>OZ020198.1:30913730-31416784 GCA_963971165.1 Philopedon plagiatum | reverse complement strand
TATACACACGCACAAGCATAAACACATAGTAATACAAATATAGACAATTTTCTTGAAATCCGCCTTAATTAAGTTTATTTTGGTCCTAATAAAAGGAGTTGCAAATAATAAGACTTTTCGGACACCCTGTATACACACGTACAAGCATAAACACATATTAATACAAATATATTCGATTTACTTGAAATTCGACCTAATAATGCTAAGTACTAATAGGAGTATTTGCCCATTCCAAACTAAGACTTTTCCAACACCCTGTATACAAACATATAAATCCGTACACATAGAAATGCAAATATATACCTACGATTTGCTTTAAATCCGACCATCGAGTTACTATTTGTACGAAAGGCAAAGGTATTTGCCCATTCAAAGACTTTTCGGACACCCTGTATACATACATAAAAGCACAACACAACACGACACATGGTAATTTAAATATTTTCGATTTTCTTGAAAACCGACCCTATTAATTTTATCTTCGTACTTATGACAAAGTTATTTGCGCATATAAAGACTTTTCGGACACCCTGTAGGCATATACAGAATCACCCACATGCCGAAAGGTATAAAATGTACTTTCGAATCGTTCAGGTTACTTTAAAAGGGAGTCAATTCATTTCCCTAAAATTAAATTTGGCAAAGATATTTCCCCATACAAAGACTTTTTCGACATTCTGTTGTGTGTACCAACATATAAACAACCACACAAAGGAATGAAAAATTTACGATTTCCTTGAAATAAGACTCATTTAAGTTTTTCTTCGCTCTAATGACAAAGATATTTGCGCATACAAAGACTTTTCGGACACCCTGTAGACATATATACAATCATGCACATGTCGGAAGGTATAAAATGTATTTTAGAATCGTTCTGGTTACTTTAAAACGATCCGAATCAAGTCATTTCCCTAAAATTAAATTAAAATTATTCAATAATAATTAATATATTGCCCCAAAAGTATACACGCTCATGGTTAGATGCCACTGAGCTTCATATTAGAATCTTCAATGATGCTTTGTAGCGTCATAGGAAAATCGATTAAAATGGTATTTAATCGGTATAATATGAAATGAAATGTCTTTCTACCGAAAGTATAAGGTCCCTAAATGCATTGCCCGGTAAATTCGAGGCCGAAGTTGGTCCGGACTCCTTCCAATCTCGCATCAAAATGCTGACATTTTAGCCAAATTGTGACATTTCATACATTATAATTAAATGAATAAATTTCCCCGTATAGAAATTGATTTTGACATGCATTTGCGTGGTCTGAGAAAAATTAAAAAAATTCGTATTTAATGCTTAAATCGTCCAATGAAATGTACCGCTATTAAAAATATAAAGTCCATTTTACCTTTGCCATGTATATTTCAAGCCGAAATCGGTCCAGGGAGCTTCCAATATCGCTACAAAAACTGTTATTTTCATGACATTTTGACAGGTCATATTTTAATTTCGATGTAAAGAGGGTCCGTTCAATTGTTTTGTCAAGGCACGGCTTTTATATATGCACTTTTTAAAATTTTTCCTGCAGCGATGCAAAAAAAGGTATTTATTTATAACTTTAACGAAAAAATATGGAGTTTTAATTAGTTAGGAGTGTTCTTAGATGATCAGGGAAGAAAATAAACCAAAAAAGAATCGTTAAATAAGAGAAATAATATATAATAATGCCTTTTAAAGATGAATTTTGGTTGAAAAAAACCGAAAAAATGAGTTTTTACCCCCTAAATGCGGCCCTGGATCACCCATTCGGGATTTGTCTTAAAGCCTGATTATATCCCCAAGGGATAGCGTTGAAAAAGTTGGAAGAAATTAGATAGGAAAAGATACAGAGTGATTCAAATGTAGAGATGTCATGAAAAAAAATCGTAAAAAATCGAAATTTAATTATCGATTTCTCCTTTCCTATTAGAAATAAAAGAACTAAAAAATACGTTTCTAACGTATTTCGGCGAGCTCTTTCCGATAGGGCACATGGAATTTCGATTTGGATCCATTTTGACCCCCCAAAAAATTCAAAACCGTCAAAAATTTGCATGAAAATTCGTAATTTCCACTTTTTCCCAAATTTTTCCAATTTCCAGTCGTTTTAGGTATAGGTAAATGTATTGCAAAAAGAAAGTATTTGAGATTCTTTAGTTTTAAGTTCAAATACGTTTTTCTGTCCGATGTTCCGGTTTCGACTTATTCGGTGCCAAATTGGGGTCTACAAAGGGCATTTTTCGACATAAAAAAATTCAAAAAAATTACTTCCCATTTTCCGAATACCGCCAGTTTCAATAGGGTTCGGAACACCCCGGTCCTCCACAACCTCCGAAAATTTAAATCGATTTAATTCACTTTTGCGACCTGTAATCGATCCCATAGGAAATCGCTGAAATTTCGACTTTAACGTTTTATATCTCCGAAACGGAACACCCGGTATAACTGAATTTTTTACCGAAGCTAGCCGCACTATCCCTCTATTAACCCAGAAAATTTGGTTGCCCTCATTCTAACAGTTTTCGAGAAAAAAAATTGAAAAGGTGAAAATGTCGAAACGGACAACATACGGCCATACATACATACATACACACATTTTTCTGACCAAGGGCTCGGTATATAGACCGAGCCTGAAAGGCGGTCTATAACTAGATTGCGTAGACCGCCTAATCGCCCCCCGAGGGGGCTCTATAAGGTCGGTAATATCATCACTGTCATGCCCTGAAAATGTCGTGTTTCTAGGCCAAGTATTAAGGAAGATATCACACTCCTTCGGACTGATGATGGAGAATAGACCGCCCTTCGTGACCCCATCGCTACATACATACAAACACCTACACGTGGAAACTATTTTTGCCAACAAAAATACTTTTCGGACACCCTGTATACATACATACAAACATAAACACATATTAATACAAATATATTTGATTTGCTTGAAATTCGACCTAATAAAGTTTATCTAAGTACTAATAGGAGTATTTGCCCATTCCAAGAATTTTTGGACACCCTGTATACATTCAATCTAACACTCACACGTTTAAATAGGAATATAGACGATTTTCTTGAAATCCGCCTTAATTACGTTTATTTTGGTCGTATTAAAATGAGTTGCAAATACTAAGACTTTTCGGACACCCTGTATACACACGTACAAGCATAAACACATAGTAATACAAATATAGACGGTTTTCTTGAAATCCGCCTTAATTAAGTTTATTTAGGTCCTAATAAAAGGAGTTGCACCCTGTATACACACGTACAATCATAAACACATAGTAATACAAATATAGACGATTTTCTTGAAATCCGCCTTAATTAAGTTTATTTTGGTCCTAATAAAAGGAGTTGCAAATAATAAGACTTTTCGGACACCCTGTATACACACGCACAAGCATAAACACATAGTAATACAAATATAGACAATTTTCTTGAAATCCGCCTTAATTAAATTTATTTTGGTCCTAATAAAAGGAGTTGCAAATAATAAGACTTTTCGGACACCCTGTATACACACGTACAAGCATAAACACATATTAATACAAATATATTCGATTTACTTGAAATTCGACCTAATAATGCTAAGTACTAATAGGAGTATTTGCCCATTCCAAGAATTTTTGGACACCCTGTATACATTCAATCTAACACTCACACGTTTAAATAGGAATATAGACGATTTTCTTGAAATCCGCCTTAATTACGTTTATTTTGGTCGTATTAAAATGAGTTGCAAATACTAAGACTTTTCGAACACCCTGTATACACACGTACAAGCATAAACACATAGTAATACAAATATAGACGATTTTCTTGAAATCCGCCTTAATTAAGTTTATTTAGGTCCTAATAAAAGGAGTTGCACCCTGTATACACACGTACAATCATAAACACATAGTAATACAAATATAGACGGTTTTCTTGAAATCCGCCTTAATTAAGTTTATTTAGGTCCAAATAAAAGGAGTTGCACCCTGTATACACACGTACAATCATAAACACATAGTAATACAAATATAGACGATTTTCTTGAAATCCGCCTTAATTAAGTTTATTTTGGTCCTAATAAAAGGAGTTGCAAATAATAAGACTTTTCGGACACCCTGT
This sequence comes from Philopedon plagiatum, assembly GCA_963971165.1. Taxonomy (NCBI): domain Eukaryota; kingdom Metazoa; phylum Arthropoda; class Insecta; order Coleoptera; family Curculionidae; genus Philopedon; species Philopedon plagiatum. The sequence goes on along the minus strand of OZ020198.1, from coordinate 31,412,691 downwards.
ATACACACGCACAAGCATAAACACATAGTAATACAAATATAGACAATTTTCTTGAAATCCGCCTTAATTAAGTTTATTTTGGTCCTAATAAAAGGAGTTGCAAATAATAAGACTTTTCGGACACCCTGTATACACACGTACAAGCATAAACACATATTAATACAAATATATTCGATTTCTTACTTGAAATTCGACCTAATAATGCTAAGTACTAATAGGAGTATTTGCCCATTCCAAACTAAGACTTTTCCAACACCCTGTATACAAACATATAAATCCGTACACATAGAAATGCAAATATATACCTACGATTTGCTTTAAATCCTACCATCGAGTTACTATTTGTACGAAAGGCAAAGGTATTTGCCCATTCAAAGACTTTTCGGACACCCTGTATACATACATAAAAACACAACACAACACGACACATGGTAATTTAAATATTTTCGATTTTCTTGAAAACCGACCCTATTAATTTTATCTTCGTACTTATGACAAAGTTATTTGCGCATATAAAGACTTTTCGGACACCCTGTAGGCATATACAGAATCACCCACATGCCGAAAGGTATAAAATGTACTTTCGAATCGTTCTGGTTACTTTAAAAGGGAGTCAATTCATTTCCCTAAAATTAAATTTGGCAAAGATATTTCCCCATACAAAGACTTTTTGGACATTCTGTTGTGTACCAACATATAAACAACCACACAAAGGAATGAAAAATTTACGATTTCCTTGAAATAAGACTCATTTAAGTTTTTCTTCGCTCTAATGACAAAGATATTTGCGCATACAAAGACTTTTCGGACACCCTGTAGACATATATACAATCATGCACATGCCGGAAGGTATAAAATGTATTTTAGAATCGTTCTGGTTACTTTAAAACGATCCGAATCAAGTCATTTCCCTAAAATTAAATTAAAATTATTCAATAATAATTAATATATTGCCCCAAAAGTATACACGCTCATGGTTAGAACATAAAATGCATATTTTAGGATTTTTTCGATGCCACTGAGCTTCATATTAGAATCTTCAATGATGCTTTGTAGCGTCATAGGAAAATCGATTAAAATGGTATTTAATCGGTATAATATGAAATGAAATGTCTTTCTACCGAAAGTATAAGGTCCCTAAATGCATTGCCCGGTAAATTCGAGGCCGAAGTTGGTCCGGACTCCTTCCAATCTCGCATCAAAATGCTGACATTTTAGGCAAATTGTGACATTTCATACATTATAATTAAATGAATAAATTTCCCCGTATAGAAATTGATTTTGACATGCATTTGCATGGTCTGAGAAAAATTTAAAAAATTCGTATTTAATGCTTAAATCGTCCAATGAAACGTATTTTAACTAAAAATATAAAGTCCATTTTACCTTTGCCATGTATATTTCAAGCCGAGATCGGTCCAGGAAGCTTCCAATATCGCTACAAAAACTGTTATTTTCATGACATTTTGACAGGTCATATTTTAATTTCGATGTAAAGAGGGTCCGTTCAATTGTTTTGTCAAGGCACGGCTTTTATATATGCACTTTTTAAAATTTTTCCTGCACCGATGCAAAAAAAGGTATTTATTTATAACTTTAACGAAAAAATATGGAATTTTAATTATTTAGGAGTGTTCTTAGATGATTAGGGAAGAAAATAAACCAAAAAAGAATCGTTAAATAAGAGAAATAATATATAATAATGCCTTTTAAAGATGAATTTTGGTTGAAAAAAACAGAAAAATTGAGTTTTTACCCCCTAAATTCGGTCCTGAATCACCCATTCGGGATTCATTTTAAAGCCTGATTATATCCCCAAGGAATAGCGTTGAAAAAGTTGAAAGAAATTAGATAGGAAAAGATACAGAGTGATTCAAATGTAGAGATGTCATGAAAAAAAATCGTAAATAATCTAAATTTAATTATCGCTTGCTCCTTTCCTATTAGGAATGAAGGAACCAAAAAATATTCAAATCACGTATTTCGGCGACCTCTTTCCGATAAGGCACATGGGATTTCGATTTGAATCCATTTTGACCCCCAAAAAAATTAAAAACTGTCATAAAATTGCACGAAAAATGGTAATTTCCACTTTTTCCCAAATTTTTCCAATTTCCAGTCGTTTTAGGTATAGGTAAATGTATTGCAAAAAGAAAGTATTTGAGATTCTTTAGTTTTAAGTTCAAATACGTTTTTCTGTCCGATGTTCCGGTTTCGACTTATTCGGTGCCAAATTGGGGTCTACAAAGGGCATTTTTCGACATAAAAAAATTCAAAAAAATTACTTCCCATTTTAGGAATACCGCCAGTTTCAATAGGGTTCTGAAGCTCCCTGACCTCCACAACCTCCGAAAATTTAAATCGATTTAATTAAGTTTTGCGACCTGTAATCGATCCCATAGGAAATCGCTGAAATTTCGACTTTAACGTTTTATATCTCCGAAACGGAACACCCGGTATAACTGAATTTTTTACCGAAGCTAGCCGCACTATCCCTCTATTAACCCAGAGAATCTGGTTGCCCTCATTCTAACCGTTTTCGAGAAAAAAAATTGAAAAGGTGAAAATGTCGAAACGGACGACAACATACGGCCATACATACGGCCATACATACATACACACATTTTTCTGACCAAGGGCTCGGTATATAGACCGAGCCTGAAAGGCGGTCTATAACTAGATTGCGTAGACCGCCTAATCGCCCCCCGAGGGGGCTCTATAAGCTCGGTAATATCATCATTGTCATGCCCTGAAAATTTCGTGTTTCTAGGCCAAGTATTAAGGAAGATATCACACTCCTTCGGACTGATGATGGAGAATAGACCGCCCTTCGTGACCCCATCGCTACATACATACAAACACCTACACGTAGAAACTATTTTTGCCAACAAAAATACTTTTCGGACACCCTGTATACATACATACAAACATAAACACATATTAATACAAATATATTTGATTTGCTTGAAATTCGACCTAATAAAGTTTATCTAAGTACTAATAGGAGTATTTGCCCATTCCAAGAATTTTTGGACACCCTGTATACATTCAATCTAACACTCACACGTTTAAATAGGAATATAGACGATTTTCTTGAAATCCGCCTTAATTACGTTTATTTTGGCAGTATTAAAATGAGCTGCAAATACTAAGACTTTTCGGACACCCTGTATACACACGTACAAGCATAAACACATAGTAATACAAATATAGACGATTTTCTTGAAATCCGCCTTAATTAAGTTTATTTAGGTCCTAATAAAAGGAGTTGCACCCTGTATACACACGTACAATCATAAACACATAGTAATACAAATATAGACGATTTTCTTGAAATCCGCCTTAATTAAGTTTATTTTGGTCCTAATAAAATAAGTTGCAAATAATAAGACTTTTCGGACACCCTGTATACACACGCACAAGCATAAACACATAGTAATACAAATATAGACAATTTTCTTGAAATCCGCTTTAATTAAGTTTATTTTGGTCCTAATAAAAGGAGTTGCAAATAATAAGACTTTTCGGACACCCTGTATACACACGTACAAGCATAAACACATATTAATACAAATATATTCGATTTACTTGAAATTCGACCTAATAATGCTAAGTACTAATAGGAGTATTTGCCCATTCCAAGAATTTTTGGACACCCTGTATACATTCAATCTAACACTCACACGTTTAAATAGGAATATAGACGATTTTCTTGAAATCCGCCTTAATTACGTTTATTTTGGTCGTATTAAAATGAGTTGCAAATACTAAGACTTTTCGGACACCCTGTATACACACGTACAAGCATAAACACATAGTAATACAAATATAGACGATTTTCTTGAAATCCGCCTTAATTAAGTTTATTTAGGTCCTAATAAAAGGAGTTGCACCCTGTATACACACGTACAATCATAAACACATAGTAATACAAATATAGACGATTTTCTTGAAATCCGCCTTAATTAAGTTTATTTTGGTCCTAATAAAAGGAGTTGCAAATAATAAGACTTTTCGGACACCCTGTATACACACGCACAAGCATAAACACATAGTAATACAAATATAGACAATTTTCTTGAAATCCGCCTTAATTAAGTTTATTTTGGTCCTAATAAAAGGAGTTGCAAACAATAAGACTTTTCGGACACCCTGTATACACACGTACAAGCATAAACACATATTAATACAAATATATTCGATTTACTTGAAATTCGACCTAATAATGCTAAGTACTAATAGGAGTATTTGCCCATTCCAAGAATTTTTGGACACCCTGTATACATTCAATCTAACACTCACACGTTTAAATAGGAATATAGACGATTTTCTTGAAATCCGCCTTAATTACGTTTATTTTGGTCGTATTAAAATGAGTTGCAAATACTAAGACTTTTCGGACACCCTGTATACACACGTACAAGCATAAACACATAGTAATACAAATATAGACGATTTTCTTGAAATCCGCCTTAATTAAGTTTATTTAGGTCCTAATAAAAGGAGTTGCACCCTGTATACACACGTACAATCATAAACACATAGTAATACAAATATAGACGATTTTCTTGAAATCCGCCTTAATTAAGTTTATTTTGGTCCTAATAAAAGGAGTTGCAAATAATAAGACTTTTCGGACACCCTGTATACACACGCACAAGCATAAACACATAGTAATACAAATATAGACAATTTTCTTGAAATCCGCCTTAATTAAGTTTATTTTGGTCCTAATAAAAGGAGTTGCAAATAATAAGACTTTTCGGACACCCTGTATACACACGTACAAGCATAAACACATATTAATACAAATATATTCGATTTACTTGAAATTCGACCTAATAATGCTAAGTACTAATAGGAGTATTTGCCCATTCCAAACTGAGACTTTTCCAACACCCTGTATACAAACATATAAATCCGTACACATAGAAATGCAAATATATACCTACGATTTGCTTTAAATCCGACCATCGAGTTACTATTTGTACGAAAGGCAAAGGTATTTGCCCATTCAAAGACTTTTCGGACACCCTGTATACATACATAAAAGCACAACACAACACGACACATGGTAATTTAAATATTTTCGATTTTCTTGAAAACCGACCCTATTAATTTTATCTTCGTACTTATGACAAAGTTATTTGCGCATATAAAGACTTTTCGGACACCCTGTAGGCATATACAGAATCACCCACATGCCGAAAGGTATAAAATGTACTTTCGAATCGTTCAGGTTACTTTAAAAGGGAGTCAATTCATTTCCCTAAAATTAAATTTGGCAAAGATATTTCCCCATACAAAGACTTTTTCGACATTCTGTTGTGTGTACCAACATATAAACAACCACACAAAGGAATGAAAAATTTACGATTTCCTTGAAATAAGACTCATTTAAGTTTTTCTTCGCTCTAATGACAAAGATATTTGCGCATACAAAGACTTTTCGGACACCCTGTAGACATATATACAATCATGCACATGTCGGAAGGTATAAAATGTATTTTAGAATCGTTCTGGTTACTTTGAAACGATCCGAATCAAGTCATTTCCCTAAAATTAAATTAAAATTATTCAATAATAATTAATATATTGCCCCAAAAGTATACACGCTCATGGTTAGAAAATAAAATGCATATTTTGGGATTTTTTCGATGCCACTGAGCTTCATATTAGAATCTTCAATGATGCTTTGTAGCGTCATAGGAAAATCGATTAAAATGGTATTTAATCGGTATAATATGAAATGAAATGTCTTTCTACCGAAAGTATAAGGTCCCTAAATGCATTGCCCGGTAAATTCGAGGCCGAAGTTGGTCCGGACTCCTTCCAATCTCGCATCAAAATGCTGACATTTTAGCCAAATTGTGACATTTCATACATTATAATTAAATGAATAAATTTCCCCGTATAGAAATTGATTTTGACATGCATTTGCGTGGTCTGAGAAAAATTAAAAAAATTCGTATTTAATGCTTAAATCGTCCAATGAAATGTACCGCTATTAAAAATATAAAGTCCATTTTACCTTTGCCATGTATATTTCAAGCCGAAATCGGTCCAGGGAGCTTCCAATATCGCTACAAAAACTGTTATTTTCATGACATTTTGACAGGTCATATTTTAATTTCGATGTAAAGAGGGTCCGTTCAATTGTTTTGTCAAGGCACGGCTTTTATATATGCACTTTTTAAAATTTTTCCTGCAGCGATGCAAAAAAAGGTATTTATTTATAACTTTAACGAAAAAATATGGAGTTTTAATTAGTTAGGAGTGTTCTTAGATGATCAGGGAAGAAAATAAACCAAAAAAGAATCGTTAAATAAGAGAAATAATATATAATAATGCCTTTTAAAGATGAATTTTGGTTGAAAAAAACCGAAAAAATGAGTTTTTACCCCCTAAATGCGGCCCTGGATCACCCATTCGGGATTTGTCTTAAAGCCTGATTATATCCCCAAGGGATAGCGTTGAAAAAGTTGGAAGAAATTAGATAGGAAAAGATACAGAGTGATTCAAATGTAGAGATGTCATGAAAAAAAATCGTAAAAAATCGAAATTTAATTATCGATTTCTCCTTTCCTATTAGAAATAAAAGAACTAAAAAATACGTTTCTAACGTATTTCGGCGAGCTCTTTCCGATAGGGCACATGGAATTTCGATTTGGATCCATTTTGACCCCCCAAAAAATTCAAAACCGTCAAAAATTTGCATGAAAATTCGTAATTTCCACTTTTTCCCAAATTTTTCCAATTTCCAGTCGTTTTAGGTATAGGTAAATGTATTGCAAAAAGAAAGTATTTGAGATTCTTTAGTTTTAAGTTCAAATACGTTTTTCTGTCCGATGTTCCGGTTTCGACTTATTCGGTGCCAAATTGGGGTCTACAAAGGGCATTTTTCGACATAAAAAAATTCAAAAAAATTACTTCCCATTTTCCGAATACCGCCAGTTTCAATAGGGTTCGGAACACCCCGGTCCTCCACAACCTCCGAAAATTTAAATCGATTTAATTCACTTTTGCGACCTGTAATCGATCCCATAGGAAATCGCTGAAATTTCGACTTTAACGTTTTATATCTCCGAAACGGAACACCCGGTATAACTGAATTTTTTACCGAAGCTAGCCGCACTATCCCTCTATTAACCCAGAAAATTTGGTTGCCCTCATTCTAACAGTTTTCGAGAAAAAAAATTGAAAAGGTGAAAATGTCGAAACGGACAACATACGGCCATACATACATACATACACACATTTTTCTGACCAAGGGCTCGGTATATAGACCGAGCCTGAAAGGCGGTCTATAATAAGACTAGTACGGATAGACCGCCTAATCGCCCCCCGAGGGTTCTCTATAAGGTCGGTAATATCATCATTGTCATGCCCTGAAAATTTCGTGTTGCTAGGCCATGTATTAAGGAAGATATCACACTCCTACGGACTGATGATGGAGAATAGACCGCCCTTCGTAACCCCATCGCTACATACATACAAACACCTACACGTAGAAACTATTTTTGCCAACAAAAATACTTTTCGGACACCCTGTATACATACATTCAAACATAAACACATATTAATACAAATATATTCGATTTGCTTGAAATTCGACCTAATAAAGTTTATCTAAGTACTAATAGGAGTATTTGCTCATTCCAAGACTTTTTGGACACCCTGTATACATTCAATCTAACACTCACACGTTTAAATAGGAATATAGACGATTTTCTTGAAATCCGCCTTAATTACGTTTATTGTGGTCGTATTAAAAGGAGTTGCAAATGCTAAGACTTTTCGGACACCCTGTATACACACGTACAAGCATAAACACATAGTAATACAAATATAGACGATTTTCTTGAAATCCGCCTTAATTAAGTTTATTTAGGTCCTAATAAAAGGAGTTGCAAATAATAAGACTTTTCGGACACCCTGTATACACACGTACAATCATAAACACATAGTAATACAAATATAGACGATTTTCTTGAAATCCGCCTTAATTAAGTTTATTTTGGTCCTAATAAAAGGAGTTGCAAATAAGAAGACTTTTCGGACACCCTGTATACACACGTACAAGCATAAACACATAGTAATACAAATATAGACAATTTTCTTGAAATCCGCCTTAATTAAGTTTATTTTGGTCGTAATAAAAGGAGTTGCAAATAATAAGACTTTTCGGACACCCTGTATACACACGTACAAGCATAAACACATAGTAATACAAATATATTCGATTTGCTTGAAATTCGACCTAATAAAGTTTATCTAAGTACTAATAGGAGTATTTACCCATTCCAAGACTTTTTGGACACCCTGTATACATTCACACTAACACTCACACGTTTAAATAGGAGTATAGCCGATTTCCTTAAAATCCTAATTAGTTAAGTTTATCTTGGTACTAGTAGAAGTATTTACCCATACTAAGGCTTTTCGAACACCCTGTATACAAACATATAAATCCGTACACATAGAAATGCAAATATATACCTACGATTTGCTTTAAATCCGACAATTGAGTTACTATTTGTACAAAAGGCAAAGGTATTTGCCCATTCAAAGACTTTTCGGACACCCTGTATACATACATAAAAACACAACACAACACGACACGTGGTAATTTAAATATTTTCGATTTTCTTGAAAACCGACCCTATTAATTTTATCTTCGTACTTATGACAAAGATATTTGCGCATATAAAGACTTTTCGGACACCCTGTAGGCATATACAGAATCACCCACATGCCGAAAGGTCTAAAATGTACTTTCGAATCGTTCAGGTTACTTTAAAAGGATCCGAGTCAATTCATTTCCCTAAAATTAAATTTGGCAAAGATATTTCCGCATACAAAGACTTTTTGGACATTCTGTATAAATACCAACATAATAATATAAACAACCACACAACGGAATAAAAACTTTACGATTTCCTTGAAATAAAACTCGTTTAAGTTTTTCTTCGTGCCAATGACAAATATGTTTGCGCATACAAAGTTTTCGGACACCCTGTACTATACATACATACAAACACAACAACCACGACACAGTAATTTAAATATTTTCGATGTTCTTGAAAACCGGCTCAATTAATTTTATCTTCGTACTAACGGCAAAGATATTTCCGCATACAAAGACTTTTTGGACATTCTGTATACATACCAACATATAAACAACCACACAAAGGAATGAAAAATTTACGATTTCGTTGAAATAAGACTCATTAAGTTTTTCTTCGTGCCAATGACAAAGATATTTGCGCATACAAAGACTTTTCGGCCACCCTGTAGACATATATACAATCATGCACATGCCGGAAGGTATAAAATGTATTTTCGAATCGTTCTGGTTACTTTAAAACGATCCGAATCAAGTCATTTCCCTAAAATTAAATTAAAATTGTTCAATAATAATTAATATATTGCCCCAAAGGTATACACGCTCATGGTTAGAAAATAAAATGCATATTTTGAATTTTTTCGATGCCACTGAGCTTCATATTAGAATCTTCAATGATGCTTTGTAGCGTCATAGGAAAATCGATTAAAATGGTATTTAATCTGTATAATATGAAATGAAATGTCTTTCTACCGAAAGTATAAGGTCCCTAAATCCCTTGCCTGGTAAATTTGAAGCCGAAGTTGGTCCACACTCCTTCCAATCTCGCATCAAAATGCTGACATTTAAGCCAAATTGTGACATTTTATACATTATAATTAAATTAATACATTTCCCCGTATAGAAATTGATTTTTATAATGCAATGCAGGGCCTCAGCAAAACCAATAAAATATGTATTTAATGCTTACATCGTCCAATGAAATGTACCGTAATTAAAAATATAAACTCCGTTTTACCTTTGCCATGTATATTTCAAGCCGAAATCGGTCCAGGAAGCTTCCAATATCGCTACAAAAACTGTTATTTTCATGACATTTTGACAGGTCATATTTTAATTTCGATGTAAAGCGTCACAGTTCAATTGTTTTTTTTCATGGCATGGTTTAACATTCGCGGTTTTTAAAATTTTTCCTGCGCCGAAGGAAGAAAACCTATTTATTTATAACTTTAACACAAAAATATGGAGTTTTAATTAGTTAGCAGTGTTCTCAGATGATGACGGAAGAAAATAAACCAAAAAAGAGCTGTTAAATAAGAGAAACAATACATAATAACGCCATTTAAAGATGAATTTTGATGGAAAAAAACAGAAAAAATGTGTTTTTACCCCCTAAATCAGGCCCTGGATCACCCATTCGGGATTCATTTTAAAGCCTGATTATATCCCCAACGGATAGCGTTGAAAAAGTTAGAAGAAATTAGATAGGAAAAGATACAGAGTGATTCAAATGTAGAGATGTCATGAAAAAAAATCGTAAAAAATCGAAATTTAATTATCGATTTCTCCTTTCCTATTAGAAATAAAAGAACTAAAAAATACGTTTCTAACGTATTTCGGCGAGCTCTTTCCGATAGGGCACATGGAATTTCGATTTGGATCCATTTTGACCCCCCAAAAAATTCAAAACCGTCAAAACTTTGCATGAAAATTCGTAATTTCCACTTTTTACCAAATTTTTCCAATTTCCAGTCGTTTTAGGTATAGGTAAATGTATTGGAAAAAGAAAGTATTTGAGATTCTTTAGTTTTATGTTCAAATACGTTTTTCTGTCCGATGCTCCGGCTTCGACTTATTAAGCGCCAAAGAGGGGTCTACAAAGGGCATTTTTCGACATAAAAAAATTCAAAAAAATTACTTCCCATTTTAGGAATACCGCCAGTTTCAATAGGGTTCTGAAGCTCCCTGACCTCCACAACCTCCGAAAATTTAAATCGATTTAATTAAGTTTTGCGACCTGTAATCGATCCCATAGGAAATCGCTGAAATTTCGACTTTAACGTTTTATATCTCCGAAACGGAACACCCGGTATAACTGAATTTTTTACCGAAGCTAGCCGCACTATCCCTCTATTAACCCAGAGAATTTGGTTGCCCTCATTCTAACCGTTTTCGAGAAAAAAAATTGAAAAGGTGAAAATGTCGAAACGGACAACATACGGCCATACATACATACATACACACATTTTTCTGACCAAGGGCTCGGTATATAGACCGAGCCTGAAAGGCGGTCTATAACTAGTACGGGTAGACCGCCTAATCGCCCCCCGAGGGGGTTCTATAAGGTCGGTAATATAATCATTGTCATGCCCTGAAAATTTCGTGTTTCTAGGCCAAGTATTAAGGAAGATATCACACTCCTTCGGACTGATGATGGAGAATAGACCGCCCTTCGTGACCCCATCGCTACATACATACAAACACCTACACGTAGAAACTATTTTTGCCAACAAAAATACTTTTCGGACACCCTGTATACATACATACAAACATAAACACATATTAATACAAATATATTTGATTTGCTTGAAATTCGACCTAATAAAGTTTATCTAAGTACTAATAGGAGTATTTGCCCATTCCAAGAATTTTTGGACACCCTGTATACATTCAATCTAACACTCACACGTTTAAATAGGAATATAGACGATTTTCTTGAAATCCGCCTTAATTACGTTTATTTTGGTCGTATTAAAATGAGTTGCAAATACTAAGACTTTTCGGACACCCTGTATACACACGTACAAGCATAAACACATAGTAATACAAATATAGACGATTTTCTTGAAATCCGCCTTAATTAAGTTTATTTAGGTCCTAATAAAAGGAGTTGCACCCTGTATACACACGTACAATCATAAACACATAGTAATACAAATATAGACGATTTTCTTGAAATCCGCCTTAATTAAGTTTATTTTGGTCCTAATAAAAGGAGTTGCAAATAATAAGACTTTTCGGACACCCTGTATACACACGCACAAGCATAAACACATAGTAATACAAATATAGACAATTTTCTTGAAATCCGCCTTAATTAAGTTTATTTTGGTCCTAATAAAAGGAGTTGCAAATAATAAGACTTTTCGGACACCCTGTATACACACGTACAAGCATAAACACATATTAATACAAATATATTCGATTTACTTGAAATTCGACCTAATAATGCTAAGTACTAATAGGAGTATTTGCCCATTCCAAGAATTTTTGGACACCCTGTATACATTCAATCTAACACTCACACGTTTAAATAGGAATATAGACGATTTTCTTGAAATCCGCCTTAATTACGTTTATTTTGGTCGTATTAAAATGAGTTGCAAATACTAAGACTTTTCGGACACCCTGTATACACACGTACAAGCATAAACACATAGTAATACAAATATAGACGATTTTCTTGAAATCCGCCTTAATTAAGTTTATTTAGGTCCTAATAAAAGGAGTTGCACCCTGTATACACACGTACAATCATAAACACATAGTAATACAAATATAGACGATTTTCTTGAAATCCGCCTTAATTAAGTTTATTTTGGTCCTAATAAAAGGAGTTGCAAATAATAAGACTTTTCGGACACCCTGTATACACACACACAAGCATAAACACATAGTAATACAAATATAGACAATTTTCTTGAAATCCGCCTTAATTAAGTTTATTTTGGTCCTAATAAAAGGAGTTGCAAATAATAAGACTTTTCGGACACCCTGTATACACACGTACAAGCATAAACACATATTAATACAAATATATTCGATTTACTTGAAATTCGACCTAATAATGCTAAGTACTAATAGGAGTATTTGCCCATTCCAAGAATTTTTGGACACCCTGTATACATTCAATCTAACACTCACACGTTTAAATAGGAATATAGACGATTTTCTTGAAATCCGCCTTAATTACGTTTATTTTGGTCGTATTAAAATGAGTTGCAAATACTAAGACTTTTCGGACACCCTGTATACACACGTACAAGCATAAACACATAGTAATACAAATATAGACGATTTTCTTGAAATCCGCCTTAATTAAGTTTATTTAGGTCCTAATAAAAGGAGTTGCACCCTGTATACACACGTACAATCATAAACACATAGTAATACAAATATAGACGATTTTCTTGAAATCCGCCTTAATTAAGTTTATTTTGGTCCTAATAAAAGGAGTTGCAAATAATAAGACTTTTCGGACACCCTGTATACACACGCACAAGCATAAACACATAGTAATACAAATATAGACAATTTTCTTGAAATCCGCCTTAATTAAGTTTATTTTGGTCCTAATAAAAGGAGTTGCAAATAATAAGACTTTTCGGACACCCTGTATACACACGTACAAGCATAAACACATATTAATACAAATATATTCGATTTACTTGAAATTCGACCTAATAATGCTAAGTACTAATAGGAGTATTTGCCCATTCCAAACTAAGACTTTTCCAACACCCTGTATACAAACATATAAATCCGTACACATAGAAATGCAAATATATACCTACGATTTGCTTTAAATCCGACCATCGAGTTACTATTTGTACGAAAGGCAAAGGTATTTGCCCATTCAAAGACTTTTCGGACACCCTGTATACATGCATAAAAACACAACACAACACGACACATGGTAATTTAAATATTTTCGATTTTCTTGAAAACCGACCCTATTAATTTTATCTTCGTACTTATGACAAAGTTATTTGCGCATATAAAGACTTTTCGGACACCCTGTAGGCATATACAGAATCACCCACATGCCGAAAGGTATAAAATGTACTTTCGAATCGTTCAGGTTACTTTAAAAGGGAGTCAATTCATTTCCCTAAAATTAAATTTGGCAAAGATATTTCCCCATACAAAGACTTTTTGGACATTCTGTTGTGTACCAACATATAAACAACCACACAAAGGAATGAAAAATTTACGATTTCCTTGAAATAAGACTCATTTAAGTTTTTCTTCGCTCTAATGACAAAGATATTTGCGCATACAAAGACTTTTCGGCCACCCTGTAGACATATATACAATCATGCACATGCCGGAAGGTATAAAATGTATTTTAGAAACGTTCTGGTTACTTTAAAACGATCCGAATCAAGTCATTTCCCTAAAATTAAATTAAAATTATTCAATGATAATTAATATATTGCCCCAAAAGTATACACGCTCATGGATAGAAAATAAAATGCATATTTTGGGATTTTTTCGATGCCACTGAGCTTCATATTAGAATCTTCAATGATGCTTTGTAGCGTCATAGGAAAATCGATTAAAATGGTATTTAATCGGTACAATATGAAATGAAATGTCTTTCTACCGAAAGTATAAGGTCCCTAAATGCATTGCCCGGTAAATTCGAGGCCGAAGTTGGTCCGGACTCCTTCCAATCTCGCATCAAAATGCTGACATTTTAGCCAAATTGTGACATTTCATACATTATAATTAAATGAATAAATTTCCCCGTATAGAAATTGATTTTGACATGCATTTGCGTGGTCTGAGAAAAATTAAAAAAATTCGTATTTAATGCTTAAATCGTCCAATGAAATGTACCGCTATTAAAAATATAAAGTCCATTTTACCTTTGCCATGTATATTTCAAGCCGAAATCGGTCCAGGAAGCTTCCAATATCGCTACAAAAACTGTTATTTTCATGACATTTTGACAGGTCATATTTTAATTTCGATGTAAAGAGGGTCCGTTCAATTGTTTTGTCAAGGCACGGCTTTTATATTATGCACTTTTTAAAATTTTTCCTGCAGCGATGCAAAAAAAGGTATTTATTTATAACTTTAACGAAAAAATATGGAGTTTTAATTAGTTAGGAGTGTTCTTAGATGATCAGGGAAGAAAATAAACCAAAAAAGAATCGTTAAATAAGAGAAATAATATATAATAATGCCTTTTAAAGATGAATTTTGGTTGAAAAAAACCGAAAAAATGAGTTTTTACCCCCTAAATGCGGCCCTGGATCACCCATTCGGGATTTGTTTTAAAGCCTGATTATATCCCCAAGGGATAGCGTTGAAAAAGTTGGAAGAAATTAGATAGGAAAAGATACAGAGTGATTCAAATGTAGAGATGTCATGAAAAAAAATCGTAAAAAATCGAAATTTAATTATCGATTTCTCCTTTCCTATTAGAAATAAAAGAACTAAAAAATACGTTTCTAACGTATTTCGGCGAGCTCTTTCCGATAGGGCACATGGAATTTCGATTTGGATCCATTTTGACCCCCCAAAAAATTCAAAACCGTCAAAAATTTGCATGAAAAATCGTAATTTCCACTTTTTCCCAAATTTTTCCAATTTCCAGTCGTTTTAGGTATAGGTAAATGTATTGCAAAAAGAAAGTATTTGAGATTCTTTAGTTTTAAGTTCAAATACGTTTTTCTGTCCGATGTTCCGGTTTCGACTTATTCGGTACCAAATTGGGGTCTACAAAGGGCATTTTTCGACATAAAAAAATTCAAAAAAATTACTTCCCATTTTCCGAATACCGCCAGTTTCAATAGGGTTCGGAACACCCCGGTCCTCCACAACCTCCAAAAATTTAAATCGATTTAATTCACTTTTGCGACCTGTAATCGATCCCATAGGAAATCGCTGAAATTTCGACTTTAACGTTTTATATCTCCGAAACGGAACACCCGGTATAACTGAATTTTTTACCGAAGCTAGCCGCACTATCCCTCTATTAACCCAGAAAATTTGGTTGCCCTCATTCTAACCGTTTTCGAGAAAAAAAATTGAAAAGGTGAAAATGTCGAAACGGACAACATACGGCCATACATACATACATACACACATTTTTCTGACCAAGGGCTCGGTATATAGACCGAGCCTGAAAGGCGGTCTATAACTAGATTGCATAGACCGCCTAATCGCCCCCCGAGGGGGCTCTATAAGGTCAGTAATATCATCATTGTCATGCCCTGAAAATTTCGTGTTTCTAGGCCAAGTATTAAGGAAGATATCACACTCCTTCGGACTGATGATGGAGAATAGACCGCCCTTCGTGACCCCATCGCTACATACATACAAACACCTACACGTAGAAACTATTTTTGCCAACAAAAATACTTTTCGGACACCCTGTATACATACATACAAACATAAACACATATTAATACAAATATATTTGATTTGCTTGAAATTCGACCTAATAAAGTTTATCTAAGTACTAATAGGAGTATTTGCCCATTCCAAGAATTTTTGGACACCCTGTATACATTCAATCTAACACTCACACGTTTAAATAGGAATATAGACGATTTTCTTGAAATCCGCCTTAATTACGTTTATTTTGGTCGTATTAAAATGAGTTGCAAATACTAAGACTTTTCGGACACCCTGTATACACACGTACAAGCATAAACACATAGTAATACAAATATAGACGATTTTCTTGAAATCCGCCTTAATTAAGTTTATTTAGGTCCTAATAAAAGGAGTTGCACCCTGTATACACACGTACAATCATAAACACATAGTAATACAAATATAGACGATTTTCTTGAAATCCGCCTTAATTAAGTTTATTTTGGTCCTAATAAAAGGAGTTGCAAATAATAAGACTTTTCGGACACCCTGTATACACACGCACAAGCATAAACACATAGTAATACAAATATAGACAATTTTCTTGAAATCCGCCTTAATTAAGTTTATTTTGGTCCTAATAAAAGGAGTTGCAAATAATAAGACTTTTCGGACACCCTGTATACACACGTACAAGCATAAACACATATTAATACAAATATATTCGATTTACTTGAAATTCGACCTAATAATGCTAAGTACTAATAGGAGTATTTGCCCATTCCAAGAATTTTTGGACACCCTGTATACATTCAATCTAACACTCACACGTTTAAATAGGAATATAGACGATTTTCTTGAAATCCGCCTTAATTACGTTTATTTTGGTCGTATTAAAATGAGTTGCAAATACTAAGACTTTTCGGACACCCTGTATACACACGTACAAGCATAAACACATAGTAATACAAATATAGACGATTTTCTTGAAATCCGCCTTAATTAAGTTTATTTAGGTCCTAATAAAAGGAGTTGCACCCTGTATACACACGTACAATCATAAACACATAGTAATACAAATATAGACGATTTTCTTGAAATCCGCCTTAATTAAGTTTATTTTGGTCCTAATAAAAGGAGTTGCAAATAATAAGACTTTTCGGACACCCTGTATACACACGCACAAGCATAAACACATAGTAATACAAATATAGACAATTTTCTTGAAATCCGCCTTAATT
Source organism: Philopedon plagiatum (assembly GCA_963971165.1). NCBI lineage: Eukaryota > Metazoa > Arthropoda > Insecta > Coleoptera > Curculionidae > Philopedon > Philopedon plagiatum. The sequence goes on along the minus strand of OZ020198.1, from coordinate 31,395,495 downwards.
AAGTTTATTTTGGTCCTAATAAAAGGAGTTGCAAATAATAAGACTTTTCGGACACCCTGTATACACACGTACAAGCATAAACACATATTAATACAAATATATTCGATTTACTTGAAATTCGACCTAATAATGCTAAGTACTAATAGGAGTATTTGCCCATTCCAAACTAAGACTTTTCCAACACCCTGTATACAAACATATAAATCCGTACACATAGAAATGCAAATATATACCTACGATTTGCTTTAAATGCGACCATCGAGTTACTATTTGTACGAAAGGCAAAGGTATTTGCCCATTCAAAGACTTTTCGGACACCCTGTATACATGCATAAAAACACAACACAACACGACACATGGTAATTTAAATATTTTCGATTTTCTTGAAAACCGACCCTATTAATTTTATCTTCGTACTTATGACAAAGTTATTTGCGCATATAAAGACTTTTCGGACACCCTGTAGGCATATACAGAATCACCCACATGCCGAAAGGTATAAAATGTACTTTCGAATCGTTCAGGTTACTTTAAAAGGGAGTCAATTCATTTCCCTAAAATTAAATTTGGCAAAGATATTTCCCCATACAAAGACTTTTTGGACATTCTGTTGTGTACCAACATATAAACAACCACACAAAGGAATGAAAAATTTACGATTTCCTTGAAATAAGACTCATTTAAGTTTTTCTTCGCTCTAATGACAAAGATATTTGCGCCTACAAAGACTTTTCGGACACCCTGTAGACATATATACAATCATGCACATGCCGGAAGGTATAAAATGTATTTTAGAAACGTTCTGGTTACTTTAAAACGATCCGAATCAAGTCATTTCCCTAAAATTAAATTAAAATTATTCAATAATAATTAATATATTGCCCCAAAAGTATACACGCTCATGGATAGAAAATAAATGCATATTTTGGGATTTTTTCGATGCCACTGAGCTTCATATTAGAATCTTCAATGATGCTTTGTAGCGTCATAGGAAAATCGATTAAAATGGTATTTAATCGGTATAATATGAAATGAAATGTCTTTCTACCGAAAGTATAAGGTCCCTAAATGCATTGCCCGGTAAATTCGAGGCCGAAGTTGGTCCGGACTCCTTCCAATCTCGCATCAAAATGCTGACATTTTAGCCAAATTGTGACATTTCATACATTATAATTAAATGAATAAATTTCCCCGTATAGAAATTGATTTTGACATGCATTTGCGTGGTCTGAGAAAAATTAAAAAAATTCGTATTTAATGCTTAAATCGTCCAATGAAATGTACCGCTATTAAAAATATAAAGTCCATTTTACCTTTGCCATGTATATTTCAAGCCGAAATCGGTCCAGGAAGCTTCCAATATCGCTACAAAAACTGTTATTTTCATGACATTTTGACAGGTCATATTTTAATTTCGATGTAAAGAGGGTCAGTTTCATTTGTTTTTTTTCAAGGCACGGCTTTTATATATGTACTTTTTAAAATTTTTCGTGCAGCGATGCAAAAAAATGTATTTATTTATAACTTTAACGAAAAAATATGGAGTTTTAATTAGTTAGGAGTGTTCTTGGATGATCAGGGAAGAAAATAAACCAAAAAAGAATCGTTAAATAAGAGAAATAATATATAATAATGCCTTTTAAAGATGAATTTTGGTTGAAAAAAACCGAAAAAATGAGTTTTTACCCCCTAAATGCGGCCCTGGATCACCCATTCGGGATTTGTTTTAAAGCCTGATTATATCTCCACGGGATAGCGTTGAAAAAGTTGGAAGAAATTAGATAGGAAAAGATACAGAGTGATTCAAATGTAGAGATGTCATGAAAAAAAATGGTCAAAAATCGAAATTTAATTATCAATTGCTCCTTTCCTATTACGAATGAAGGAACCAAAAAATACGTTTATAACGTAGTTCGGCGAGATCTTTCCGATAAGGTACATGGGATTTCGATTTGAATCCATTTTGACCCCCAAAAAAATTGACAACCGTCAAAAATTTGCATGAAAAATCGTAATTTCCACTTTTTCTCAAATTTTTCCAATTTGCAGTCGTTTTAGGTATAGGTAAATGTATTGCAAAAAGAAAGTGTTTGAGATTCTTTAGTTTTAAGTTCAAATACATTTTTCTGTCCGATGTTCCAGTTTCGACTTATTCAGTGCCAAAATGGGGTCTACAAACAGCATTTTTCGACATAAAAAAATTCAAAAAAATTGCTTCCCATTTTCCGAATACCGCCAGTTTCAATAGAGTTCTGAAGCTCCCGGTCCTCCACAACCTCCAAAAATTTAAATTGATTTAATTCACTTTTGCGACCTGTAATCGATTGCAACGAAAATCGCTGAAATTTCGACTTTGACGTTTAATAGCTCCGAAACGGAACACCCTGTATAACTGAATTTTTTACCGAAGCTAGCCGCACTATCCCTCTATTAACCCAGAAAATTTGGTTGCCGCCACTCTAACCATTTTCGAGAAAAAAAATTGAAAAAGTGAAAATGTCGAAACGGACAACATACGCACGCACATACGCACACACATTTTCTGACCAAGGGCTCGGTATATAGACCGAGCCTGAAAGGCGGTCTATAACTAGTACGGATAGACCGCCTAATCGCCCCCCGAGGGGGCTCTATAAGGTCGGTAATATCATCATTGTCATGCCCTGAAAATTTCGTGTTTCTAGGCCAAGTATTAAGGAAGATATCACACTCCTTCGGACCGATGATGGAGAATAGACCGCCCTTCGTGACCCCATCGCTACATACATACAAACACCTACACTTAGAAACTATTTTTGCCAACAAATATACTTTTCGGATACATATTAATACAAATATATTTGATTTGCTTGAAATTCGACCTAATAAAGTTTATCTAAGTACTAATAGGAGTATTTGCCCATTCCAAGAATTTTTGGACACCCTGTATACATTCAATCTAACACTCACACGTTTAAATAGGAATATAGACGATTTTCTTGAAATCCGCCTTAATTACGTTTATTTTGGTCGTATTAAAATGAGTTGCAAATACTAAGACTTTTCGGACACCCTGTATACACACGTACAAGCATAAACACATAGTAATACAAATATAGACGATTTTCTTGAAATCCGCCTTAATTAAGTTTATTTAGGTCCTAATAAAAGGAGTTGCACCCTGTATACACACGTACAATCATAAACACATAGTAATACAAATATAGACGATTTTCTTGAAATCCGCCTTAATTAAGTTTATTTTGGTCCTAATAAAAGGAGTTGCAAATAATAAGACTTTTCGGACACCCTGTATACACACGCACAAGCATAAACACATAGTAATACAAATATAGACAATTTTCTTGAAATCCGCCTTAATTAAGTTTATTTTGGTCCTAATAAAAGGAGTTGCAAATAATAAGACTTTTCGGACACCCTGTATACACACGTACAAGCATAAACACATATTAATACAAATATATTCGATTTACTTGAAATTCGACCTAATAATGCTAAGTACTAATAGGAGTATTTGCCCATTCCAAGAATTTTTGGACACCCTGCATACATTCAATCTAACACTCACACGTTTAAATAGGAATATAGACGATTTTCTTGAAATCCGCCTTAATTACGTTTATTTTGGTCGTATTAAAATGAGTTGCAAATACTAAGACTTTTCGGACACCCTGTATACACACGTACAAGCATAAACACATAGTAATACAAATATAGACGATTTTCTTGAAATCCGCCTTAATTACGTTTATTTTGGTCGTATTAAAATGAGTTGCAAATACTAAGACTTTTCGGACACCCTGTATACACACGTACAAGCATAAACACATAGTAATACAAATATAGACGATTTTCTTGAAATCCGCCTTAATTAAGTTTATTTAGGTCCTAATAAAAGGAGTTGCACCCTGTATACACACGTACAATCATAAACACATAGTAATACAAATATAGACGATTTTCTTGAAATCCGCCTTAATTAAGTTTATTTTGGTCCTAATAAAAGGAGTTGCAAATAATAAGACTTTTCGGACACCCTGTATACACACGCACAAGCATAAACACATAGTAATACAAATATAGACAATTTTCTTGAAATCCGCCTTAATTAAGTTTATTTTGGTCCTAATAAAAGGAGTTGCAAATAATAAGACTTTTCGGACACCCTGTATACACACGTACAAGCATAAACACATATTAATACAAATATATTCGATTTACTTGAAAATCGACCTAATAATGCTAAGTACTAATAGGAGTATTTGCCCCCCAACCAAACTAAGACTTTTCCAACACCCTGTATACAAACATATAAATCCGTACACATAGAAATGCAAATATATACCTACGATTTGCTTTAAATCCGACCATCGAGTTACTATTTGTACGAAAGGCAAAGGTATTTGCCCATTCAAAGACTTTTCGGACACCCTGTATACATACATAAAAACACAACACAACACGACACATGGTAATTTAAATATTTTCGATTTTCTTGAAAACCGACCCTATTAATTTTATCTTCGTACTTATGACAAAGTTATTTGCGCATATAAAGACTTTTCGGACACCCTGTAGGCATATACAGAATCACCCACATGCCGAAAGGTATAAAATGTACTTTCGAATCGTTCAGGTTACTTTAAAAGGGAGTCAATTCATTTCCCTAAAATTAAATTTGGCAAAGATATTTCCCCATACAAAGACTTTTTGGACATTCTGTTGTGTACCAACATATAAACAACCACACAAAGGAATGAAAAATTTACGATTTCCTTGAAATAAGACTCATTTAAGTTTTTCTTTGCTCTAATGACAAAGATATTTGCGCATACAAAGACTTTTCGCACACCCTGTAGACATATATACAATCATGCACATGCCGGAAGGTATAAAATGTATTTTAGAATCGTTCTGGTTACTTTAAAACGATCCGAATCAAGTCATTTCCCTAAAATTAAATTAAAATTATTCAATAATAATTAATAATATTGCCCCAAAAGTATACACGCTCATGGATAGAAAATAAAATGCATATTTTGGGATTTTTTCGATGCCACTGAGCTTCATATTAGAATCTTCAATGATGCTTTGTAGCGTCATAGGAAAATCGATTAAAATGGTATTTAATCGGTATAATATGAAATGAAATGTCTTTCTACCGAAAGTATAAGGTCCCTAAATGCATTGCCCGGTAAATTCGAGGCCGAAGTTGGTCCGGACTCCTTCCAATCTCGCATCAAAATGCTGACATTTTAGCCAAATTGTGACATTTCATACATTATAATTAAATGAATAAATTTCCCCGTATAGAAATTGATTTTGACATGCATTTGCGTGGTCTGAGAAAAATTTAAAAAATTCGTATTTAATGCTTAAATCGTCCAATGAAACGTATTTTAACTAAAAATATAAAGTCCGTTTTACCTTTGCCATGTATATTTCAAGCCGAAATCGGTTCAGGAAGCTTCCAATATCGCTACGAAAACTGTTATTTTCATGACATTTTGACAGGTCATATTTTAATTTCGATGTAAAGAGGGTCCGTTCAATTGTTTTGTCAAGGCACGGCTTTTATATATGCACTTTTTAAAATTTTTCCTGCAGCGATGCAAAAAAAGGTATTTATTTATAACTTTAACGAAAAAATATGGAGTTTTAATTAGTTAGGAGTGTTCTTAGATGATCAGGGAAGAAAATAAACCAAAAAAGAATCGTTAAATAAGAGAAATAATATATAATAATGCCTTTTAAATATGAATTTTGATGGAAAAAAACAGAAAAAATGAGTTTTTACCCCCTAAATCAGGCCCTGGATCACCCATTCGGGATTCATTTTAAAGCCTGATTATATCCCCAACGGATAGCGTTGAAAAAGTTAGAAGAAATTAGATAGGAAAAGATACAGAGTGATTCAAATGTAGAGATGTCATGAAAAAAAATCGTAAAAAATCGAAATTTAATTATCGATTTCTCCTTTCCTATTAGAAATAAAAGAACTAAAAAATACGTTTCTAACGTACTTCGGCGAGCTCTTTCCGATAGGGCATATGGAATTTCGATTTGGATCCATTTTGACCCCCCAAAAAATTCAAAACCGTCAAAAATTTGCATGAAAAATCGTAATTTCCACTTTTTCCCAAATTTTTCCAATTTCCAGTCGTTTTAGGTATAGGTAAATGTATTGCAAAAAGAAAGTATTTGAGATTCTTTAGTTTTAAGTTCAAATACGTTTTTCTGTCCGATGTTCCGGTTTCGACTTATTCGGTGCCAAATTGGGGTCTACAAAGGGCATTTTTCGACATAAAAAAATTCAAAAAAATTACTTCCCATTTTCCGAATACCGCCAGTTTCAATAGGGTTCGGAACACCCCGGTCCTCCACAACCTCCAAAAATTTAAATCGATTTAATTCACTTTTGCGACCTGTAATCGATGTCAACGGAAATCGCTGAAATTTCGACTTTGACGTTTACTAACTCCGAAACGGAACACCCGGTATATCTGAATTTTTTACCGAAGCTAGTCGCACTATCCCTCTATTAACCCAGAAAATTTGGTTGCTGCCCCTCTAACCATTTTCGAGAAAAAAAATTGAAAATGTGAAAATGTCGAAACGGACGACAACATACATACACACACACATTTTTCTGACCAAGGGCTCGGTATATAGACCGAGCCTGAAAGGCGGTCTATAACTAGTACGGATAGACCGCCTAATCGCCCCCCGAGGGGTCTCTATAAGGTCGGTAATATCATCATTGTCACGCCCTGAAAATTTCGTGTTGCTAGGCCATGTATTAAGGAAGATATCACACTCCTACGGACTGATGATGGAGAATAGACCGCCCTTCGTAACCCCATCGCTACATACATACAAACACCTACACGTAGAAACTATTTTTGCCAACAAAAATACTTTTCGGACACCCTGTATACATACATTCAAACATAAACACATATTAATACAAATATATTCGATTTGCTTGAAATTCGACCTAATAAAGTTTATCTAAGTACTAATAGGAGTATTTGCTCATTCCAAGACTTTTTGGACACCCTGTATACATTCAATCTAACACTCACACGTTTAAATAGGAATATAGACGATTTTCTTGAAATCCGCCTTAATTACGTTTATTGTGGTCGTATTAAAAGGAGTTGCAAATGCTAAGACTTTTCGGACACCCTGTATACACATGTACAAGCATAAACACATAGTAATACAAATATAGACGATTTTCTTGAAATCCGCCTTAATTAAGTTTATTTAGGTCCTAATAAAAGGAGTTGCAAATAATAAGACTTTTCGGACACCCTGTATACACACGTACAATCATAAACACATAGTAATACAAATATAGACGATTTTCTTGAAATCCGCCTTAATTAAGTTTATTTTGGTCCTAATAAAAGGAGTTGCAAATAAGAAGACTTTTCGGACACCCTGTATACACACGTACAAGCATAAACACATAGTAATACAAATATAGACAATTTTCTTGAAATCCGCCTTAATTAAGTTTATTTTGGTCGTAATAAAAGGAGTTGCAAATAATAAGACTTTTCGGACACCCTGTATACACACGTACAAGCATAAACACATAGTAATACAAATATATTCGATTTGCTTGAAATTCGACCTAATAAAGTTTATCTAAGTACTAATAGGAGTATTTACCCATTCCAAGACTTTTTGGACACCCTGTATACATTCACACTAACACTCACACGTTTAAATACGAGTATAGCCGATTTCCTTAAAATCCTAATTAGTTAAGTTTATCTTGGTACTAGTAGAAGTATTTACCCATACTAAGGCTTTTCGAACACCCTGTATACAAACATATAAATCCGTACACATAGAAATGCAAATATATACCTACGATTTGCTTTAAATCCGACAATTGAGTTACTATTTGTACAAAAGACAAAGGTATTTGCCCATTCAAAGACTTTTCGGACACCCTGTATACATACATAAAAACACAACACAACACGACACGTGGTAATTTAAATATTTTCGATTTTCTTGAAAACCGACCCTATTAATTTTATCTTCGTACTTATGACAAAGATATTTGCGCATATAAAGACTTTTCGGACACCCTGTAGGCATATACAGAATCACCCACATGCCGAAAGGTCTAAAATGTACTTTCGAATCGTTCAGGTTACTTTAAAAGGATCCGAGTCAATTCATTTCCCTAAAATTAAATTTGGCAAAGATATTTCCGCATACAAAGACTTTTTGGACATTCTGTATAAATACCAACATAATAATATAAACAACCACACAACGGAATAAAAACTTTACGATTTCCTTGAAATAAAACTCGTTTAAGTTTTTCTTCGTGCCAATGACAAATATGTTTGCGCATACAAAGTTTTCGGACACCCTGTACTATACATACATACAAACACAACAACCACGACACAGTAATTTAAATATTTTCGATGTTCTTGAAAACCGGCTCAATTAATTTTATCTTCGTACTAACGGCAAAGATATTTCCGCATACAAAGACTTTTTGGACATTCTGTATACATACCAACATATAAACAACCACACAAAGGAATGAAAAATTTACGATTTCGTTGAAATAAGACTCATTAAGTTTTTCTTCGTGCCAATGACAAAGATATTTGCGCATACAAAGACTTTTCGGCCACCCTGTAGACATATATACAATCATGCACATGCCGGAAGGTATAAAATGTATTTTCGAATCGTTCTGGTTACTTTAAAACGATCCGAATCAAGTCATTTCCCTAAAATTAAATTAAAATTGTTCAATAATAATTTTAATATATTGCCCCAAAGGTATACACGCTCATGGTTAGAAAATAAAATGCATATTTTGAATTTTTTCGATGCCACTGAGCTTCATATTAGAATCTTCAATGATGCTTTGTAGCGTCATAGGAAAATCGATTAAAATGGTATTTAATCTGTATAATATGAAATGAAATGTCTTTCTACCGAAAGTATAAGGTCCCTAAATCCCTTGCCTGGTAAATTTGAAGCCGAAGTTGGTCCACACTCCTTCCAATCTCGCATCAAAATGCTGACATTTAAGCCAAATTGTGACATTTTATACATTATAATTAAATTAATACATTTCCCCGTATAGAAATTGATTGTTATAATGCAATGCAGGGCCTCAGCAAAACCAATAAAATATGTATTTAATGCTTACATCGTCCAATGAAATGTACCGTAATTAAAAATATAAACTCCGTTTTACCTTTGCCATGTATATTTCAAGCCGAAATCGGTCCAGGAAGCTTCCAATATCGCTACAAAAACTGTTATTTTCATGACATTTTGACAGGTCATATTTTAATTTCGATGTAAAGAGGGTCCGTTCAATTGTTTTGTCAAGGCACGGCTTTTATATATGCACTTTTTAAAATTTTTCCTGCAGCGATGCAAAAAAAGGTATTTATTTATAACTTTAACGAAAAAATATGGAGTTTTAATTGGTTAGGAGTGTTCTTAGATGATCAGGGAAGAAAATAAACCAAAAAAGAATCGTTAAATAAGAGAAATAATATATAATAATGCCTTTTAAAGATGACTTTTGGTTGAAAAAAACCGAAAAAATGAGTTTTTACCCCCTAAATGCGGCCCTGGATCACCCATTCGGGATTTGTTTTAAAGCCTGATTATATCCCCAACGGATAGAGTTGAAAAAGTTAGAAGAAATTAGATAGGAAAAGATACGGAGTGATTCAAATGTAGAGATGTCATGAAAAAAAATCGTAAAAAATCGAAATTTAATTATCGATTTCTCCTTTCCTATTAGAAATAAAAGAACTAAAAAATACGTTTCTAACGTACTTCGGCGAGCTCTTTCCGATAGGGCATATGGAATTTCGATTTTGATCCATTTTGACCCCCCAAAAAATTCAAAACCGTCAAAAATTTGCATGAAAAATCGTAATTTCCACTTTTTCCCAAATTTTTCCAATTTCCAGTCGTTTTAGGTATAGGTAAATGTATTGCAAAAAGAAAGTATTTGAGATTCTTTAGTTTTAAGTTCAAATACGTTTTTCTGTCCGATGTTCCGGTTTCGACTTATTCGGTGCCAAATTGGGGTCTACAAAGGGCATTTTTCGACATAAAAAAATTCAAAAAAATTACTTCCCATTTTCCGAATACCGCCAGTTTCAATAGGGTTCGGAACACCCCGGTCCTCCACAACCTCCAAAAATTTAAATCGATTTAATTCACTTTTGCGACCTGTAATCGATGTCAACGGAAATCGCTGAAATTTCGACTTTGACGTTTACTAACTCCGAAACGGAACACCCGGTATATCTGAATTTTTTACCGAAGCTAGTCGCACTATCCCTCTATTAACCCAGAAAATTTGGTTGCTGCCCCTCTAACCATTTTCGAGAAAAAAAATTGAAAATGTGAAAATGTCGAAACGGACGACAACATACATACACACACACATTTTTCTGACCAAGGGCTCGGTATATAGACCGAGCCTGAAAGGCGGTCTATAACTAGTACGGGTAGACCGCCTAATCGCCCTCTGAGGGGGCTCTATAAGGTCGGTAATATCATCATTGTCATGCCCTGAAAATTTCGTGTTGCTAGAGCATGTATTAAGGAAGATATCACACTCCTTCGGACTGATGATGCAGAATAGACCGCCCTTCGTAACCGTGTCGCTACACACATACAAACACCACACGTAAAAACTATTGATGCCAACAAAAAACTTTTCGGACACTCTGTATACATACATACAAACATAAACACATATTAATACAAATGTATTCGATTTGCGTGAAATCCGACCTAATACAGTTTATCTAAGCAATAATAGGAGTATTTGCCCATACCAAGACTTTTTGAACACCCTGTATACATTCACACTAACACCCACACGTTTAAATAGGAATATAGTCGATTTACTTAAAATCCGGATTAAGTAGGTTTATCTCGGTACTAGTACAAGGATTTGCCCATACCAAGACTTTTCGGACACCCTGTATACACACATACAAACATAAACACATATTAATACAAATATATTCGATTGGCGTGACATCCGACCTAATAAAGTTAATCTAAGTAATAATAGGAGTATTTGCCCATACCAAGACTTTCTGGACACCCTGTATACATTCAAACTAACACCCAAACGTTTAAATAGGAATATAGTCGATTTACTTAAAATCTGAATTAAGTAGGTTTATCTCGGTACTAGTAGAAGTACTTGCCCATACCAAGACTTTTCGGATACCCTGTATACATACATACAAACATAAACACATATTAATACAAATATATTCGATTTGTTTGAAATTCGACCTAATAAAGTTTATCTAAATAATAATAGCAGTATTTGCTCATACAAGACTTTTTGGACACCCTGTATACATTCAAACTAACACCCACACGTTTAAATAGGAATATAGTCGATTTACTTAAAATCCGAATTAATTAGGTTTATCTCGGTTGTAGTAGAAGTATTTGCCCATACCAAGACTTTTCGGACACCCTGTATACGTATATACAACACATATAAAAACAAATATAACCGATTTGCATGAAATCCGGTTTAATTACATTTATCCAGGTACTACTAGGAGTATTTGCACAAACCAACACTTATTGGACAGCCTGTATACAGACATATATTTCCGTACACATAGAAATGCAAATATATACGATTTGCTTTAAATCCGACTATTAAGTTTATAGTTGTACAAATACCAAAGGAATTTGTCCATACAAAAACTTTTCGGACATCCTGTACTGTACATACATACAAACACAACAAACACGACACAGTAATTTAAATATTTTATATTTTTATATTCTTGCGATTGAAAACCGGCTCAATTACGTTTATATTCGTACTAATTGCAAAGATGTATGCGCATACAAAGACATTTTGGACATTCTGTATACATACCAACATATAAACAGCCACACAAAGGAATAAAAAAGTTACGTTTTCCTTGAAATAAGACTCATTTAAGTTTTTCTTCGTTCTAATGACAAAGATATTTGCGCATACAAAGACTTTTTGGACATTCTGTATACATACAAACATAAACAACCACACAAAGGAATAAAAAATTTACGATTTCCTTGAAATAAGGCTCAATTATTCTTCTCTTCTTGCTAATGACAAAGATATTTGATATGATATTATACGCCCCCCGAGGGGGCTCTATAAGGTCGGTAATATCATCATTGTCATGCCCTGAAAGTTTCGTGTTTCTAGGCCATGTATTAAGGAAGATATCACACTCCTACGGACTGATGATGCAGAATAGAGCGCCCTTCGTAACCGTATCGCTATATACATACAAACACATATTACATATAAATACAATATGTACGATTTCGCTGAAACCCTACTAAATTAAACTTGTCATCTTTCGATCGGCTTTGAACCATACATTAGATAACATCATCTTCCTGAAATGGTCGAACTGGATGAAGATTGGTGGCGAGCCCTTCGGGCACGCCACTGATGTCTCTATGGAAAAAAATTGTGCATACATATTATGAACGTCGCTTCTTTCAATCTAAGAAGCCGTTCGCGAGTTGTAAGTTGTTAACTTTACCCCTAATCGTTGCTATGGCAATCATTAAAATTGAAAATTGCAAAAATATTTTTCAATGATTGACCGAATTCTACTTAGATGCGAAATTTCTACTCTGCAACTCAATAAATAACGGAGAAATCAAATTGATCGTCGTCATGACTACCAAAAATCGAAATTATTTTCAAATAAAAAAGTAGTTTACTTCCATCCCTTTCGATAGCCACCTCACTCGTTCCAATCGCAGAAGGCGTCCGCGAGTTATAAATTGTCAACTTTATCCTTAATCGTTGCTATGGCAACCATGGGAATCGATTTTTCCAGATATATTTTTGAAAGAGTGACCGAATTCTACCGAGATATCAGTTTTCAACTTTCCAACTCAATAAATAACGAAAATAGCAAATTGTTCATCGTCCCGGCAACGAAATGTCAAAATTATTTTCACATAAAAAAGTAGTGTACTTTCTAAAATTTCGATCGTCACTTTACTGGTTTCAATCAGATAAGCCGTTCGCGAGTTAAAAATGATCAACTTTATGCTCAATCGTTGCTATGGTAATCATCGGAATCAAAATTTATAAAAATATTTTTGAATGATTGACCGAATTCTACCCAGATATCAAATTTCAACTCTAAAACTCAATAAATAATGGAAATAGCAAACTGTTCGTCGTCATGGCAACGAAATGTCAAAATTATTTTCACATAAAAAAGTAGCTTACTTCGTTCCCTTTCGATTGCCACCTCACTCGTTTCAATCAGATCAGCCGTACGTGAGTTAGAAATTGTCGACTATCCTTAATCGTTGCTATAGAAACCATGCGAATCAAAATTTACACATATAATTTTGAATGATTGACCGAATTCTTCCCATATATCAAATTTCAGCTCTCTAACTCAATAAATATCGGAAATAGCAAATTTTTCGTCGTCATGCCAACGAAATGTCGAAATTATTTTCAAATAAAATAGCTTACTTCCTCCCCTTTCGATTGCCACATCACTCTTTTCAATCGAATTATCCGTTCTCAATTAATAACAAATCTAAGCAAAATTTAAATCAGACCCGTCATTGTGATTTACCCCGTATACTACCTCATGGAATGGCCTTTCTATGATGCTTCGCCGCGTCATCGAAAAATTGTTAAAATTGGTATTTAATGACTAATTCTTCAAATTATATGTTCCGAAATCCACACGGGAAGGTCTATAGAGGCGTTGCCCGGTATTTTTCAAGTCGAAAACGGTTCAGAAACCCTAAAATCTCGCAAGGAAAACTGACTTTTTGCGACATTTCGACCCTTCATATTTTAATACATTTCTCCGTATGAAACTGATTTTGACATGCATTTGCATGGTCTGAGAAAAATTAAAAAAATTCGTATTTAATGCTTAAATCGTCCAATGAAACGTATTTTAACTAAAAATATAAAGTCCGTTTTACCTTTGCCATGTATATTTCAAGCCGAAATCGGTCCAGAAAGCTTCCAATATCGCTACGAAAACTGTTATTTTAATGACATTTTGACAGGTCATATTTTAATTTCGATGTAAAGAGGGTCAGTTTCATTTGTTTTTTTTCAAGGCACGGCTTTTATATATGTACTTTTTAAAATTTTTCCTGCAGCTATGCAAAAAAAGGTATTTATTTATAACTTTAACGAAAAAATATGGAGTTTTAATTAGTTAGGAGTGTTCTTAGATAATCAGGGAAGAAAATAAACCAAAAAAGAATCGTTAAATAAGAGAAATAATATATAATAATGCCTTTTAAAGATGAATTTGGGTTGAAAAAAACCGAAAAAAATGAGTTTTTACCCCCTAAATGCGGCCCTGGATCACCCATTCGGGATTTGTTTTAAAGCCTGATTATATCCCCAAGGGATAGCGTTGAAAAAGTTGGAAGAAATTAGATAGGAAAAGATACAGAGTGATTCAAATGTAGAGATGTCATGAAAAAAAATCGTAAAAAATCGAAATTTAATTATCAATTGCTCCTTTCCTATTAGGAATAAAAGAACTAAAAAATACGTTTGTAACGTATTTCGGCGAGCTCTTTCCGATAAGGCTCATGGGATTTCGATTTGGATCCATTTTGACCCCCCAAAAAATTCAAAACCGTCAAAGATTTGCATGAAAATTCGTAATTTCCAGTTTTTCCCAAATTTTTCCAATTTCCAGTCGTTTTAGGTATAGGTAAATGTATTGCAAAAAGAAAGTATTTGAGATTCTTTAGTTTTATGTTCAAATACGTTTTTCTGTCCGATGTTCCGGTTTCGACTTATTCGGTGCCAAATTGGGGTCTACAAAGGGCATTTTTCGACATAAAAAAATTCAAAAAAATTACTTCCCATTTTCCGAATACCGCCAGTTTCAATAGGGTTCGGAACCCCCCGGTCTTCTACAACCTCTGAAAATTTAAATCGATTTAATTCACTTTTGCGACCTGTAATCGATTACAACGGAAATCGCTGAAATTTCGACTTTGACGTTTAATAGCTCCGAAACGGAACACCCTGTATAACTGAATTTTTTACCGAAGCTAGCCGCACTATCCCTCTATTAACCCAGAAAATTTGGTTGCCCTCCCTCTAACCGTTTTCGAGAAAAAAAATTGAAAAGGTGGAAATGTCGAAACGGACGACAACATACACACGCACGAACACACAACTTTTTTCCAAGGGCTCGGTATATAGACCGAGCCTGAAAGGCGGTCTATAATAAGCGTTATTCCTACTACCTTAAATAAACTTTCTGCTAAGAAAAAGTTAAACATTCAAACGAACAATACTAATTGAGCTCAACTACATAGTATTTTAAAAGTATAAGCAAAATTCTTCCATTGCAGCATTTGTAAAAACAACACATTATTCTGTTTCACGCAGCATTTTCAGAAAGTTGTTATTCGTCCTTCAGTTAAGAAGAAATTATCTTAAACTTATCGATTTTTTTGAAAAGATCCCCATAAATGAGTTCTGCACCCGCAAATGTTACCATAATATGTAAATATTATAGTGTTTTATTTAATTTTCAACCGTATTCGGCTAATTTAAGAAACGCTATAATCAGAGCACAAACTATTTTATAGTTGTAACGTCCTTGTCTTGAAATAAAGCGCGAACATTAACTTTTTCACTTTTATTTCAGGATTAGACTAAAGTTATGAGTTCTACATGATTAAGCTTAAACTGTAGCACCTTCTTAAGCTTACACGTGAGCTAAATAATAATAACGTTCCTAATATTTTAAAACACGACACTTTTACTACTTCTTAATTCCGCGTTCTTGTCTGCCAAGGGAACAGGTCCGTAGTAGGGGTTTTAGTTTGTTGAATAGTAGAGAATAGGTATGTTGAAAATGTCTTCCATTACTTGCTTCCAAACAAGCGTGCGTCCGTAGCGTATTGTCCAGAACCAGTTGAAGGATATTTGTTAGGATAATTTTAATAAACACTGGGATCAAAGTACAAACGTATTTTTTATTGTTAATGAGCAAATGTAAAAATTATCAGCTTAAACAAAATACTTTGTTGAAACACTAATTACTTAAAACTTTCTTCTCAAGTTAAACAAGAAAACAGTATTGATATCATTAAAGCTTTGGAAACGGGGGTTAGTCCGGGGATGGCTCTAACCTACTTGGATATAAAATTGGGATCCGATTTGAAAATAAAATACAAATATTTATTTACTCACTCTGTGTAATTTGAAAATGCGAAATACGAAAATACTTCGGTAAAAGTAATATAACATACAGGGTGTCTAAAAAGTATTAGTATGGGTAAATATCTTTGTTATTATTAAAGATAGAGACACCAAATTGTAGTTATGTCTTATTCGTTAATAAATCTACTTTTTTCAGGTAATTTGACTTTTTCAACCCTCTTGGAGTTGAGGTCAAAAATTTTGAATGCAAACCTATGCCGTGCGGTCCCTTCTTTTAAAAGTCTTCAAAAAAGAAACATTTTACCGCAAACCCCGTATTTTAATTCATTTTTAAATGGCAAGCCTATAAAAATTATAAACCGTAAATCGTATAATCGGGCGAGGCATAAGTCGACCGCTAGTCGACCTCTTGTGCCATACAGTACCAGTCTGCTCGCACATTTATTTTTTGTTTTGTGGGGCACTTTTCTTTCTAACTTTTTTCCAACTTTTTGGACTTCTTCATTTGTGGTTTTTTTATTTTTCGTTTTTTGACATCTGCGCAGTAGACCAAAATGCGTACCACGCGCAAACCGAGAGGGCTACACATGCGCACGAAATTTCAGGCGATGTACTCTGGTGTCTACATTCAAACCTACCCAATTTGAAGAATATATCTCCAATAGTAAAACTACAACTACGTATTTAACATATTTCTTCGATGTTATGACGTCTTACTCTTGTGAACATTCTTAACTATGTGACACTGTGACACCCCACAACAAGAATATGGGATGAAACATCAGCAAATTTATTAAAAATATATAAACACAATCTTACGGTGCTACGGAACCCTATATGCGCGAGTCGAACTCGGACTCGACCGTTTTTTTATTTTACACAATCACAGCAACGTTCATGAATAAAATTATTTTTGTCAAATACCGTATACGTACGTACTTATTTATTTTCGGCACTGACGCCTCTAGGAACAGACCAACCGTGCCAGCCTTTATAATAAGGTATATAACCTATACGCACTGACGTATTTCCGGCATGGCCACCTCCTGATATTTATTAAAGTTTACCATAGTTATTAAGACTTTTGCGTCCTGTGAGAAATTCACAATACTGTGTGTGGCACGGAACCCTCTATGCGCGAGTCGAACTCGCACTCAACCGTTTTTTTTATTTCACACAATTACGGCAACGCCCATGAATTAAATTATTTCTGTCAAATACCGTAATACGTAGGTACTTATTTTTGGTATCGACGCGTCTGGTAACGGACCAGCAGTGCCTGCCTTACTTATTACGTTAAAAGTTGTTTAGAATGACCACCATGAACTTCTTGCCAGTAATAAAGTCCATTTTGGAGCTCTGCCAAGAAGTAACATCTGCCATTCTTGAAAAGACCTTTACCACACGGCATAAGGTTTCATTTAAAATTCTTGACGTCAACTCCCTAGCGTAACCCCCAAGGGGGTGGTAAAAGTCAAATTACATAAAAAAGTAGATTTATTAACCAATAAGATACAACTAAAATTAGGTGTCTCTATCTCTATTAATAGTACAGATATTTGCCCTTGCCAAGACTTTTCAGACACTCTGTATGGTATATCACTGTAACCGAAGTATTTTCGTATATCGCATTTTCAAATAACACAATGTGGGTAAATAAATATATTTGTATTTTATTTTCAAATGGATTTACTTCCAACTAGGTTAGAGCCGTCCCTGGAATATCCCACGTTTGCGAAGGTTGCTTGCCGAAGCCACGCTCAAGGGTTGTTGACCCCATTCCGCCCGCTAGAGTGATTCCTATTGGCTGAACCGAGCTCATGCGTCATCGTCAGCTGTCTATAATACGGTTTACATTTACATTATTTTTGCCATTTATTTCTTAATTTGTGAAAGAAAAAGTTAATGCCGTTAAATATTAACAAAAGTTAAAGCCGTTTAATTAACAAAATATCGTTTCGTCGCTTAGTGAGGTGCATTTTAAATTTAGTTGAAGTTAAGGTATTTATTTTGGTTTAAACAGCTTTTCTCTAGAGAGTTTTATTAAATTTGTGTTATAGGCAGTACCATTTTAACATTTTGAAATTATTAATCTGGTATCTGTTTATAGTGTTGGCTATTTACTGGAACATGGTATGAAGCTAAAGTTTATTGTTAATTTAGTTGTGAGGAATTTCGCTTAAAAATTCGGTGGTTTTATGGCAAAAGGTGATATGTGAGAAAAGTAAAATTTTACAGGCGAGCAAAAAGAAGCATTCTGCCATAAAAATATGTAATAGAAACAAACTTAGCTCATCTTGACAATTTAAAATAGAATTATATTTAAGGCAAATCGGGCCATATGATTTTTAGAGAACATAGATCTTATTGCCATACCTATAATATGTAATCCAAAAAACGTGATTTGGCCAAAATATCGACATAGCACCTTTTGCCATAAAACCACCGAATTACGGACGATAAAGGTAAATAAACCTTGTACAGTCGGGACGGTTTGATTTCGGATACAATCCCGCTGTAACTGTCTATGGTAACAAAATTATTGTTTCCACACCTGAAAAGTCAGGAATTCCCCATCGAATATCTTCATAGGTTGCTGTAGTTGTAGTTAAACTCTTTAACTTATTTTTTACCATATATTCGTTTAATCTTCTTAAACTAACTTAATACTTTACTAAGTTTATAACTGACAAAAAAGGAAAGGTTGCAAAGTCGACATTAACTTTAATTTAACCTTGTATAGACATTGACAGATGCCAAACACGGCGATAAAATTTGAAATTTGTAGGACGGTTTATACCCACAAGACAAAGCCAAGGACAACGGTAAAACGCGTAACTCGCGCAGTATAATAAAACTATACCGACAACTTCTACCGACGTGGTAGTCTAGGAAGCGCGCCTTCGGAAGAGCACGATCGGCAAAACGCTACGTACGGGACAAAAAATTGATGTTGACATTCTTTTTTTTGAAGTTAGGTTGCCGTGCAACGACAACTACGTCTGACGTCTTTAACCCTGATTGGTTAGTTATGACACCGAGACGCGGTTCTTTTAAAAATACAAAACGAAGATAGTATTTGTTTTACAAACATACTCCGCCCGTTGGCGTGACAACGTCAAAAAGACTTAAAGTCAATGACAAGCAAGCATAAACATACTTGATGGACAGACAATTTAAATCACGAATATTCATGAATAGATAATTTTAACTTTGACAGACGTATCTAATTAGGGCTGTACATTTAATTCTAAATTGTCACTGATCGGCAAAATGCAGACCTTGGTAATTGGTCGTGTAAAAACACCATCTTTAGTTTTGAGTTTGACTACTCTTACTTTATTGTCAGGTCCGGGAATAGATTCTAAAACTCTGGCTCTTGGCCAAACTAAAGGTGGGACATTATGTTCCTTTAACAACACAATGGTATTGGGTTGAACATTATTTGATTCTAACAGCCATTTAGAACGTTTCTGTAAATTATTCAAATATTCAACAGACCATCGTTTCCAAAAGTCCTGTTGTAATTTGGTGCAGTGCTGCCAACGTGTTAAACGATTCACTTGAGTTTCGATTAGATCTGTTTCTGGAAAAGACATTAGGCTTGTACCTATTAAAAAATGACCTGGCGTTAAACATTCAAGGTCAGACGGGTCTTCAGACAAGGGACACAGTGGTCGCGAATTGAGAACAGCTTCAATCTGAGACAACACTGTACTAAGCTCTTCGAATGTTAAATGACTGTTGCCAATAATACGAGTGATGTGAAATTTAGCGCTTTTTATAGCTGCTTCCCATAAGCCTCCCCAATGAGGACTTCGGGCAGGAATAAATTTCCATTGAATTTCCATGGAAGAAAGATAATTATAAATAATTTCTGAATTTGGTTTTGTCCTAAAAAAGTCAGTAACTTCTCTTAGTTGATTTCGACTTCCAAGAAAATTGGTAGCATTGTCAGAGTAAATTGTTTGTGGATTTCCACGACGTGCAATAAAACGCTTTAATGTTAATAGAAATGCATCTGTAGATAGGCTTGAAACGAGTTCAATGTGTACGGCTTTCGTAGCCATGCACACAAATATAGCAATATAACATTTTGTTAGCGGCACACGCCGAAGATTAGATGCTTTAATTAAAAGCGGACCACCAAAATCTACGCCAACACAAAAGAAAGGCCTAACAATAGTGACTCTATCTTTTGGTAGATCTGCCATGATTTGTTGAGAACTGGTATTATTTCGAAATCTAAAACAGATTACACAGTTTCTGATTATTTTTTTAATTTCTTTTAATCCATTTAGTGGCCAATATTTTAAACGAAAATTTGACAGTACTGTCATAGCTCCAGCATGATAAAGAAGAAGATGTTCCTTTCTCAATAATAAATTGACAATGTGATTTCTCGACGGTAGGAGTAAAGGATGTTTATGATCATATGAAATTTCTGCCTGGGATAGACGACCACCCACGCGTAGAAATCCATTTTTGTCTAAAAAGGGTTTTAAAGATCTTATGGCTTTGGAGGTAATTAATTTGTTGGAATTTAATTCTGATATTTCTTGTGAAAAATATTTGTTTTGTACAAATTTGATGATTAAGTCTAAGGCCTTTTGAAGTTCTTTTACTGAAAGTGGGCCTAGCAATTTTTCATTTTTTGATTTAATATTATTGACAAATCTTAGACAATATGCTAAAGCTCTTTGTAATTTCGTAAATGAAGAAAATTTTAAATAAATATTTTCTAAGTCCGATTCGGCGTTACTTTGAAAGTGTACTTTAGAAGTGACAATTTTTTCTTCTTCAGAAGTATCTGTTATTTGACTGCTATAATTTTTGAAATTAGATTCAAATTGACGTAACATTTCTGGGCCGCGCCACCAAAGAGTACAGGTTTTTATTTCATGGGGGTTCAATCCTCGAGAGACAAAATCTGCTGGATTTTCGTGAGTAGGAATATAGTACCACTTACATTTTTCTGAAGTTAATTCCTGTACTTTCGAAACTCTATTTGCGACAAACGTAGACCACCGAGAAGGATGAGATCTAATCCAAGCTAAAACAACTTGAGAATCCGTAAAAAGATTGATACTTTCAAATTGTAGAACGTCTTTAAATATTGAAATGACTCTGACACATAATTTAGAGAGCAAGACCGCTCCACATAGTTCAAGTCGGGGTAGGGTCACGGTTTTAATAGGCGCGACTCTGGATTTTGAACATATTAACCGACAAGAGACTTCTCTGTTTTCATAGATAGCACGAGCATATAGGCAAGCACCGTAAGCTCTTTGACTTGCATCGGAAAATCCAAACAACTCAACCTTAAGACAGCCAAGCTGCATCAAAAGACATCGAGGAATTTTTACTTCTAACAGTTGTGATAAATGTTTAGAAAATGATTGCCATTCATTAACTAAGTCCTTGGGTAACATGTCATCCCAGTCAATTTTAGCCTTCCAGATTTCCTGCATAAAAATTTTAGCTCGAATAATTACAGGGCCAATAAATCCGAGGGGATCGAACATTTGGGCAATAATTGACAAAATATTTCTTTTAGTCATAGATATGTCAGAAATGTTTTTTGGTAGTGAAATGGCAAAATTGTCATCTTGAGGACTCCAAGCTACACCTAAAACCTTGTTGGATGTATTTTCCAAAACTATATTATAGTCATTTTGAGAGTAACTTACACGTAAAGACTTCAAAAATTCTTCTGAATTCGAACCCCATTTGTGTAAGTGAAAACTAGCGGATTTACAAAGACCAATGAGTTCTTGGGCTAGCTTTTCCAGTTCTGCTTCGGAATTTGCGAAACATAGAAAATCATCTAAATAACATTGATTTAGAATTGCTTTAGAAGCAAGAGGAAACTGATCTTTGCCTTTATTTGCGAGCTCTACTAGACATCTTGTCGCGAGATACGGGGCGCAATTTGTACCATATGTGACAGTTGTCAACTCAATTTGTTTCAAAGACTTCTCGGAACTTTCCCTCCATAGAATTGTTTGTAAAAATGATTGATCTGGATTAACACGAACTTGACGATACATTTTTTCAATGTCACAAATAAAGACAAATGCCGAAGAACGAAATCTACAAAGTATGTCAAACAGTTCTGGTTGGACGGTAAAACCTTTAAGTAAAATATCGTTCAAAGAGAACCCAGAACTGGATTTCATGGAAGCGTCGTAGACAACACGTAATTTTGTCGTGGCACTTGATTCGCGTATAACACAATGGTGAGCCATGTAATATCTACGATTACATTTTTCAGCCTCGGGCAGGGACACATATCGGGCATGATTTAAAGAGACATATTCGTCAATAAAATCTTTATACTGACAGAAAAGCACAGGATTTTTCTTAAATCGGTTTTCTAGGTAAGAAAATCTTTTTCTTGCTAAAGAAAATGAATCGCCCAGTTTTGAAATATCTTCGTTATTTCTAAGGGGTAAATTTACTTGAAACTGGCCATTATCTAAAATTTTTGTTGTCTCCTGGAATATTTTTTCGCACTGAAGATCTTCTAGTGATAAATTGGGCTTATTTTCGACTTCTTCTAAGGACCAGAATTTACAAAGAAGAGAGTCAAGGTCATTACCAGGATTGTAAGAATCGGTTTGTGAATTTTGTATGAAAAATGATACATTCGACTTTGATTTAGACGTATGACAGTTAGACATTGCACCTGAAACGACATATCCTAAATGTGTAGATTGTAAGATAGGTAAACCTTTTCCTAAGTCAATTATTTCAGGTTTGATAAGTTCACGGTGTACTTCCGCACTTAGAAGAATATCAATTTCTGATGGACTATGGAATGAAGGATCTGCTAAGGGAACAGTAAACGGAATATGTAAATTATTTTTATTAATCTGAACTTGAGGCAACTTTCCAGTTATTTCATCTATAATGAGACAAGACACGTCAAAAGATTTTTCTTTTTCAACATTAGAAAATATTCTGACATCTACCATTTTATTAGCAATCGTACTTTTGTTTGAAATAACTGAGATACGAGTCTGCATGTCATAAGAACGGACACCTAATATATTTACTAATTTTTGTGAAATAAATGAACTTTGGCTGCCAGGGTCAATTAAAGCTCTAGCCATAACATAAGAACCATTTTCGGCTTTTAAATTTACTATAGCAGTAGCCAAAAACACAAATGTTGGATTTTGTGAAAATGATGTGTGTGACATTGCCGTTAAAGGACTACTTGGAAAAGCATCATTTGAAATTTGACGATTAGAGCCAACAAGTGTATGTGGTTTTTCATTTTGAGAGCCCTGATTTTGAAAAATTTGTGTTTCTGTATTCCCTTGACTTAACAATAAATCAGTAGCGTTTTCGGTTTTATTATTATTACTAAACGTGGAATAATTTTTATTAAAACCTCTATTCTGATCATTGACTTGTCCAGAATTGTTTTCATTTTTAATTTTAAGTACGGAAGAATTGATGTGTAAAATTGTATGATGCTTTTTACGACAAATATTACATAGCTTTTCGCTACGACATTGCGAAAATGCATGTTTACCAAGACAATTTGAACATCTCTGATTTATATGTAAGAATTTTAATTTTTCATTATGAGGCAAATTTAAAAATGTCTCACATTTATTTAAGAAATGATTTGCCTGGTTGCAATAAGCACATGTCAAGTGATCTCTAGATGAACGAAGAGGTGAGTTCATAATACCCATATGAGCCGAAGTTTGTCCATGCTTACTTGGAAACTTCTTCTGAAATTTATTAAAACTTTTATTATCAGCCTGAGACTCGGATGTAGCCACAGTTTCTAAAATTTGACATTTCTTTTCTAAAAAGTTATAAAATTCATCCATATTCGGTAATTTTGATCTATCTCTCTCATATTCAAAAGACTTACGCATGTTATGGTCAAGCTTTTGAGAGAAAATATGAATTAAAATAACATCCCATTCATCTACGGGTAAACTTAAATTACGCAATGATGCAATTTGTCTTTTAATGTGAGTTAAAAATTCTCTTAAATTTTGAAAATTAATTTTAGTAACTGGAGAAATATCTAATAATTTTTTAATATGAGCGTTAACAATTAACGTATTATCGGAATATCGTTTTGTTAAAATATCTATTGCGACTTTAAAATTTGCATCGGAGAGTTGTAGGTTATCAATTAAATTAAGAGGTTCATTTTTTAAATAACATTTAAGATACATAAATTTTTGAATGTTACTCAAGTCCGAGTTATTTGTAATTAAAGCCGTAAAGAGTTGAAAGAATGACGTCCATTCCGTAAAATCGCCAGAAAAACTAGGAATATTTAAATCGGGTAGTTTGACATTTGATTGTGCAGTTTGTGGAATTATAATTGGCTGCAGCGACGTATTGGCTGAAGACGATGGCTTTAATTCAAAAATTTTACGCATTAAACCTGCTAAAGTGTCATAATATTTTTTCTCTATTTCCTCCCTAATTTCGTTATCAGTCTTATCAGTATCTAAAACCTCTATCTCATTTTGAATGTCCTCGTATTTAGCAAAATGTGAATTTAATTTAACTTCGTGGATTTGAAACTGATAAACATCGTTTTCAGTATCTCTCGTGTCTTTATACCAATTAACTATACGTGAAATGTTTCGCTTGCAAACTTTTCTTTGCTGGATCAAAGAATCCATTTTTTATAATAAAAAATGTATCTTAAAAATTTAACAAGATAAAATTTACCGTTCAAATCAATAAACTAAGACAATCTTAAGGTATTTTTGTAAGACACAGGTATTTTTTTTTTAAACTAAAAGTCTCTACTAAAAGATTGATGTTTCTCGTCACAAATCGGAAAGTTTCTAATAATGACTGTTTCTCGTCAAATTAAAGAAAGTCTTTATAAAAGGGTTTTTCTTGTCAAAATATGGATATGGAAAGTTTATTTTGACCTTATATAAGATAAAAGTTCAAACTTACAGTTTGTTGGGACACAATATTTTCTGAGTACTTTTTTGTTACAAACCACTTTGTTTTTCTTTTCTTCAGTTTTTCTATCCGGCTCCGAAGGACCAAATGTACAGTCGGGACGGTTTGATTTCGGATACAATCCCGCTGTAACTGTCTATGGTAACAAAATTATTGTTTCCACACCTGAAAAGTCAGGAATTCCCCATCGAATATCTTCATAGGTTGCTGTAGTTGTAGTTAAACTCTTTAACTTATTTTTTACCATATATTCGTTTAATCTTCTTAAACTAACTTAATACTTTACTAAGTTTATAACTGACAAAAAAGGAAAGGTTGCAAAGTCGACATTAACTTTAATTTAACCTTGTATAGACATTGACAGATGCCAAACACGGCGATAAAATTTGAAATTTGTAGGACGGTTTATACCCACAAGACAAAGCCAAGGACAACGGTAAAACGCGTAACTCGCGCAGTATAATAAAACTATACCGACAACTTCTACCGACGTGGTAGTCTAGGAAGCGCGCCTTCGGAAGAGCACGATCGGCAAAACGCTACGTACGGGACAAAAAATTGATGTTGACATTCTTTTTTTTTGAAGTTAGGTTGCCGTGCAACGACAACTACGTCTGACGTCTTTAACCCTGATTGGTTAGTTATGACACCGAGACGCGGTTCTTTTAAAAATACAAAACGAAGATAGTATTTGTTTTACAAACAAACCTGTTAATAAATGCCAAATCTTCTGTCAAATATGATTTAAATTAGGCAAATAAAAAAATGTACCTACATGCTTAAGTATTGGGAGTTTTTTGTTTAAAACTAATTTGGAACCAAAATTTTTGTATAGGTACTCTTTTTCTTCCAAAAATTTCTGGTCGGCCTAGTTGAACAAAATTTTACTCTTGTTTTGAACAGCTGTTCTCTGAATTTTTTGTGTTGTATTTTAACGTTTTGAAATTGAATGTTTTAAAAGATTTAGTATGAATTCTTACTTTAAAGATAACAAATCTATTATTTTTTCAAATCTGTTACTTATATAGGAATTTTCTAGAGAGAATTGGCAACGTCAGTCAGTGACTACTGATGTCAAAACAAAAGATGACTATTTTTATTCAATCTGAATTCATATCAGGATTTACCAGTTTCAATATATGCAGTGAATTCATAACACCCTGTATATATATAATATATATATATATATATATATATATATATATATATATATATATATATATATATATATATATATATATATATATATAACAATTCTATACTCCAAGGAATAATAGTGATTTATCGGTTTGCAATAGTATTTTGGCCATTGAAAAAATGGTAATACAGTTTTTAAAGAAGTATGAATACTTTTGAACTCTAATAATAAGTCTATATTTAAAGATTTTTTTTGATTATTTTCAATAATGTTTTTTGGGACAATATTACCTTAAAAATAACTAAAGTGACAGTGGTCAACAATAATACCATTATTAAAAATAGCATAGCATTTTGTAGTATTTTCAGGGATTTTTTTTTCGAATGGTAAAAAACCTTGGTAAAATTTTGTGTTAGCCAAATACTGGGTGCTTAAAAATTTAACATTTTGAGCTGGAAATTTAAAACGCTCTGTGTTTCGCGTCTTTTAAAACATGTCGATAAAAATGTAAAATAAAATTTTAACTTTGACATCCTGAAACTCTCTTATTATCAACTTTTCTACTAAGGCAAGTTCGGTTAAATCGAACTAAATTGAACCGGGGAAGCCACTGCTACGGTATGGCCCATTCATTACCAAACACCCTATATATATATATATATATATATATATATATATATATATATATATATATATATATATATATATATATATATACAGTGAAACCTCTATTACTGAGATCTCAAGGGACCTAGGATTCTTTATCACTTATAGAGGTTTTTCATTTACCCAGTTTCCCAAATAGGCAGGTTTAAATTGACGGTTGTCTTATTTATAGAGGGTCCCGCTAAGAGAGGTCGAAATGTACCGTTTTTCATTTATAGAGGTGAAAATGTTAATGAATAATGCATATTTTATGTTGTTACATATGTATTATGTAGTATTTTTATTTTTCAAAACAATACAAAACTTATGGCTTAAAAAAATCAGTTATATCGGTTTGTATTTGAGTGTTAGTAGCTTTAAGGTGTTTCTCGATATAAAAATTTGATCAAATATGCCAGGATTATCGATATTTGACGTTTCACAATATTTATGTTTCGACATTTTGTGCACTTTTATTCACTTGTTTATCGTACAAAACCTTATATATATATATATATATATATATATATATATATATATATATATATATATATATATATATATATATATACATATAGTGAAACCTGGTTAAATGGGCCCTGGATATATGAGAAACCTCTGCTACTGATAATTACAATGAAGTCCCGACACTTTTGCATTGAAATACCTCTGTTAGTGGGAATTTTCAAACCCTTTTAATTGAGATTTGATTTCTTAGATTTTTCGATGTTTACCTCTATAATTGGGACTATGTCGCTCAATAACCTGTGTAAGTAAGACAATTTATCAGGTTTGGACAGGGACATTCGAATTTCTTCCGCACGTGCTTTGTTTTTCAATACTATCTAAGGTTTTGTACGATAAACAAGTGAATAAAAGTGCACAAAATGTCGAAACATAAATATTGTGAAACGTCAAATATCGACAATCCTGGCATATTTGATCAAATTTATAGTATCGAGAAACACCTTAAAGCTACTAACACTCAAATACAAACCAATATAACTGATTTTTTTAAGCCATAAGTTTTGTATTGTTTTGAAAAATAAAAATACTACATAATACATATGTAACAACATGAAATATGCATTTTTCATTAACATTTTCACCTCTATAAATGAAAAACGGTACATTTCGACCTCTCTTAGCGGGACCCTCTATAAATAAGACAACCGTCAATTTAAACCTGCCTATTTGAGAAACTGGGTAAATGAAAAACCTCTATAAGTGATAAAGAATCCTAGGTCCCTTGAGATCGCAGTAATAGAGGTTTCACTGTATATATATATATATATATATATATATATATATATATATATATATATATATATATATATATATATATATATATATATATAAATGTAAATGCGAAGATTTACTTCTTCGCTAGTGCAGCGAAAAGGCCGTGAATGAAAAATAAAAATAATGAGGACCATCTTTGATTCTGGTCTGGGTGACCTCCTGCTATCGATTTCTGGGCCCTTACCCATCAGCGGGCAGGCTTACACCCAGGGTGGCTGAAGAACAGACCACGATTTGACCAGAATCAAAGAGAGTCCTTATATCCAAAATGATCGGAAAGGATGGGTAAGATGTGGTGGCTCGCGCCAACTAGTTCACCCAGTGTTGCTCCAAAAATGTTTGGCTGCTAACACAATAATACTCGAAAGTATGTCGAATGTCGATTTTCCCGACGTCGACGGTACAAATGCACCATTGTACAACAATAGTAGAAAAATGGAAGATTTCTTGGCCTATAGGTAATAATATAATAAATGTAAATGCGAAGATTTACTTCTTCGCTAGTGCAGCGAAAAGGCCGTGAATGAAAAATAAAAATAATGAGGACCATCTTTGATTCTGGTCTGGGTGACCTCCTGCTATCGATTTCTGGGCCCTTACCCATCAGCGGGCAGGCTTACACCCAGGGTGGTTGAAGAACAGACCACGATTTGACCAGAATCAAAGAGAGTCCTTATATCCAAAATGATCGGAAAGGATGGGTAAGATGTAGTGGCTCGCGCCAACTAGTTCACCCAGTGTTGCTCCAAAAATGTTTGGCTGCTAACACAATAATACTCGAAAGTATGTCGAATGTCGATTTTCTCGACGTCGACGGTACAAATGCACCATTGTACAACAATAGTAGAAAAATGGAAGATTTCTTGGCCTATAGGTAATAATGTAATAAATGTAAATGCGAAGATTTACTTCTTCGCTAGTGCAGCGAAAAGGCCGTGAATGAAAAATAAAAATAATGAGGACCATCTTTGATTCTGGTCTGGGTGACCTCCTGCTATCGATTTCTGGGCCCTTACCCATCAGCGGGCAGGCTTACACCCAGGGTGGCTGAAGAACAGACCACGATTTGACCAGAATCAAAGAGAGTCCTTATATCCAAAATGATCGGAAAGGATGGGTAAGATGTAGTGGCTCGCGCCAACTAGTTCACCCAGTGTTGCTCCAAAAATGTTTGGCTGCTAACACAATAATACTCGAAAGTATGTCGAATGTCGATTTTCTCGACGTCGACGGTACAAATGCACCATTGTACAACAATAGTAGAAAAATGGAAGATTTCTTGGCCTATAGGTAATAATATAATAAATGTAAATGCGAAGATTTACTTCTTCGCTAGTGCAGCGAAAAGGCCGTGAATGAAAAATAAAAATAATGAGGACCATCTTTGATTCTGGTCTGGGTGACCTCCTGCTATCGATTTTCTGGGCCCTTACCCTTCAGCGGGCAGGCTTACACCCAGGGTGGCTGAAGAACAGACCACGATTTGACCAGAATCAAAGAGAGTCCTTATATCCAAAATGATCGGATAGCAGGAGGTCACCCAGACCAGAATCAAAGATGGTCCTCATTATTTTTATTTTTCATTCACGGCCTTTTCGCTGCACTAGCGAAGAAGTAAATCTTCGCATTTACATTTATTATATTATTACCTATAGGCCAAGAAATCTTCCATTTTTCTACTATTGTTGTACAATGGTGCATTTGTACCGTCGACGTCGAGAAAATCGACATTCGACATACTTTCGAGTATTATTGTGTTAGCAGCCAAACATTTTTGGAGCAACACTGGGTGAACTAGTTGGCGCGAGCCACTACATCTTACCCATCCTTTCCGATCATTTTGGATATAAGGACTCTCTTTGATTCTGGTCAAATCGTGGTCTGTTCTTCAGCCACCCTGGGTGTAAGCCTGCCCGCTGATGGGTAAGGGCCCAGAAATCGATAGCAGGAGGTCACCCAGACCAGAATCAAAGATGGTCCTCATTATTTTTATTTTTCATTCACGGCCTTTTCGCTGCACTAGCGAAGAAGTAAATCTTCGCATTTACATTTATTATATTATTACCTATAGGCCAAGAAATCTTCCATTTTTCTACTATTGTTGTACAATGGTGCATTTGTACCGTCGACGTCGAGAAAATCGACATTCGACATACTTTCGAGTATTATTGTGTTAGCAGCCAAACATTTTTGGAGCAACACTGGGTGAACTAGTTGGCGCGAGCCACTACATCTTACCCATCCTTTCCGATCATTTTGGATATAAGGACTCTCTTTGATTCTGGTCAAATCGTGGTCTGTTCTTCAGCCACCCTGGGTGTAAGCCTGCCCGCTGATGGGTAAGGGCCCAGAAATCGATAGCAGGAGGTCACCCAGACCAGAATCAAAGATGGTCCTCATTATTTTTATTTTTCATTCACGGCCTGTTCGCTGCACTAGCGAAGAAGTAAATCTTCGCATTTACATTTATTATATTATTACCTATAGGCCAAGAAACCTTCCATTTTTCTACTATTGTTGGACAATGGTGCATTTGTACCGTCGACGTCGAGAAAATCGACATTCGACATACTTTCGAGTATTATTGTGTTAGCAGCCAAACATTTTTGGAGCAACACTGGGTGAACTAGTTGGCGCGAGCCACGACATCTTACCCATCCTTTCCGATCATTTTGGATATAAGGACTCTCTTTGATTCTGGTCAAATCGTGGTCTGTTCTTCAGCCACCCTGGGTGTAAGCCTGCCCGCTGATGGGTAAGGGCCCAGAAATCGATAGCAGGAGGTCACCCAGACCAGAATCAAAGATGGTCCTCATTATTTTTATTTTTCATTCACGGCCTTTTCGCTGCACTAGCGAAGAAGTAAATCTTTGCATTTACATTTATTATATTATTACCTATAGGCCAAGAAATCTTCCATTTTTCTATATATATATATATATATATATATATATATATATATATATATATATATATATATATATATATATATATATATATGGTTCGACCATTTAACACCTGCTCGACACAGAGCATTTGGCCTGTCCCCGGCCTGAATGAGATCTAACAGTATCGAAACCGGTCGTCGGGGTGGCACGGTTCATTTGTACCTGTGATATCAGGTCATTGAACCACCAAGGATGATATTCCTTGGACAACACGTTGGCGTAGTGTGAGAATAGTATTTTCAATATATATATATATATATATATATATATATATATATATATATATATATATATATATATATATATATATATATATATATACGTATATATATACATATAGGGTGTTTGGTAATGAATGGGCCATACCGTAGCAGTGGCTTCCCCGGTTCAATTTAGTTCGATTTAACCTAACTTGCCTTAGTAGAAAAGTTGATAATAAGAGAGTTTCAGGATGTTAAAGTTAAAATTTTATTTTACATTTTTATCGACATGTTTTAAAAGACGCGAAACACAGTGCGTTTTAAATTTCCAGCTCAAAATGTTAAATTTTTAAGCACCCAGTATTTGGCTAACACAAAATTTTACCAAGGTTTTTTACCATTCGAAAAAAAAATCCCTGAAAATACTACACAGAAAAAAATGCTATGCTATTTTTAATAATGGTATTATTGTTGACCACTGTCACTTTAGTTATTTTTAAGGTAATATTGTCCCAAAAAACATTATTGAAATAATCAAAAAAATCTTTAAATATAGACTTATTATTAGAGTTCAAAAGTATTCATACTTCTTTAAAAACTGTATTACCATTTTTTCAATGGCCAAAATACTATTGCAAACCGATAAATCACTATTATTCCTTGGAGTATAGAATTGTTAGAGCTAAAAAATTAAAATATTTCACGAGACTGCTTAAATATAATTGAGAAACAAATAGCTTTTTGTGGGCGGTAAGATTAAAATTAAAATATATTTTATCAAACGAACAAGAACTACAGTTTAAATATAAAATCTA
Source organism: Philopedon plagiatum (assembly GCA_963971165.1). Lineage (NCBI taxonomy): Eukaryota > Metazoa > Arthropoda > Insecta > Coleoptera > Curculionidae > Philopedon > Philopedon plagiatum. The sequence continues at coordinate 31,363,240 of OZ020198.1, read as the reverse complement.
AAAATTAGTTGAATAATCCTCATATCGATTCAATTAAAATAAATAGTCTTATAAAATATGTAAGGTATTAGGGAAATAATAAAAAATATTAATTCAACTGGTTCTATTGTTGGCTAAAATATTACTTCTGTTGCTCGCGGACACCCTTGGGAGGGGTTAAAATTGTACTGTTGGTATTTGTTCGTTGAATTCTCGTTTGAGCTTGTTGCCTGTTTACTCATTACGTTATCATTCTGTGTGTTGGTTGGTACAACTATCCTATGCTGGATTGGGGGCTGGATCAACTCGTTCCAGTGTTTTATGGTAAGTAAAACAAATCTAATAGGCTTTCCAGTAATAGGTGTGTTTTTATTTGTAAATCTCTTTTGGCTAATATACTGTAAGATTGTTTACTCAGCCGATATTATTCTGTTTTTTATCTAGCTTAATTGGCTCGAAAAAAAAAATAAAGCAATTAGGCGATATTTATGCATAAGATAGCTTTACCGATTTTGGCTTATAAACAAGGGATTAATAAATGATTTTCGTTACTGAAACAGCCACACCTGAGCCCGCAACGGATCATAACAGAAATGTAATATTTACAACTCATTATCAATGCTGTGCCCTCGCAAATTTCAATATTGATTGCCATAGCATAATTCAAATTACCTTCTCTACAAATAAGCTCAATATTTGCAATAATTTGCAATAAACCATAATATTTATTAATTACCGATATTACTACATTTTCGTTGGTATGTGGTATATTCAATACCTGCCGTAAAAGCTAATTGCCTATATTAAACAGGTCCTCCTAATGAAAAATAAATATTGGAGTATTTTAGTACCTATGCTGCTATAAAAAATAAAGCAATTATCTGGAAAAATCACTCACCAATCGATTTAAATGACCTTAAAAGAGAATACTAAAAACAATTATGTCGATGAGAGGCGATGGGGTTTAAGAAGAAACACTCTTTAAAAGTTTTTGCACCAAACTTCCCTCGCGAGCAGGAGTGTACTGTAGTATAACAGAATTTTAAAATACACACTATTGCAATAACCAGACACACTGATTGTAAAAATAGACAAAATTTTATTTTTTTTTTCTCGCCCTCTATAAAAATTTTATTTTCCATGTAATATCCTCGGCTGAGTATGAAATATGATTATATGACTACATGAGTACATTATATATTATTATTATATGAGTAGTGAGTACATAATATCCAAATACTTTTTTCAAACTAATATTGCTGATTTGAAGAAATTGTAAATGTTTCTTTTTAAATCTGTGATCTAATACATATTTTTTTGTTAATAAAATCTTGCCTTGATGTTTATTATAGTGTGCTTTGATATATGAGCCGGTCAGAGGAAAAGTGGTCTAACTGCATTTAGGTCAACTTTTAGAAAATCAATGTTTTGCGTCTGATCGGATTAAAAAATAGATGTAATGGTTTTTCAAAAGGTTTTCACTCATTCCTATCAAAAATATGTTGAAATTTCACATGAGACCGAATTGTGGTGATTACGCCTCATTGCATTAATTAGATATTAAATCCGAAATACCATTTTTCCAGCCAACATGTTTCCAAGGCTCGGCGTCAAAGTGGTATAACTCACTGAGTTATATCACTTTTCCACGTAACAATTCCAGGCAATTGGTGACAAACGAGGGCAGGAAGTAGCTTTAATATGTATTGTACTTGTGTACATGCTAAAAGGTACTACGGGTATTGATATTTTCACCTGAATGTTCATAGTAGAACATGTTTGAGCCTATTGTAATTTGTGACACTGCTTTTTTTTTAAAGAATTGTCTATATTGTTTATATGTTAAGCAAGTTAGTATACTGTTATAATAATAATAGCAATAGAAAACACAATAGGTGCTATCTGAGGTTACAAAACTGATATCAGGCTTGTAAAAAGATGATAGTGCTTACGTCAAAATAAGTCCTTTTTGTAAGATAGTAGGTCACAACTTTACTATCTTGACAGCACCGCTACTAACTTGACAGTGCTGATATCATCTTAGTAACCTTAGACTAGCGCCCAAATATTTTTTTGTGAAATAATCACTTTATTGTATACCTTAAACAAATTTACATAAAAAATCTAAATCTTAATGAGCACATAACACTTGTCTTACAGATGTTAATAAGAACAATTTTTATTTTGAAAAAATTAAACATTAAGCGTCACCAATTTCTTCATAATCCGACAATGGTCCCATATCAACAGCGTCCTCAGCAGTTGCTAAATCAATAAAGAACTGGTGCTGAATAGGGGGAATCCACTGAAGAAGTTCTAGCATATCTTTCTTCTTTGCTGCAGTGACCGGCCTGGAAGACTCATACAGGTGTTGTAGGACTACAGATGAAATGGAAGTGCGAGGTCTCCCCTTGGATGACTTTTTTATATCCAAGCTACTGAACTCCGTGAGATCATTCAATGTTTCCTTGTACAAAATAACATAAGGAGTGCTGTCAAATCGCAACCACTGGACCTGTAACCATTTGAAAGACACTTTATTGGTATTCTTGTTTCTTTTTGTGATCGACTGTTCCAAATTCTTAGTTGAGAAAAAATCATCTCGCTGCATCTCATACACCTGGAATTTGGTTTTTCTGGCATCACGTATTACTCCTATCCAATCATGTGGAGTGTAGATTGAAGCTGGCTTAGCTGCTCGTTCAATGTGGCCGAAGTCTCGGTCGTTAGGCAAATAAGAATGACCGGATGTCATGAACTTGTGATCAACTTTAGTAATGCTATTATTTGGATGCTCAACTATTACTTTCCAAATTAGTGCCAACTTTATATTTCTGTTTTGGCCAGTACATGCGTCACTATATGCAATAATGTGAGCAATATTGACACAGTGAAGTTCGATGTGTTTCATGAGACATGAACCGATTTCTTGAGATCCCCTGGAAGCAACGGTTTCATCCCAGATGTACATGAATGCTTGACGAGTTGACGTATGATGAATCCCCAAATTATAGACGTACATGTTACGTTTGTAGTAAGCATTAGATGTTGAAAGTTTGGGGAAAGCCAACGCTTTCTCAAGATCGAATGTCAAAACAAGAGTAGATTCCGATTGTCTTGAGAGTTCTGTATCTTCTTTCAAGGCAGTCCTTGCTTTTTCAGCTTTTCGCAAATGCAGCTGGTGTTCAATATCCAGCTTGCTTTTCTCAGGCCCGTCTGATAAACCTGCAACTTGAATTTTGTATTTATCACACCGTGCACACGTATCCTTCCTAGGGCTATGAAACGAAAGGTTAGATTCTTTAGTAAACACGTCCCTGTAGATGTGTTCTTTAACAACATTGTCAGAAGGCAAATTTTTGTTCCCGCAATATTATGTGTACAAATTGTATAGTTTTCGAATATTGAGTTCAGGGCTTAAGTACTTCCTGTTCGGGTTATGAGCCCTGGTATAGTGACTCTCATATTGTGGAAAAAGTTCGATGTGTTCCCTAACAACACAGAGTGCATCATAGGACGTTTTGTGCACACACTCCTTTTTTCCACGAAGGTCTTCTCCCGGAGGCCTACCCATTTCTTCTTTCTTTAGAAGTCTCTGAAGTCTGCCGTTTGAGATATTAAATGTCTCCAAAAAGTATTTCTTACAAACTATAATGGTCTCTGTTCTAATATTCAAAATATACTGGTAAGTTACAGACTTAGGCCCCTTTGACTTCCCGGTATTCTTGCCTGGGCGGTGTTGTTTCACGGGAATTCTTTGGACAAGTCCCGAAATATAAGTATTTTGTCGAGAAAAATCGCACAAACTCCAAAAACGCAAAAACAAGCTGTTTCTCTCCTCCTCACTGACAAGGCTATTGCAACGCTTTGGGCAGCCACACATTTTGTTTTCGAAATTCCTTGCGGAAATATTCTTGCCTTTACCTGTAACATACTCTTTTCCAGAATTCCTCTGCATCTTGGCCTTGACTTTTTTATGACCCTGCTTATATCGCACACGTTTTTTTCCCTTTCGTACATTATTTCCGTCAGCAATTATAAGGTTATCACCAATATTAGGTAAATCGTTCATTGTTTCAGTAAACAGAACCCCGTCGCAGTTTATCAAATTCGAGAAAGGTCGCTTTACAAATGCTGTGTCAAACGTAAATTACACCCTACAAGAGAGCAGGTGGACTGGCGCGTATAAGCGACGTCTTGACTTATACCAGTATTCCACCGAGCGCGACGCGTTATGTTGAGAGGAATAACGTTAAGGAGCTATAATCTCAGCTACCACAATTATTTGACCTATACTACTTATCCACTGAATACATTACACCCCTAGGTACCAGAAAACGTGTATACTTAAAAAAGTAAAATTTTTGATTTATACCACTTTTCCTCTGAGCGGCTCATATGGAGGTACAGGTAGAACATCGAAAAATATGTATTTTTTCATCTGCTGATATTCACACTAAGGGAGTATAAATTGACCTTGAGATTTTCCAAATAAAAATCTATATCTTATTATCTAGAGGTGATATCGGAATTATTCAAAAAGAACAGTCTTTCTTAACCTGGGATCGGCCGCTACCCTTCCCATGACGCGATCGGCCGCGTGTTAGATTTGATCTAACATTAAGAAATAAATCATTAGTGCTTAAGATTATTATAATGTATTTTAAAACAAATTTTAAAGAATTACAAAGTTTAGTTATATAAATTGACACAACCCGAACATAAAAATTCAGTAAAAAAATAATTAAAAAATATTAAGTATAAAAAATTTTCAGTTACATAAATTCTTCACTCGAATTACCACATTCAGTACAAATATAAATAATAGTTATTATTTAAGTGTGTTCCTTACAAACAGGAGCATCACAAATTGCACACGGATGTTGTGTAAATCGGTTCTCTCTTTTTGGGCAATATTTTCACCTTACTTTTTGCTGCTGCATGTCTTGCAACGGTTATACTGCCGGTGTTGGTTTTTTGCCAGTAACGACGCTACTGTAACGTTTGATATTTTTTGACGAAGCATAATTGACAAGTTTGAAACAGAAGACCGCTTAATTGGATGATGTAGTGTAAGCTGTTTTGAGAGCTCTACAATAAATGCTATTGTCGTTGTCATCAGAGCGGTGTTAAGGTGCGTTTCCTATGGGGCTCAGCGTCTGCTGACGCCAGTATATCCATTGACGTTGACGCTTGCGTCTGACGCTCGAAAAGAAACGGATAAATTAAATTGTCACATGAGCAGTACTAGGCGTCAGACGCTGTGCGGCAGTCGCGAGCGTCAGCCGCCCCATAGGAAACGCACCTTTATCAAGCACGTAACTTAACCTAAATTTTTGGAGGGGCAAAGAGGAGGCACCTGACAATTTTATTAATAGTGGGCACATATATTTGGCATAATTTGACAAGCAATTTTGAAGGGTATGCATTATGTCAGCACATCTGCAAATGGATTTTACAAGAGGATAAATTTTGAAAGATAAGAAAAAAGTAACTCTTGAAAAAAAAATTTGCTAAAAAAAGATTCAATCAATACCTAGGTTTCTATAGGATTAGACATACAGGTATCTCATTTATAATTTTATCTCAAAAGGTGATTTTCTTGCAGTTCTTTTTGTTCGGTACAGTGACGGGGTAAAAATTTAATATTTACAAATAAATAAATTATTGGGTGATTTTTTGCAGTTCTTTCTGTTTGGTACAGAGTGACGTGGTAGAAATTCAATATTAACAAATAGATAAATTTCTAAACTTTTTTGGGTGGGCACTCGGATGGGCACCACCATTTTTTGGGTGGGCCTGCGCCCACCCAGGCCCACCCGTAGTTACATGCCTGGGTGTTATGTTTCTGAATTATTTGGGCATTTATTGTAGCAATATTCAATAAGGAATAAAACACTATTCCAACGATTACTATTTCTTGGTACGGAATATTCAGATTTTAGTCGATCTACCACGTCGACCCCGCCTTTTGTGGAATTATAAAATGTTACAATCTCTGGCCTGTTTGCTTCTTTGGTAGATGGATCTATTGCATCATCATCATGTAGAGTCTTTATCATCAGGACATTTTTATTACTCGTTGGGATGTAGAAAGCAAGAACACAGTTGGAATCTTCTTTTCCGTAACCAAACATATTACTGCGCACAGGTCGATTTTCCACGTGAACAAATCCAGGTGGTACTCGCTTATTCTTCCATAGTGTACCGACCATGGTCAGTTTCTGATTTAAGATTAAATCATTAGCAAGTGAAATGGAAGAAAAGTAACTGTCCATTTTCACATTTCATCCAGACTTGTCAATGGTGCATATTAAACACTGGAAGCATCATTTGGCAACTTATATGGTCCCTCTGGTTGTTTGCCAGCATATATTTCCATTTTATGTGTGTAAAATGATTGTGCGTCTGCTAGGCTGTATATTTTTATGCCATATTTTGCTGACTTACTAGAAATATACTGTCTGAAGTGGCACCTTCCTCGAAAGGCCTCCAGCATTTCATCTATCGTAACATACTCTCCAACAGTGAAATTTAAAGAGTATGATTTTACAAAATTATCAAAAATATCTCGAGTTGGAGCTAAGTTATCATATGTAACTCTTTCTGTCCTATTATTGGTGTCGTTGAATCGTATGGCCCGGATAAGCACAAGAAATCTACAGCCCAGAAGTATTCTGGTGCCTTACCATCAGTACTTCATTCAAATGTTGCGATTTTCTGTCTCTGGCCAAGGACAAAAGTCCAAAGAATGCGTGAATTTCCTCGATATCAGTTGGTAGACAATCTCTAGGGCGCGAATATGATTCCCATATCGTTACTAATTTCTGGTTTGTGAAAGTAACAATTTTGTCTATGATTTCGTAAGGGAAAAATAAAGTCCAGTAATCTGGAGTGGTTTTAGCTCCTTTGGCAGTTTTTCTTTCTGAGAGGTAAAAGAATCTTCTAAAGAGCCTTGGGTTTTTACATAGCCGGGTGTACCGGATTCGTTCCCTCTAGAGATACGCCTACCGATTAAGAAACTTCCTCCCTGGTTTCCTTCCTCCGTTTCCTGGTTTCCTGGTTTCCTGGTTTCCTTCCTCCTTCCTTCCTTCCTTCCTTCCTTCCTTCCTTCCTTCCTTCCTTCCTTCCTTCCTTCCTTCCTCCCTGTTTTCCTTTTTGGGACTGCCTTCCGGTATTACTTCAAAAAAGGTGTCATTGTAGTTGTTTGGTTCTCCTCTCATACTGTTTACCTAGTCCTCCTTCTCATACTGTTTACCCATATCCTTTTTTTTTGTTGATAAGATTATCATGGCGGCTCTTTTAATCGCTTCCCAATTCTCGTTATTGTCCATCATTTTATCGATTATACTGTCTGGTGTTTGTTCGTCCCAGTTTATTCTCTATTATGTTTCTTTCTTTGTTCCATCTCCCGCACACAAAAACTGGGTCGGCCAAATCACAGTATAGGCAGTCTTTCCTTTCGCACAGCTGGAATTTGTGTAGATGCTTGATTGCTGCTTGAAACGTTCCATGCCCCGTCAAAACTGCGTTAGGTAAAAGTCTATCTCTATACACATCGCTGCTTTTCTTTGCAGTGTAAGATGCATGTTCTTATATTATACCTTTGCTCTTACAGCTTTTTTCCATATGGTGACTTCACATAGCACGATCGCCAGCACCACTGAGCACATTACTGTTCTACTATTTTCCTGTAGTCCTCCAATTTTAGGCATTATCCTGTTGATGTTTCCTAGTGCCTTACTTGCCTCGTCCACGACTTTCCTGATATGACTCATTACCCTCTGAAATACAAAGCCTAAGTGCTTAATTTAGAATTACCGTGACGGCACATAATCTAGGCCAAGATTAGGCCTCCATAAGAAATATATTAAAAGGTTCGCCAGTCAATTAATGAATATTGCACTATAGTCTTGTTAAAATCATTAATTATTTGGTCAAATTTTAGTCTCTCTTCGAGATGTGAGGTTGCCAGATTTACACCTGAAAAACAAAAACTTTTAGCAATAGGGTAAAAATTTTAAAAAAATGTCTGACGAAACTGTCAACCAAAGAAAAAGATTACTTGTAATAAAAAAGAAATCAAAACGTTAAAAGCAAATCAGAAAAATTATTATATTCAATCATTGTGTTCAATTTTGTCACAACCAATCCAGTATTTCCTGTTAAATCGGTGCGCCTGACAATACTGTTGGTCTTGGTTCTCTGCTGCAGAAAAGCTGCTCTCCCAAATTAATAATTATCTCTGTATCTTTTTATTTTTGGAAAGCGTATAAGGATGAACAACCATGGGTCAGTGGTGGGCCAGTTTAAAGAAAATTAACCGTAACACATATGGCCTTGTGGCCAGACCAATGACACTAACGACAGTGAAGTTCTTTTCTTGTGTTTTTTTACCGGTTCCGAGATCCGCGTTCGGGGTTTTTTGAGCTTTATTACATATTAGTTTTGTGTTATTTTTCTGTTTTTACAATATAAATTTCGGCGAATTTGAAACTTAAAAAATGCCTTCTAAGTGCTGTGGTCCCGGGGTCGTAGAAGTTACGTTCTCGGGTTTCCAAAAGATAGCGTTTTGCAGAAGCAATGGCCAAGGGCAGTTCCTCGGGAAGATTTAGCGCCAAATTGAAATACCAAAGTTTGCGAACGACATTTTGCTGAAGGTAGTATAATTTGGAATAATTCAGAAAAAGATCCAAAAACAGATTAGATTGTTTCAATTGATCTGAAAAAAACACGTCTAAAAGAAAACTGCATTCCAACAATTTTTCCAAATTGTCCTCAATATCTATCTAAAGATGTTCATATGCGTAAAAGTAAAGACCAAAAATTAAAGGAACTTAAAGGAAGAGTTACATCTTTTACAAGCAGTTGAGGAAAGCAGAGTACAGTATGAAAGTCATAAAAAGGGAACAAGTTTTCAGAACTTTGAAGAGTTTTTAATTTGTTTCAAACTTTTCTTCTAAAGGGCGGCTGGTTCTCTGTAAAGACTGAAGATAAAATAATTTTATTCAGGCTTGAATATACTCCTGGGCCTTGTATAACTTGGGCAATTATCATCCATAATAACTTAAAGTTAGTAACATTTTTATATGGCCAATATCTTAGTATTTCTGGGTCAAAATTAAAGACACCGTTTATTTGTAGCAATTTAGATACAATAAAAACTTGTTTGATATTTAAAATTGAGAATCAGTTCTCTAAACCACCTGAAAATTCCTTATACAATAAGGATTTGAACAAATTATGGTAAAACAGCTATTCTGTGGGCTATATGCCCCTCCCGTATTTTCTCGAACACAGTTAGATAATAAAATACTTGTTTTGAATGCAAGAAACTACTAGGAAGAAGGAAGCTTTTTCTTAAGTTAGGATGTCGTCACCTGCAGACCGGTATCGAACTCTTTGGTTCTCATCAGTACAGGATAGCCGAACATACCAACCTTCCGAAAAAGTAATTCCATAAAGCTACAATGTCGTACTGCATAAGCAGTGAGACACAGGCAGCGCCATACATTAGCAGTTTCAAGCAGTCGGAGTAGAGTTTACCGTAAGGTAAAATTTTTAAAAATATGAATGAAGTCTACTTGTCAGGGGTACGTATACATATGCAAAAATTGAGATCAATTCCCTAAACCTCCTGAAAATTCCTTATACAATAAGGATTTCAACAAATAATGGTAAAACAGCTATTCTCCGGACTATACGCCCCTCCGAGCGCTGAATTACATACCAAAATTTGCCGTATTTTCTTCTAACACAGTTAGATAATAAAATACTAATGTTTCGAATGCAAGAAACTACCAATATGAAGGAAGCTTTTTCTTTAGTTAGAATATTGTTATTCATAATTAAAATTTCGGCTGGGCGATGAGTCAATCGCTTTGGTTATCCAATGCGTTACGTCCTCGATTACTCTATTGGACGTTGCCTCCGTTTGACAGGCATGTTTTGCAACGACAAGTATTCCCAGGTCATCCGCGTATGCAATAAGCCTACTCGCCTTGGAACGGGTGGCTTCAGCACGCCATCATAGTACAGGTTCCACAGTGCCGTGCCAAGCATCGAGCCCTGCTGGTTACCGCATGATACTTCCATTCTTCCGTTTATCCCAACGATTAAAGTTCGATCGTCCATGATAGCTGGCCTTCTCATTTCGTTGAGTATTCCTTTCCACGGAGCAGAGTTGAAGGCATTCTGTGCAGGGTGTCCAATTTTCGACACTTTTGCAGAGTATCTCGGTTATCTTTAAAGATAGAGAGCTGCGGTTTCCGCAATACTGTGCTACATTTTCGTGAAAAATATGATGCTACAAACATAATTTTCATTTCGGAGATACAGGGCGATTTTGAAAATGTGTCATATGTGTCATTTTCAAGAACCCCTCGTATCCCCTCTTACCTTGTACCTGATCGGTAAGGTAAAAACTGACCATTATATAGTGTTTTGCTTAGAATCCAACGTCGCAGTCAATTTTTTCTAGAAGGAACTAATTTGAAGATAAAAACTAAAGTTATATTTTGATTTTATTCGATTGCTTTTTTCATAAGCTTTTCAAAAATATATAATTGTAGGTATATATCTTTTGGAATAACTTCCGAATTTTACGATAATTAAAGAAAAAGGTATAATATTTCATAGTAGGCCGTGATATGATGATTTGAAACAAATGGATAGAGACATTTAACTAACATTAATAAATAACAGAACTGAATCAAACTTTGAATAAAAAAATTCACTGTTCCAATCAAATTTAGATAAAACAGAAAACAGATGTTTTTAGTTAATTTGAAAATGTAAATGTAAAAAATCTTTGTTTATATTTTATAAATCACAAAAGTTGCTCAAAATTGTTGCCGTCTTCTCTAACACACAACTTGCACATTTTACTTATTCGTCGTGTGGCATTTAAAAGTATGATCGATCGTCCCTGCAAATTTTGAAATTCGAGTGTAGTGGCTTCACGCAAGTTCTTCTATAGTGCGATGTCGAGACTCGTAAATTTTATTTTGTAAGTAACCCCACAAAAAAGTCAAGGACGGACAGATCGGGTGATCGTGCTGGCTGTTTTACTGGTCCGTTGGTTCCTATTCATTTTTCAGGAAAATTGTTTTCTAGAAAAGGGCGTATGGTTCCGGCATTATGGGCCTGGCTCCTGTTGGAAATATATATTGTTTGAGAAAGCCAAGGGAACACAATCTAGCAATTCAGGTACAATATATTGCAATATATCTAGGTAACGATTTTCTGAAACGCTTCCCTCATAAATTCTAACTGTTAGTTGCCCTCCCAACATGAAACAAGCAGGGCTGAAACCGAATCTTCCCTGCTGCTCTCGCTCAAAGCAAAGATGATAGTTTTCTTGATACTAATGTCTGGTATTATATCTATTGAATATATCAGAGCTTGTGAAATATGCCTCATCGGACAATATCATAAATCTTTCAAAATTCACTTTGGCGTGAGTTTGTTGCAAAATCCAATTGCAAAAAATGAGACGACGGTCAGCATCCCCAGGATGTAAATGCTGAACGATTTTTACTTTATATGGTCTAAATTTATATTTTTGTAATATAGTTTGTGCTCGAGCCTTGTTCACTCCAACTTCTTTCTCTAAACGAAGTAGAAGGAGTTGATTCTACACAGCCTAAAACGTTAACCTTGCCGATTTCTCAATTTTCCTTATTATAGGATTTTGGTCTTCGCTGCATATAAACTCACCATAACTAGCCATATTTTTTTTTAATTCTAGAAAATATATCGGGAAAAGTTTACTGCATATCTAGAATGCATATAGAAAAACAAAAGTCATAGATAAATTTATAATGGTTATAAAATCGCACTAGCTGTTAAAATATATTTCGGCGGCATCATGCGAATTTTCACTCGATTCAATATAGCAAACTAACATATCATACTTTTCAAATACAGCAGGATGGTTTTTAAGCAAAAAAGTAATTATTGTTAAAAATCTGAACGAGTATGGTGGTTTCTTATTAAATATTTAAAGAGTGGAGACGGATGTTGCAGTTGAATTTTAGGAAAAGACTTGATCGTTTTTTGTATGATACCTTTATTTTTAATGTAATGAAAAACGTGCGTAATTTATAACAACAAAAACCTAGCCTACGTTAATTAAAAGCACCATAATATATATAATTTTGCATTTTAAGGAGAAATATTTCACATAACATTTCCAAATACCCTAATACAAAAACCTTTTCAGTTAAAACATTTTTATATATCTTACACTAATTTTAAACCCTTAAATCTATGTCAGTTCCAACATCATTATTTTGATAGCAAATAGTATCTGTAGTATCTTCTAGAGGCATTGGGCTACCTTCTAGTTCTTGGTCGATTATTTCCTTCTAAAACTTTAAATCTGGCAATTCTCCCCACACATCCCCATAATGTTTGCTCAGCAAGTTGTCCGTTTATTTATCGAAGTCTTATTGATCTCGTTTATTAAAATATCTCAATGACTTTGAAGGGGTATTGTTACCGCAACTGTGAACAAAGAAGAAACTTTCCAAAATATTCTAAAAAGGGAGTAAGACTTTTAGAACTAGTTAAGAACTTTTAATTTATTGTTATTTGCAGGGTTATGTTATAGGTACTTATAATTATGGTGGAACCGAAGTCAAATAATTATTTTGTATTCGGACTATCCGGCTATATTTCTGCTGTTCAGTATTCGGCCCAATATTCGATTTCATTGCCAAATACTCCATTTTACTTATGGGTGAAACGAAATGAACAAATTACTAGGCAGGTACAGGGTGAGTCAACAACTGCGCGGAATAATTTTTTGCCTTGAAGATAAGATTTTTCGATAATAAGCTTTTGTGTTAAGGTATGGTTGGATATTCTGTACATTTTAAAAATATTTTTAATTATACAGGGTGCTATCGAAAAGTATGGTGTCACAAAGTTAATTTTGTAAATGGGACACCCTTTATTTCATAACTTTTTCACTCTGGTTTAAGGTACGAAAAAGTCATAGTTTTCAAGATAACTCGACTTGTAATGAAAATTTAACATTTTTTCCAAGCGTGTCGGTTTGTTGTGAAAATACTACTTAAATCTTGACTCCAAGCGATTCATAGTTTGTATCCTTAGTAAATTAATTCAAAAAACATATCCACTATGAAATATTTGACATCTCATTCTTAGGGTTTTATTTCTATAGGTACAAAGTCAGAAAACTTCTAATTAAAAAATGTCACTTTTATCAAATGGAACAGCCTATATATTTTTCTGCCATCTTATAGCTCGTCAAAAACTCTTCACATTTTGTAAAGAATGTCCTATCCCAATCTCTAATAGTTTTTGAAATATTTTGATATTTCGGGATTTTATGTTCTCGTTATAGCATCTCTTTTCAATGGATATCAGTAGCTATGGAAAACAAATGAAAATAATGTTAGTGGTTGACATTAAGAATCAGATCGGTTTTAAAGTTAAGCGTTTCTACTGTAAAGTTTATTTTCCAGTTATTTCTATTCAAAATGAATTTTTTCAAAAATGAATTAATTAATATGATTTATGTTTTGGGTGAGGCAAATTAATAAGAATTGTCTTTTTAACGAAAGATTATACAGGATTATCCTCGGAGTATTCAAAATTTAATTCAACGTTCTGATTCAACCGGCAGTGTGAAACATTCAAAACGTGAGGTTGTCAATAGAATAGCTACAAATGGTGAGAAAGAACTCGAAATACGAAGTTCAGGAGAATCCCTTAGTAGTAGCCGTAAACTAGCTTCACTGTGTGATACGTCACAGTCAACGGCAAACCGAACAATACGCAGGTATAAATACCACCCGTATCATATTGTGTGATCAGAAACTTAACGATGAAGATTTTCAAAGCCGCGTAACTTACTGACAATGCAATGGTTACGTGCCCAAATTGAAGTAAACCAAATTTTTTAAAAATTTATAATGTACTCAGATGAGGTTATATGTAGAAGTAATGGTGCTGTCAATAGACACAATATGCATTATTATGCATCGGAGAACCCACACTGGGTCCGTAATGTTCAACACCAAAACTATTGGGCGGTTAATAAGTGGTGCTGCATTCCGAATTATATGGCCATAGTTTTTTAATAAACATGTAAACGGATCTACTTATTCAGTTTTCTTGCAACAGGAGTCACCAAGACTATTGGCAGAAGTAGACTTTGATCAACGTCAAAAGATGGGGCTCCAACAAGATGGTGCTCCCCACACTTTTATCGTAAAGCCAGATAATATTTGGATCAGCACTATCCTCAAAGATGGATTGACCGCGGGTGTTCTGTTGCATGGCCACCAAGGTCTTGTGACCTTACCACGTTATATTTTTTCCTGTGGGGCTACATAAAAGATAGGGTATATGTCACACCACCTACGATAAAGCAGGACATGTAAAATAAGATTAGGGATAAATGTCAAACAATAACATCAGACATGTTATCCAATGTCCGGGAAAATATCATTAGAAGAATTGACATGAGTATTGAAACTGAACAAGAAAGACATCTATTCCAACATTTATTAAGAAAATACTGTTTTTTCTTTGGGGGCTGCAGTTACAAAAATAATGTGTTTGTATTTAGTTAGCTTCGCCTAACAGGTTTCTACAGATTTTTACTTCTACCGCGAAGGGAGGTACCTACCCATTATCTATAGTATTCAAAGTGCAAATCAAAATATTTCAAAAACTATTAAAGATAGAGATAGGACATATTTTACAAAACGTGACGAGTTTTTGACGAGCTATAAGACTGCAGAAAAATGTATAGGGTGTTCCATTGGATAAAAGTAAAATTTGTAATTCGAAATGGCCTAACTCTGGACCTAGAAATAAAACATCCTGTAAATGAGATGTCAAATATTTCATAGTGGATATGTTTTTTTAACTTAATTTACTCAGGATAAATTATAAATCACTTGGAGTCAAAATTTAAGTAGTATTTTCACAACAAAGAAATGTTTGCTCATACTAAATCATTACAAGTCGAATTATCTTAAAAACTATGAATTTTTCGTACGTGAAACCATAGTGAAAAAGTTATGAAATTACACGTAGAATTCAACAATCCATTCAAATATAGGGTGTCCCATTTAAAAAAAAATTGAACTTTGTGACCCTATATAATTCAAAATATATCCAACCATACACACAAGCTTATAATCGACAAATCTTATCTTCAAGGCATAAAATTATCCTGCACAATTGACTCACCCGGTACAATAAAAGGAACTATTTCGGTGAGTTTGCGGCTTGTGGTATTTGAATCAAAATAATTATAAAAATATTTTAAGAGGCAAATTGAAGCTCATATCTTCGTTTAAAAAAAGCTTCATCAATTCTATTGCATGGGTGAACAAAACATTAACCTTTGTTTATTCATGCAACGATTTGTACAATTTTTGAAAGAGTATCTATAAACATTTTGGTACTAATCTCATGACTGACTTAACTCTAGTTAGTTGTGGATTTACATAAAAATATTCTAGGTTATAAGTTATCATTCTTCTCTTTTGTAGTGAAATTGAAATTACTACCTACAATGCCACAGTTTAAATTCATTAAGTTTATAAGAAATAAATCAATAAAAAATATTGCTTCTGATATTGGTTAAGAAATACTAGTAAACTACTTAAATTGCTCGCTCTTTACAAGTATATATAGCAGTCCATAGATCTTAGCACACTAGTAGTATAAGTAGATGCTTAGTGAGTTTCCGCATGCGCAGTAGGGTCGACCTTGAACGCTCAGGTGTGCTATTGTTATTTGGCCTTGATATGCGCAGGTGTTATTCCAAGGTCAAGGTCAATAACTTGGCCTTGAACGCGAGCAGATGTTTCTTTGTTTGGTGATGGCCAGGTGGACGACGCTTATTTCAAGGTTACATTTGCGGTGTATATTTTCAATGAATGCGAGCAGCTGTTTCTTTGTTTGGTGATGACCAGGTGGACGACGCTTATTTCAAGGTTACATTTGCGATGCATATTTTCAATGAATGCGAGCAGCTGCTTCTTTGTTTGGTGATGACCAGGTGGACGACGCTTATTTCAAGGTTACATTTGCGATGCATATTTTCAATGAATGCGAGCAGATGTTTCTTTGTTTGATGATGACCAGGTGTACGACGCTTATTTCAAGGTTACATTTGTGATGTTAGTTTACCTTGAGTTATTATTGGGGTGTAACATGTTTTGGTATGAAGATCGAGTGGGTTGGGTCTAATGTGGTTCGGTATATATGAGGGTAGGGGGAATTAAATTTTAGTATAGAACATTGTGTTGAGTAAAACGGTTCAAGCAAGTTAATTTGAAAGTCATGGCGTACGTGTGTGAAAATTGTGGTAAATCGTTTACCCAGAGTTATAATATGTTACGACATAAAAGAGAATCGTGCGTAGCACGATTTGCAAATATACATGGTGGAAAACAGCGAAAAGTTGACGATGGGGCATCAACATCTGAGGTGCGTACTTGCACTTGCTGCAATATAACCATACCAGCAAATCGAATGGCAGCTCATCAAAGAACAATACACCATAAAAGTAATGCATGTTCACCAATATCAGCTGGTGTTGAACTCGTGTCCAGTGCTTTTAGAAATAGGATTGCCACATACCGTATATCAAGTGATAATGAACATACTGACTATTCATTATTTTTTGATGAAATTAAAGCACAAGTGTTAGAGGTAGTAAGTGACCTAGTAAGAGTGCGTTGTGCTTTGAAAGTTAATATGGTGGTTGTTGGTCGGTATCTTTTACCAACACAAGATAATATGTACAGTGACAAGTCATTTAATACACGCAATGAAATTGTTACTTCAGGAAGCGATTTGGAAGAAATATATCAATCATTAGTGGAAGCCATGAAGACTCAATCGACTGAGTTTCAGGAAAAAGATTCAGGTATGTTGTAAATTAACGACTAAAAATAAAATAAATACTTATGTCACTCTTTCTTGTTTTCGTAGGTTGGGCTCTGGAAAAAATTCTATACCTGGAAGTAAATGTCAACGAGTATAAACCTTTTGGTGGATCTTCATATATAAAGTTACCCCGATTCATCGAATTGAAAAAAGCCATCATCAATGTGATTAATCAAGATGAGTGTTGTTTTGCGTGGTCAATCGTGTCTGCTTTGTGCCCCGCCACTAGAAGAGCATCACAGATTCAATCTTATCCACACTATTCAAGACTGCTGAATTTTACAGGTATAGACTTTCCAGTAAAGTTGCGTGATATATCAAAATTTGAAGAAATGAATAATATTTCAGTTAACGTTTATGGTTTGCAAAAAATTTTCGAAAATAATATGTTAAAGTATGAAGTTGTCGGTCCATTAAGGTATTCGGGTAGAAAACTTAACAGACATGTAAACTTGTTGTTAATAACAAAGGATTGTAGTATTAAAGATGATGATGAGCATATTTGTGATACGCGTTGTTCTAAAAGTCATTATTGTTGGATAAAAGACTTATCGAAATTATGTTCCAGTCAAATTACATCGCGTAGAGATAAAATGTATTTTTGTGATGGTTGTTTGATATATTTTAGTTCACCATCATCTTTGATATCACACCAAAAAAATGACTGTAACCACAAATATTCATTAACACCATCACTAAATTTAAAAATAGATAAATTTGGAAGGAGTGTAAGTGAAAATATATTAAAATTTGAAAACATAGAAAAGCAAATGCGTGTACCGTTTGTCGTTTACGCGGATTTTGAATCGGTGCTTAAACCGCTGGATACTGTGGAACCAAATCCCACAAATTCTTACTTAGTCAAAAGCATCAAACATGAACCATATTCTTTTGCGTATTTAATAAAGTGCTCCTTTGACGATTCGATTTCAAAATTTGAGCTCTACCGGGGAAACCACGCAGCCCAGGTTTTCGTTTCTCGACTTGAAAGTGATTTAAGATCTCTTTACAATACATACTTAAGAGATATAAAGGCAATGGAAACTTTAACGGTGGACCAAATAGCGGAGTTCAATAATGCCACAAAATGTGGTATATGTGAACGACCTTTTGAAACTAATAATTGTAAAGTAAAGGACCACTGTCACATAACTGGGAAAAAAAGACCTGGTGCTGCTCATTCGATTTGCAATTTAAATTATAAGTTACCCAATTTTATTCCAATTATATTTCATAACTTGAGCGGGTACGATTGCCACATGTTTATTAAAGAGTTGTGTCGTCACGGAGACAAGATCGATGTTTTAGCTCAAAGCAAGGAAAAGTATATTTCGTTTACGAAAAGTATTTACGTTCACGATTATGTCGATAATAAAAGTGGGACAATAAAGAAAAAATATTTGAAATTGCGGTTCATCGATAGTTTTAAATTTCTATCAACTTCGCTGGAAAATTTGGGTAATGGATTAGCTGTGGGTAGTTTCAGGGAAACAGGAAAATATTTTTCTGATAATGAGCAGTTTAATTTAATGCGCAAAAAAGGTGTTTTTCCCTATAGTTTTGTCGATTCAATGGAGAAAATGAACCATCCAACTTTACCCACAAAAAATCAGTTTTATGATAGTTTGTCAGAGGAGCACATTAGCGATGAAGATTATGATAGAGCTAAAAAGGTGTGGGACACATTTAATTGTAAGAATTTGGGGGACTATTCGGATTTATATTTGAAATCTGATGTTTTATTACTAACCGATGTTTTTGAACAGTTTCGCGATACTTGTTTAGAAACGTATAAACTGGATCCAGCACAGTACTATACCCTTCCAAGTTATTCGTTTGATTGTATGTTGCGTATTTCTAAGGTAGAGTTAGAGCTATTGACTGATATCGACACGGTTCATTTTTTCAAAAAAGGTATTTGAGGCGGTATAAGTCAGTGTTCAGAAAGGATGCACGCTGCCAACAACATATATGTACCAAACTACGATCCTAACGAACCATCATCGTTCATTGTTTATCTTGATGCAACAAATCTATACGGTCATAGTATGTCGCAGGCATTACCATTTGGCGGCTTTAGATGGTTATCAGAGCATGAAATTTTAAATTTAAATATTATAGATGTGGACGATAATGGTCCAGAAGGATACGTTTTGGAAGTTGACGTTCATTATCCGGATACGCTATATGATGACCATTCCGACTTACCCTTTTTAGTTGAAAATATTGTACCACCCACGGAATCGGCAAAATTTTCAAAGTTAATTCCGAATTTAAACGATAAAAAGAAATACATCATTCATTACCGAACATTAAAACAAGCAATCAATAACGGCCTAATGGTAATGCAAACACACAGAATTTTAAAATTTAATCAATCCCCATGGTTAAAGACATATATCGACTTAAATACAGATTTGCGCAATAGGGCAACAACAAAGTTTGGTAAAGACACTTTTAAATTAATCATTAATGCTGTTTTTGGCAAGACCATGGAAAATGTGGAGAATCGTAATGATATAAAACTAGTTACCCGATGGGAAAATGACAGGAATAAAATTGGGGCACGAGCATTAATTTCTCGTCCTTATTTTAAAAGTTCAACGGTTTTTAATAAAGAATTCGTTGCCATTCATATGGATCAATTAAAGGTAACTTATAATAAACCAATTTATATCGGATTTTCCATACTGGACATGTCGAAAACAGTAATTTATGATTTTTTCTACTCATTCATTAAAACAAAATTTGGCAAAAATGCTTCTTTACTGTATACAGACACAGATTCGTTAGTATTAAAAGTTTACACCGACAATTTTTATCGCATAATTGCAGAAAATCCGGATAAATTCGATACATCCAATTATACCGAAGGAAATATTTTTAACATAAAAAAAAGTCAGTCAGTAGTAGGTAGAATGAAGGATGAATTTCCAGGTGATCCAATAATAAGTTTTTTTGGTACCGGAGCCAAAGCTTATTACATAAACTCAGTCAGTAGCGAAATTAAAAAAGCGAAAGGTATAAAAAAACGTGTAATTGAAAAACAGCTTCACCTGGAAGATTATCGGAATATCGTAGAACGTGGTGGTCAGATATTTCAAAAAATGAAAACCTTTCGAAGTTATAAACACGACGTTTATACCGAAATAATTAATAAAGTTGCTTTATCTCACCACGACGATAAACGTTATATTATACCATCAACAACAAAAACTCTACCTTGGGGGCACCCAGACATAAAGTTTTACGAAACAAACCCTGAAGATAACCTAAATATGTTAATACATATGTTAATACTATGCAAAGTTTTTTACCCGAAAATATTAGTTATAATTAGAAAAATGTTGGAAAGTCTATGTTTTAGAAAAATAAAAAAATATTAACTCGAATGTCACGTAGTTTTCTTAACTTCTATAGTAATAGCAATAGTTGAAATTTTATAACGCAGGATAGTAAAATACATAGATAATTGTTTCAATAATATGTTGTTTTATTTTACAATATAGTAATAAAGTTACAAAAATAAAAACTAATTAATGTCTTGCTTGTAAATTTCTCGTAGCATCCATTGTCTTCTCAGCATATGAGATCTGCTAATCGGCCCTCGTCGACACATCAGCGTTCCACAGTAATGACACTTAACAATCCTTACTCTCAACAATTCAATGTAACTGTAAGATTGCATGTGGTCAGTCCAAATATATACTTCTCTTTTACAATTATAGCAAACGGCAGAAATTATTATTTGTGCTCCTGAAAAAGTCTCAGCTGGACGATTGTTATCTTGATCTGCAGGCAACATTATAGTTTCTGATAATAGTCATCGAAGGAAAGAGAGTGTCTATAAATATGGGTTGTCTGGATCATAACCTTGAGAGCACAAACAATAACAGAAGTAAGGACACACGATTACCTTGAAAATATGTCCTTGAATCGCTGTCTAGCCGTCGAACGCAACCTTGTAAGTTGAATGAACTTGTTTGGCCTCCAAAGCATCAACCGTCAGATAGAGTGGGGGAGTTTATGGTGGGGTGATAAGTATAAATTAGGTTTGCTAGGCAGAGCATTTCATAGTTCGCTAGAACAGTTCGCCAAGTAAATACATTTGTCAGTTTAGTGCAGTGAGTTAGTTAGTTAGAAAAATGAATTCCGGTAGTGAGTCGTTGTTAAATGCGTTTAACTTGGATGGAAGTATCCAAGCAGAGTTGATGGGGCAGGAAGTGATTGACCTGCTGACCCCAGGTGTCTTCGAAGAATGGCACAATGACGACGTGCTGAACACTGCGTTTGTGGAAGAAGTAGACGCGAAAAAGGAGAGAGTTAATTCGGCGGTTGACTACGTCAACAAGTGGACTGAGGAGGATGGAGGCCGAATTAATAATATAAGTGATGTGGTGATCAAAAAGGCGAGGCGGGGGCCAACATCGAAACTACAAAAACTTCTGACCAAACCCAAGACGGCCACCATTAATAAAGGTGAATTCTATGCGGCTGCCGAGGGTGAAAAGAAGAAGAAGAAATTCCAGTTCAAACGCCCATCAGTGCCAGTAGAATTTCCCGATTTTTTGGAGACGTCACAGCCACCGAAGCCTCTGTCACCGGTCGTCATCATTAATGATGGCCCAAATTCGACAACGCCCGAGCCGCCGAAGTCCATGCCTCCGATCGCGGGTGCACCACTATCACCAACAATAGGACGTGGGAAGTGCCGCAAACCGGTCAAGATGCGATGTAAGCGATAGTACGAGGAATCGCAGCAGTCAGCAACAACTGCTGAGGAGCCGGACTGGTTGAACGAGTTTTCGGCGAGCCAAAAGTGCGTCTTCTCCGCGGCATATAGGTATAGGGAAAAACTACTGCGCGAACTAAAAAAGTGTGATAGTGATAAGGCGGACTTTGAAAGACAGATTAATGAACTGCGGGTGAAATCGGAGGAAACTAAAAGGACAAGGGAGAAGTGCGTTAAAAGACTGGAAGTAATGAATAATTTAGCGTATAAGAAGTAGCTTTAGAATTTTATTGTAAATATAGAGTTAAGTTATTTTTGTAATAGTAATGTATATATAAGTAAAAGAAAATGTTTTTGTATATATGATAATAAAAAAAGAAGTTAAATGAAACAATATTTTTTTATTTCTAAAATAAGTATACGGAAGTTACACACAAAAAATAGTGTGAAAATGCAAAATAGAAAAACGAATAGACGGAAAATGTAGGGCCGTAACTTTAGGTGTGTAATCGTTAGATGCACACAACTTAAGTATGCGATAAAGTGTTATGTCTGTGAAGAGAGGCTATCCGTTACAATGGCTGAGAACATGCATCTTATTTGTAATAAAATGTGAATTTTACTACAAGTAAGATAATAGACCAAACTCTCGGCATTTTCGTAGAGAACTTACTAGAAATTTAGCTAGTTCTAACGTATGGTAAGAACGTACATGTCTTTATAGAGTAACACAATATTTTCCAAAAGAAATTAATTCTTGAGAAATATCATGTTACATGAGATGTGACATGAATCAACTACAAACTACGATCAAATATTTTGTAGCCCTGAAAAGGGCTGATTTTGTCGGGGTAGGTCGGGGAAGGCATGGTTCCGGGATCAGTTGGTGGAATCAGCTGGACCATCTTCATCCTGATGGTCCGTGATCCACCAAGTGGATGAATCGGCCGGACCGTCATGATCTTCCGGCAGCGGTGGTGGCACCCAATCGGTACTGGAATCCGGCTCCATGTCATCAGCCGACAACTCCCCATTTTGCCAATCGATGTTTGGCAATTCCTGACCCAGATCTGCTTCTTCGACTGCCCGCTCATCTTCCCAGGCATTAAACATATCTTCTGCCTCGATGTCTAGAAGTCGTTCGATGTCCAAGAGTAGGTCATCCATATCGACATCATTCATGTCAACGGTATCATCGCTAAAAACCGATGAACCGCGACTCAATGGTCTTTCGAAATCCATAGTTATATCTTCGTACTTTAAGATTTAAAAATGAAGTGATTCTGTGACCCGCTCGCAACCGTTTAAATAGAGATAATCTACCCCCTCCACCACTCCATCCCCACCTTTTCACCGCGAACAAACTAGAGTTTATTATACAAATGCCCTCCATCCAAAAATGATACTGGCGGACTTCACTGTCGAAAACTGCTTTTAGTTCTCGAAAATGGTGTAATTGTGTTCTGGAAATGCGGCCGACAAAGAAACTTATACTCGATCTGTCTGGACTTACATAATTTCTATCTAATGTCACAGATGCCGTGGCATTAGATAAATACAAGTAAGATCAAAATATTCTGAGGTCCTGAAAAGCACGGATTTTGCAAAGAAAATTATATTCGATCCAACTGGACTTATATAATTTTCTATCTAACGCCACATATACTATGGCATTAGGTAACTAAAACTACGATGAAACATTCTGTGGCCCTGAAAAGGACCGTTTTTCAAGGTATAATATCTTATTTGTAATCAGGCTCGATTACAAATAAGGCACGCACTCTTATGTTGTAGAGTACCAAGAGCTACTCCACAACCTTTACAGTTCGGTATGTGCGCGCGACTACCGAAATCTTGGGTTACATGACCACTGAAGAATTGGTCACCAGCCGACTTGTTTTCCAAGTCGGCATAGCAGCCAATACACCAGCCGTCATCACCCACCTTCACCAGGTTTAGCGGCGCAGCCGCGTCGTTAGGTCGCGAAGCGGCTTACCTATTTTTTCTGCAGTCGACTTTTTTACTGCTTTTACGGCACGCACGATGCCTGCTGCACCACCTGCCAATGGACCTAAGGCCGATAGTCCTGCAAATATTGGTATTAACGGTAATATCCCCCCAGTCTTCGGAATTGGAATGATTCTAGGCGTGCGAATTTTTCGTTTGCCACCGGCTATTCTTAGGGATTTACGTGCAGCTACTGCAGCTATTTTCGATGCTTTCATGATATTTTTCTCGATAAGTTTTTTCCCACCAGCTTTTAACAATTCTGATCGAACGGGTCGTCTAATAGATGATCCAAAAGCTACTTTGTGTAGTCGCTTATGTTTACCGACGCCATTACCTTTAGTGTGGCGGCGGCGGCGCTGGAAGCGACGTTTACCTCTAGTGGATGCTTTTCTCGATTTTGATGATGATACACCCATACCAAAACGTTGTTTCGCTTTCATAATGTTGGTTACCAACCAAGCTGCAGCTTTTTCACTAGCGCTAGAGTCTTTCGATTTTACTCTTTTCCACGCGCTTTGCTCGAGTTCCTGATCTGCTTGGTGGCGAGCACTTAAATTTTCACTATTACGCAAATAGGCTAAATCGTGTTTTTTGCATGCGACATCCAAAGAATTAATTCCTTGATCTCCTCTTGCCACACGTTTTACTACTTTCGTCCCGGGCCCGCAATACTGATAGCCGGGAATGTGTAACTCGAACGGTAGCCTATTAATTACTGAATTAACAATACCGCTTCCAGTCTTACTTGATAAACGAGACCGTCTACTTCGTCTGACGAGCGACATCTGAATGATAGTTTACGTGAAAGTTCAGTATAAAATATAGATTTTGTTAAGATGCGTATCGTCAATCTTAAACAAAAACTTCCCGTCGATAATCTCGATGTAAAGGTCGGATCTGGACTAGAACAAAAATTATTTAAAAGACATGGTCCTTTGCTACCGTCATCTATTCGTGGATTATTAATAGGACCTTCAAACTGTGGAAAGACAAATGTTATGATTTCGCTGCTTACTCACCCCTCGGGACTGCGTTTCGAAAATGTTTATATCTACTCAAAGTCGCTCTATCAACCGAAATATGAATATTTAAAGAAAATTTTATCACCAATCAAAGGTCTTGGCTACTACGCTTTTAGCGACGCAAATAACATTGTGGAACCGTCAGATGCTAAACCTAATTCAATATTTATTTTTGATGACGTTATGTGTGAGAAACAGGACGTTATAAGATCGTATTTTAGCATGGGACGTCACAAAAATGTGGATGCCTTTTACTTGGCGCAAACCTATTCTCGTGTTCCTAAGCAGCTCGTCCTGGATAATGCCAACTTCATTATTATGTTTAAACAAGATGAGATGAATATGAAACATATATTTTCCGATCACGTTTCACCCGACCTGACGTTTACACAATTTCAAGAGATGTGTGCTAAATGTTGGGATAATAAATATGGTTTTTTAGTTATTGACAAGGATAGTGATGTAAATTCGGGCAGATACCGCAAGGGATTCGATAGTTATATATTCCTATAATAATAACTTGGATAATCATTTCATCGTTGAACGGTGCTTTGAAAGCATCATGAATGAAGAAATCGAATTAAAACGAAAGCTACTGGAAACTACAAATGCGGTTAGAAAAAAATTTAAACAAATTAAAGCAGCTAAAGTGCAGAATGAACATGATTTGGAAAAGTTTTATGAACCAGTTTCTAAACCACTAGAATCTATATCTAAAGCCGTAAAGCAGCAGCAGCAACAGTACGCAACTAAAAAATCAAGTACTACGACTAAACCACAAAGTCGGAGTAGCAGCAGCAGCTCGGTGGGAATGGCGAAAATGTTTGAAGAACATCCAACAGAAGCGGATTTTGAAACATCTACACCGATTTCGCAAAAAACACAAATTCCTACACCAAAACGTGGAAATCGTGAGTCGCTGTTCGAAACCCCTTCCCCATCAACGATAACATCATCTTACACATCACCACACACATCCAGTGGTAGCAGTTCAGCCGCAAAAACAATTCAAGATTATTTAAATGGATTAAAATTGGAGCCATCTCATTATGATACCGTGTATGGTGTACGCTTTGGTAAAAAAGAAAATAAATCAACAAAATATATTGGCAACTTGGTGGTTCGTTTTCTAACAAACGGAAAGATGGTGTTATACAAGAACAAAACAAACATTGCTGAATTCGATGGAACGGCTGAACTTTACGATTCGATTTTTCTAAAAAATCCAGCATGCTTAGATAATGAAGACGAAATTAGTCTAGATGTACTTCGAAAATACCAAACCATTTTGAAATTGACGGATGCGGCCTACGACGGTTATGACAAGAAACGTGGTTTAAGGGAAACCCGATGGAGAAAATATTTACGAATCATAAAACCGCTAATTATGGGAACCAAACTGGGTGGTGGTGGTGTAGGAAGAAAAAAAGGCGACAACAAAATCCAACTACCAGCAAAAAAGCGCCTATCGTCGAAATCATCTCAATATGTTTATTGGAATAAACCTAAGGAGTTAGTGGATAGATTACGATTATTGTGGGGGTCAAAAGTAGCTGGACATACCGGACATGATAATGAGATTATGTCAATTATGGAAGAGCTTCGAGAAGAAGGAATAATATATTAAGTTTTGCACGTAGTTGCCATCCTCAGTGTCTGATAAGACGTGGAACCTTATAATATGGATCCTAGCCGAGAAAAAATTAAAGTCGTAAATGAATTACATAGGACAGCAAGAAAAAATTTTGTTAGAAGACGTATGGTTCCATATAGGTATTTCTCGCACGTGTGTGCTCCAGCCGTGAAATTTACGGCGTCTTTCATATACTTCCTATACTGACTTTCACTAAAACCCATATCGGATTTACCATAATTTGCAAAGTGTAGTATTTCTTCAGCCAGCTCTCTTAATTTACATGATAACCAATTAATGTACATATCTCGATTTTCAATGACAGTAGGGCAGTCACACATCTTAAATAGAAAATAATGGACATGTGATTGTGTGTGAGTGTGTGTTTTTCGATATTTACTTAACAAGAACTATTTGATTACATTTTAAATCAACATTAAAATAGCCTAATCAACAATATATTACAAACAACCAAAATTTAACAACGCTCTAGTATTACCTCCAGAGAATACATGTGAGCTTTGCCCCAAATAAGTTAAGGTGTACTGATCACCGGAGTTATTCATCATTTCAATAGTATCCTCTGTCAGAATTTCAGCTACGCGTGATGGTAAAAATGTTTCAAATGTTGCTTGATGTGTTGGATCAAACAATGTGACGATAATGGCTTTTCCAAAACGTGAAGTCAAAGAATTAATTTTTTTTATCATATAAATCTTGCCCACCGTTAATGTAGAGAATTTTCTACGTTCCAGAAATTGAATATCTTGGTTTATCATATTATTAATTTCGGCTATGGTCTGCTTTGAAATGCTCATGATTTAAAATACAATAAAAACAATTACTGTCAAGTACCTTGAATAAACACTTGTAGAACACACCACAAACACAATACTTTATATGCCAAAGCAACAGTTAACGCATACGATGTATGAGTGACAATGAAAGCTATTTTCGAAATGAGCCATATTTATTAGGAAGTAATCCAAGGTCAAGTATTTATTTATGGTGGGAGGAATACATCCGACGACCTCGAAAAATACAAAACAAATGTAACCTTGAAATAAGCGTCGTCCACCTGGTCATCACCAAACAAAGAAACATCTGCTCGCGTTCAAGACCAAGCAAATGTAACCTTGAAATAAGCGTCGTCCACCTGGTCATCACCAAACAAAGAAACAGCTGCTCGCATTCATTGAAAATATACACCGCAAATGTAACCTTGAAATAAGCGTCGTCCACCTGGCCATCTCCAAACAAAGAAACATCTGCTCGCGTTCAAGGCCAAGTTATTGACCTTGACCTTGGAATAACACCTGCGCATATCAAGGCCAAATAACAATAGCACACCTGAGCGTTCAAGGTCGACCCTACTGCGCATGCGGAAACTCACTAAGCATCTACTTATACTACTCACACTTCATGAGCTTGTCTTGTGTAGATTGTCATATTTCCCTATATATTCGTCATTTTTCCAAATTTCTATACATTTTTCATATTATTTATGTAACATTTCGGAAACCACTCTACGTGCTGCGATTGCATATCGCTGGCCTCGCCTTTATTTTATGAACCCTGACCAGTTTGAACTGTGAGTATAAACTGTTCTTGAGGGGTTCATATAAAAAGCGTACCAGCGAGATGCAAAGGAGGGCGTCGTGTCCCGACGGGGGAGGCGTCACTGTGGTGCCGCACGAATAGTACAATTAGCGCCAGCCCTTTAGGCTGACCGAGTACTCCGATAGAAGCTGCCCCCTACGCTACCCAACCCAGCAACGTAAGTGAATTGTGTACCTGAATAAATCATACAAGTGTTTTGGTAAACCGCAGCCTAATTTATCAACCCCGACGACCCCTAGCGTGACATTTGGTGGAGGTGCCTGGTTCGTTCTCGTTGGTAAGTTCTTCCTAACTTGCCAAGGGCCTTTTGTGTTTCATAATTTTTACTATCTCTTTCAGGTCATTTTAGTGTTTTTCAGTGCATTTTTAAAGTGTTTTTTTCAGGGCGTTATAGTGCATTTTTTTTGTCAAAATTATTTTTTACAGTGATTTTTTTTAGGGCATTTTTACAGTGTTTTCTTTCAGGGTATTTTTTTACATTGGTTTTTAAAGGGTATTTATTTTACAGTGGTTTTAAGGGGAATTTTTACAGTGCTTTTTACGTCTATATAATTTCCCTACCCATTCTTATCCCTCATACGTTTGATATAATTTTATCTTGTGCCCGTTAACGCTGGCGAGATTAAAATTATCCAAACAGAACCTATAGGAAAACCCACCTCGTGCCCGTTAACGCTGGCGAGGCTAGGTTTACTATAAATCCCACCTCAAAGCGTCTACTGTTTTCCTGTCTTGTGCCCCTTAACGCTGGTGAGACTACATTACATGGACTGCTAAATATAGAAGTAGTCCCACCTCGTGCCCGTTAACGCTGGCGAGGCTAGAATTATTATATATTGGGGTTAATCACTAAACTACACGTAACCATTTTTATTCCTGTTATCCCTTTCATTTAATTTTTATGGCCCGTAGGAAGCTTAACAAGATTCAAAGAGAACGAAAAAGGCAAGAGAAGTTGAGGGTTGTTAATAACGGCACATCGTTAGGTTTTCCAAATACACTACCCGTAAAAATTTTTATTTCAAACGAGCAACAATTAAGGGGCCTGAGATTAAAAAGGAAATTTTTAAATTTATTTGGCGACAATGAAATATAATATTTTGTTTTAATGACATTGAGGTCGTCGCTCAGGAACTTAAAGTGTATTTTGAAATTAAATACACAAGGTTCGCGTACTTGGTATGTTATCAATCAAAGTTGAACATGCTATTATTATAATATTATTAACAAAGTGTTATGCAAATAGTATCGTTATTTTTATAAACATGTTTATATATTGAAGCGCCATTCAAATATAAAGGTTTCCAATTTTTTTAAAATATTTTTTTATTATTATTATCTTGTAGGTATATTTTTACTGCCTTTTTAACGCAATTTTTGATAAGGTGCCACAGAGTTATTTACATTTTAATTATCATTTTTAGGTTTGATACTTAACATAAGTACTTAAATTACGCCTCTGATCTTTAAGTGAGCAGCCGCCACGGCCGGTAACCAGGACCACGAGCAGCAAATAGAAAACTTTTTACCTGATTTTAGGAAGATGCTCATTTTTACTTTTTTTCTAAATGACTAATCTATTTTTTATTTTATAGGACGACCTTCCAAAAAATAAAATAATGGATTTTTTTTTCAAAAAGTTTTAAAAGCTGTGGAAAAAATGGAACTAGTACTCTTTTGAGAAATGAAAGAAAGGGGTATTATTTTATACATGGACTTTTTTTTCATGTAATCTGGGCTAAATGCACTTTTTGTTTTAAAATGGGACTTACGAATTATAAGCAAGAATATAATCTATTTAATTTTTTAAACTATATAAAGGACCTCCAATGGATAAAATATTTTGGGAATCCAACCATTATGTACATAAAGGATGGTAAGACTTTTTCTTATTTTCTCTGGAAAAGTATTTTTTTGTAAAGTTTTAAAAATTTGTTTTCATAACTAGGTGTTTGGTATGCAAATGTGTGTTTTGTGTTGTGTCAGTGTGTTAGTATGAAAGAGGGTATACCCAAAGTTTGTTGGTTTGAATGTTTTTTATGTATAATTTTAAGTATATAGTTCATACAAAATAAAAACCGATGCACGTCACCGATGACGCTATTAAATGAGCGCAGTCATACCACCGCATAATTATTATAAAACGAAAACTGTAATGGAGTGTTTTATTGAATTTTAAATTTCGCGCCTGATATTCGTTGTTAGGCAGTTAGGCATGCGAGGGTGCCGCGTTGTTCCGTTTAATTTCCTGACATTTCTAGTTTGTTGACAGCTGTGGTTGACAGTTTATCCGAGCTTCACATTGGTTTTATTTGTTTTGTGCCTTTTTGGAGCTTTAAACTTTTATCTTGCATTTAAAAACTGTTCTTTTAGAACAATCATAGTGTTATAGTTGTCAGAGTCCTGTTTGCAAAATGCCGAAGCAGTTAAACAGCCGTTGCCAACAGTTAGTAGCATCTGTGATACGCTATTTTGAATAAGAACGAGACAATAATGGCCCATTGCTACCCTTAACTGTTAGAGAGGTAATTTTAATATTATACCTATATAATGATAAAAAATTTAGGAAAAATTACCGTCAAATATATTGTTTTAGCGTGTAGCAGCAGCCCTAAACTTGAATGGTTCTACTGATCTCATATTAAAGAAAAAGAAGAAGCTGTGTACAAATTTGTTTTCTTAGATGAAACCTGGATTTTTCACAATGGTACCATAGATCATTCATGGCAAGATATTAATAAGAAAGTGTAAAAACTACTAAAGTTGATAGTAAAAGGTTAGTTATGCAAATGTATTTCAATATTTTCAATATCTCAATATCTTTATTTATGTCAATACACAAAAATAGTGTTCACACAAGTCATAGATGAAAATGTAGTATAGTAGTAGTGAAAATGTGTAGTATGAAAATGTTTTTAATCAGAATTATTTTAGATACATCGTACTTTATGCTGGCAATGAAGATGGATTTATCGAGGGTGTAGCGCTTATATTTTCCTCAAAAACCCAACTTGCGGATTACCATGGTGAAATGAACCAACAAAATTTCATGAAATGGTTTGAAAATCAATTATTAAAGAAATTGACTGAACCGTCTTTCATTATTATTGACAATGCCCCTTATCATAGCATGTTATTAACCAAAATACCAAACGGCTCATGGACCAAAGCTACCATTCAAGACTGATTAACAAATAATAACATAAAATTTGCAGCCCCGATGCTTAAAAGCGAGCTTTTAAGAACTGTAGCACAGTAAGTATCACATAGGTACAATTTATTATGTTAACATATTTGCTAACTAGATATTTTTTTAGAAATAAACCAGCACGAAGATATTTAGTAAATAACTTAGCAGAACAATATGGACACTGAGTTTTACGTCTCCACCCATACCATTGCATTTTTAGGTTGAAATATTTACTTTAGGAAAGTACTTTATGTAGTGGCTCTTGTTACGGCCATAGAACTAAGAAAGTTTTAGCCCTAATACAGTGCATGTACATAGTTAGATTTTAGGGGCTGGGAGACATGACGTTACAAAAACAAGACTTTCCTTGATACAAGTAAATTCCAACAACTGACAAAGACTAAGAAAGCAAAATTTGCCCACCATGCAAAATCTCAGTTTTGTGTAGTCACGACTACCCAAATTTAAAAAAATTGCTGGACATGCCCGTGCCAGCTTTCTCACTTCATAGAAGGTCTCCGGGACACTCCGGGCTTTGTCCCATCCTGGAGACACCTTCTGGAAAAACATTCTTTTTTAAATATTATCGTCACCTCTTCCTTGGTGGATCGCTAGCAATTTCTGGCTAGCGGGGTAACAAGGTGGTGAGTCCACCCATGACAAAGACAGACGCGCTGTCTGTCTTTTGTCCAATCGGTACCTAGCGTACCAGGCATCCCTGACGAGACAATTGTGCGACAGTACAAAGAACTGCACTACAATATTTGTACATGTGTTAGGAAGGTGGTAGAGGATTTCTTCGTCGACCGAGGTGGTACCACCCCACACATCCTCTTAAAGGGCTGGTGAAGTCCGTACGGATGTTTCCACCTCTGGATGTGTGAGTGGGATTTCCCCAGTACACCCACGGTACATAGTACTTAGACTTCGGTCTTGTCAGAACATAAAAAAAAACTGAATGGTGCTTGTGAAAAAGTTTTTTATTCTTTAATATATTTTAAAAAATTAATAAAATTCAGTGTACTTTTTTCCTACCATTTTTTTCTCCCATTAAAAGATATCTTTACTTAAGCTGGCCATAGACACAGAGTGGTGTATGAGTGCATCAAAGCGCTTGCATCAACGCCCGTGTTGTATGGTATGAATGTGGCACGCACGATAAAAAAAGTTTGTCATTTCATACTTACACACGGACATTGATGAACGTGCGTTGATGCACGCCTACATGTCCTTGCGTCTGTGACCAGTTTTACAAATCATTTTTCGTACTCTTTTTTGTGCTTGCATATTTATACACTAATCAATGTCTTGTACAACGATATAAACTTTTTAAATTATTCTACATCTTTTTAATGTTAAAAGATAAGTCATTTAACAAAAAATAAATGAGTAAATAATTCAAAAACAATCCATCCATGTGCTCGGTAAATTATTTCTCAATATTCGATAAATTTATAACAATCTGGCAACAGTGTGCTCTAAAACTTAAACACGTGTTTGATGACGTGCATCGGTTTTTAATTTGTACGAACTATAGTTTACCTTTATTGCGATAGTAAATTTTAGATTAAATTAGCACAAACCATACAGAATACTATTTTTTATTTTTTGCGTTTATAATAAACAAACATATCATCACGTATAAATTTGATCAAGTTCATTACTATAAATAAATCACGAAGGTAAAGGTAGACAGTTCATTATTTTATTTAATCAGCAGAAAAGTAAACAATTGATATATAATATTAAAGATGCCATTCACCCAGGTATTGTTGTTAAAGTTAAATTGTAATATACGGTGTCTAATGAAAATAAGTTAAACAAAAACAAGGGTATATTTTATGACTGAGACATTGAAAAATAAATCAGGGTCAGAATTTTTTTTATAAATCCAACTTCTTTTTTACTTTTAAGTCGAATATTATTATTATTAAGTAAATTTAAATATAGCGTAAAATAATGATTACCATATGCATTTTGTAATCGGGTGTTTATTTGTTTATATGACTGAAAGTCATATGTTTTCCAAATAGGGGGACATGGAAGACGACTTTGAACACGGAGTTGAATGTCCGCCTATTTGATGGTATTATGTGTTATGATTATTTATTTAAATGACTAAAAGTCCTGTTTTCCGAGTAGGGGAACATGGAAGAGGACCTTCATATAGAGTTGAATGTTCGCCTACTCGATGGTGGTATGTGTACCGTTATGACTAAGAGTCATTATATGAGTATAGGGAGACATGGAAGATGACCTTCATATAGGGTTGAATGTCTGCCTATGCGAAATATTAAGAGTTTTATGCAAGTAGTATTTGAAGTTTATGTGACTTATGCGAAATATTAAGAGTTTTATGCAAGTAGTATTTGAAGTTTATGTGACTTATGTGAAATATTAAGAGTTATATGCAAGTTGAATTTGAAGTTTATGTGACTTTATTGATGAACAAATAGGATGGTAAATATGGTAAATATTTGATGATGTGATTACGCTATATTTGGGTTTTAAATTGTTATGTAAATGTGTATAATTTTGTTTTACCCCTGATGAATTAGAGACGTATGTCTCACTGTCTCCAAGAGAGTAATACTTAGATACCAATAGAAGTCGTATGTAAAAACCGGGTGAATGTTCTTAGTCTGTCTAATTTTACTTAAACATCATTGTATCATGTAGGTTTTCATTATTTTTCATTATTTATAAACTGTTTTTTTCCTTTTAACTGCCGGTAGTCTTTTTTCATTTTTCATGTACCATTGGGAGACCACACGACCTGGATCGAGAGCCACAAAACACACCAAAAACCCAAAGGCCAGTCGCCGCTTGCGCCCACACAGCCAGCGTCATGCATCAGCAACGCACGGTCCACCATGTCTCGCCAGCCTGGTCTTCCCTCACTAAGACTGAACTGCTGCACAACGAGCCGTGATGACACTGGTACAATGTACATACCTAAGGAACTTACAGCGCTGGTTGACCACAACTAGTCTCAGGATCAGCCCAGCAA
This sequence comes from Philopedon plagiatum, assembly GCA_963971165.1. Lineage (NCBI taxonomy): Eukaryota > Metazoa > Arthropoda > Insecta > Coleoptera > Curculionidae > Philopedon > Philopedon plagiatum. Next base: position 31,329,103 of record OZ020198.1, on the reverse strand, counting down.
AGTTCCCGTCACTCACGGCTCAGTCCACCCAAAGTCCGGATGGCCGCACTCTTCGGAGGAGGGAGACCCCTGCTGCACTGGGAGTCGGCAACACAACTAGCCGATCCCAAACACCAGGACACAGGAACCGTGAACTGCTGCATCTGAACAAGAAACGCATGACGACCAGCCTCAACGTGTGGCGCCTAAGATGTGTCGGGTTTTGTCGGTGTGTAGGCTATTCGATCAGTAACGTGTTGGAACTCCCTAAAAATAGGACTTTGTAAAGACAGTGTGTAAATGTGAACCAGACTACCAGGACAGTAACCATTTTTATTCTCCATTTTGAAGCTAGTTTTACCACTCCTCATTTCACCCAAATAAATACAGAGTGTACCGAGCCTGCGAGCTCCAAATCGTTTGTTTATATTGTATTTGTTTATTGTATATTTTGTTTATGTTATATTTGTATCTTGTATATTTGTATTTTGTAAACGTGTGATGTGTAAATTTTTAAAGCTAGGGGCTAGCTTTTACAGGCGCGGGGGAAATGTCATATTTCCCCATATATTCGTCATTTTTCCAAATTTCTATACATTTTTCATATTATTTATTTAACATTTCGGAAACCACTCTACGTGCTGCGATTGCATATCGCTGGCCTCGCCTTTATTTTATGAACCCTGACCAGTTTGAACTGTGAGTATAAACTGTTCTTGAGGGGTTCATATAAAAAGCGTACCAGCGAGATGCAAAGGAGGGCGTCGTGTCCCGACGGGGGAGGCGTCACTGTGGTGCCGCACGAATAGTACAATTAGCGCCAGCCCTTTAGGCTCACCGAGTACTCCGATAGAAGCTGCCCCCTACGCTACCCAACCTAGCAACGTAAGTGAATTGTGTACCTGAATAAATCATACAAGTGTTTTGGTAAACCGCAGCCTAATTTATCAACCCCGACGACCCCTAGCGCGACAATATATCACACTCTCTAGAAAAAGACCGCACTACAAGCACAGGCTAGTGAAAAAAGGCAATGACACAGTAATTAAAATAAAAAAAACTAATATGGTATAGGTACAAGGTAATAATTGCTCTTTGTCCAAAATTAGCTGATTTTCTTGTTTCGGAATTCAAAACTTTTATGACCATATTTTTCACATGTAAAACAGTTCGATTTTTGTCTTCATCCGGAGAAAGCAGAACTTGAAGATCCATGCTCGAATTCAACAATATCATTTCTTCTTTTGCTACCTTCATCCAATAATCTAGATTTTACAAAGCCTAAGGTAAGTGTACTTGGATCTATTGTTTGGTTTTCAGTGTTGTCACTAGAGGATCATATGACTGAGGTAAGGTAAGCAAAGGGTGACAAATAATATCTGCTTCTTCCAGTTTTGCTCCAGTGTTTTGTAATTAACCAATAAGTTTATTAAAATTCAAAAAAGGAAATTCAATTTTATTAATTTCATTATTCTTCATAGTAAGTAATCCTCTACGTAAAGATAATTGATTTGAAACAGTTTTTCTGTGAAAAATTGATCGTAATGTTTCAAAAACTTGGAGTCTTTTTCTCCTTAACATATTTCAAATGACTATCCGCAATTCGTTGAATAATAATTAGGGACGTACATTATCTTTTCATTTTCCGTAATTTCTTAATTTCAGCATTTCTTTTTCTTTGTTCGCCTTCATCATTTTGTGGTTTATACAATGATTTGGTAATAAGTACTTCACGTAGATCCTTTTCAAGAAATTCTTGTAAATCGTACGCTTCCAGAACAACTGATAATCTGTATTTTCAATTATCATAATTATTACCATTAAACAGTGAAATTTTCAGCTCACATTTTTCATCTTCTAGCGTTCCTGGGCCCATAACCTCTTGAATATACTATGAAAACAAGAAAATAAATAATTCTCTTTTGACAATGATATATTAAACTGGCAATACAATTAATGACATAATAATTAAAATAAAATGGTAATATGGTATAGGTATAAGCTTTTAATTGCTTTCTTAACCAATAGAACTGCACATTTATGTCCCATGGTTTACTCTAAACTTTGAGTTTTTACATCTATTTTAGCTAAAATTTGCTTGGTTTTAGATTTAGTTTAAAGCAATCTGGAGGTACAGCAACACACCCAGGTTTTGGATTTAGGTCAGAACCTATACTAAGATCGTAATTCTATGACAAGGTAGACAGAATAATAAAACTAAAACATTGCACCAGCCTTTGGCCAATTCAATCCTTTTTCCTCTGCTGAAAGGAATAAAATATGCTGGCGTCACAACATTTCCTGCTGGGGAAAGAAATCGTTCAGGCATGAACTTTTCTGGCTCTTCCCAATGCTCAGAACTAAGATTCAGCTCGTAGTTATTTAAAAATACCACTGTGTTTTTTTTTAACCAATCCTCTTGAATTCGTTTTGCAATCGCTGGATCTTACAACTGAGGCTAACGTCATCATTAAAAGATTACCAATAGCTGAATGTCCTCCGGTAAAGTCTTATAGCTAAAAAAAAATTATATGCTGCCACTCCAAATTTGAATCTTCTTGCAAGTGAATTAGAAGGGCGCCTGTGAAGCCTCTTGGAGGTGCATTATAGTCCAAGGTATCAATATGGTTTTGCACAGTCCTAGATAAAATGAACTCTCTTATGTCCCCAGCCCACTAAGTGAGTATTCATGTGTTTAGTTTTGAATGGTCATGAAAAGAAATCACCTTTTGTACCCCCCTCATGAGACGCCTGTGGTACAGAGATCTGACAAACACTACTTAATAAGACATTGGCCAAAAAGGGCAGAATTTGTGTGCGGCAAAGCGAATGTGAAGAACCGTTAACTGATCCACAAAATTCCATTCTGCCTCTACTGCATATTAAGCTCGGTTTGATGACGAATTTTGTGAAGGCAATAGATAAGAACAGTGAAGGTTTTTTTATATCTTGAGTCGATTTGCACAAAGTTAAGTAAAATAAAATTAAAAGAAGGGATACAAATATGTCCGTTAATGAAATACCCAAATTTCGACCGAAATCTAAATAACAAAGAGTTAGAAGCCTGAATTTCACTGAAAGCCGTTATAAATAGCTTTTTAGGGAACCATAGAGCCGAAAATGCGGAAATTTTAGACAACAATTTGTTACATGCTTACAAAGAGACGTGATGCAGAATGTCGCTCAAGATCCATTTTCTTGATTCGCATTTTGATGTTTGTGAGCGATGAACAGGCCGACTGGTTACACCAGGATGTGAAGAGGCTTGAAGAGCGGTTTCAGGGTCGTTGCCATGCAGCTAGGTTATTCAATTACTTTTGGCATCTAAAGAGTTTGTTTTTTATTTGAATTGTAATACTACTATTTCAAAACAAAATTTTGTTTACTCTAGTGTAATACTTTGTTTCTCAAAATTGGAAAAAGTTGGTATCGATACATTCATATCAATTTTATCATCTTATTTTTTTGCTGTTGATTGTACCTAACAAATGGGACGTGATAGAAAATCAAACACAATGTATTCTTAATAGGAGAGCAAGTTCATGAAATAAACACAATGATTTGAACTGGGTACTCGATTTTTATTTTAATTTGGAACGCAGTGAATTCGAGCTAAGTCAGCTGTGATACTTTAATTATTAATGTGCACTTACAGCGTACTTTTTATTTATATAACTAACCACCAGTTCTCCATACGTCCAGAGGCATCGTTTACATATTTACATCAGATATTGGCAATAATGGATAAATAAGTTGTTAAACGCATTTCGGATTTACAGACATAAAATCTTTTCTTTCACAAGTAATTTTTTTAGTCAGAGGCGTAGTATGAATTTTTTCAAATACAATTTTGGGGTAGGTACCCATATCTAATAATAAGTGGCAAAATGATTTTGAAAACTTACAAATCCTGCTTTAAGTACGCTTGTATCTGTAAAGAGTAAGTACAGCTAATAAACGTTTGAATGCAAACATATATTACGTACATATATAAAATATTATACTTTTACCTTAAACATCGCATCTCACATATATATTTTTATTATTCCGACTGAACACTTGTAGTTTGTAGTACCTAGTTGGTAAGTTTCTACTGTTTTGTCCTTTAGTCAAATTTGCCGTAGCGAATAGATGTTTTTATACAAAGAAAACAACCGTCTAATGCATGCATCTTTCAGCGTTCTGGGGTTAAATTACTAAATTTAACTGTTCAGAAGCCCTACAAGTGCGCGGCAGCTTTTCGCCAGGAGCATTTATGGGCCGTGGGTCTTTAATTTTCCGTTTCCCTATTCTTTGTTTAGGGTTTCCAAGGCAATTTGGCACCACTGAGTTTTCATTAAAGAAGTACCCTTGCAGTTTAGCAAACTCAGAACCTAAGCTGAGACAAGATTTTGATAAAATATTACAAAACTGTGCATATGGTTTAGCAGTCAATAAAACAAACTATTCCCCAAAATAAAATACATTTATTCCTTCGTTTAAATGGGCTGTCGACGCCCAAATGGATGCACTATTTGGTAATGAAAAATACGTTACATGCGAAAATATATGTACTTAAATTAATTTGCAATATAAAAAGTAGTAAAAATCAAGAATACCATTTCGGTAAGTAAAATAGTAACTATTAAATATACACCCTCCTACAAAACACCTTAAAGATAATAATCGACCCTAGAAAATCAAATGAGGTAAACCATTAGGTAAAGCAACAAGGGTAGGTAACGCAAAAAAAAGCATGATCTTTTTCGCTACGCCCTAAAAAAAATAATGGGACGAAACTTACCAAAATAGCTTTATACATACTATATTAACTTAATATTCATTGAATAAGCGGCATGGTAGTCAAAAAATGCAAATTTACATGCGTCAGTAATAAAAAAATCATTATACTGAGGCTTTAAAGTAAGGGTAATTATGTAATAATATCAATTTTAATTTGTATTTTTACATAATATACGTTAGTCAACAGGAGACTTTATACTGATAATAAGAGGAATTACGTAATAATATTAATTTATACTTATTTTTATATGTACAACAATAATCAATAATCGGCATACTGGCCTTACCCAGAGACAGAAGGAGTAGATATCCACAGGGACACACGAGACTGAGTGCTTAGGATGACGATCCTGACAGAGGAGGCAAGCTCTGAAAAGTTACCTTACCGGACTGCATCTACTGCTTGGCTAGACGTGGATCAGCATGGTACCAAAGTTGGATTAGGTGATGCGGCTGGACGACCTGGAGTCATACCCAACCCATTCAAACACTACGACGTCGTCAAAATCCGAAATGGAAACACCCATCAAGAAAGCACCCTTCAAAATACGTGGCGAAAAACCATATACAGAAAATTGCATCTGGCACGAACCATCTCTTCAAAATGAGTGGCAGAAAATCATATACAGAGGATTGCATCCATCATGAAACATCTCTTCAAAATGAATAGCGGGAAACCATACACAGGGAATTGCATCTGGCACGAAACATCTCTTCAAAAACGTCGAAAACTATTCCTCTACCGGAAAAACCCTGTAATACAACAGTACAAATCACAGTACGAAATCCAGGGACAATAAGAGCTTGCTTACCTCATAACCATTGAAGGGTTACCAAAAAGAAAAACGACCATCGGCCATATTGTGACCCTTGCCAGAATCACTAACTAAGACGATACAATTAGGTATCTTCGAAAAACGAGGTTTATAACAACCATGTACCAAGTACCAAGACTGTTTGGTCAAGACTGTCCCCAAAAACCACCATCCCTTTTCTTAAATTTACCCCAAAAGTCTCCCAGCGGCATCAAGGGCTCTTGCCAATCGCAATTGGAACTTTATGTGTCACGTTTGACCAATCAGAATGGAAAGCCACAGGTCACGTTTGACCAATCAAAGCATTCGACGTCAGTCCGAATGTGCGCCGTTCAAAACTCGGCTTCGACATATATTTTTCGTTCCCAAACGTAAACACGATGTTTTGAAATGGCAAACTTTCCAATTTCTCGGCAATCCTATTAGAAAATTAAAAGAAAACGGAAGATTCTTTGTATCTGCAGACACTGACACTGTAGACTTCGAAAATCAAGGTATTCACATCGTTAATTAGAATTAGTAATCAGTTATTAATTTTTATTTTGTTTTAGCATAAAAATAATCACAAACCTACTGTATAAAACTAAAAACGGGAGAAACGTGCCACAAGAAAAGGAATTTTTACCAGGACCAGTCGTTACGTAGTTCTTAAAGTACACGCTATGATAAGGGTAACATTCTTAAGAAATGCCAAATTAAACAATCAATATTATACTGTAAATTATTTTATCTTTTAGGGTGATGTAACTGAAGTGCAGAAATAAAATTAAAAACATTCTGGACACACAATACTGTGTACCATGGGTCGAACTGTATAGAATAAAAAAATGATGTCAAAACTCATAACCTATATCCTTGTAAACATGAATGCTTGTTACTTGTGTGAGAAAAAAATAAGATTTTATGAGATATTTACGCTCAGATTCAATAAGAAGTTTAAGATTTAGTACTGGTTTAAATTAAGATCTTATAGTTGGTCAGTTATGTTTTGACAGGTTTTTGTCCTGTCATTGTTAATAAGTCTTCATTAAAAACTTGTGAATTATTCTGATATTTCAGCGACTTGTTTAGTTTCCAAATGATTTTCGCCTTGGAGCGAGTTGCTGTAATGAATTTAGTTCTATTATTGTTGAAAGTACGTACTAAAATTGTCCTTTTCTTGATAAATTTGCAAAAAAGCTCAGAAATAAGTTCATAGTATAAAACGTAGTTGTCTTATTCTTACACTTGTCAGTTTAAAACTTTTGGTTGTCAAATTAGACCGGACTAGCGTTGGAGAATCTAGCTGCTAGTGTTTGTCTAAAAGTAGTCATGTCAAAAATTTTTAAAAAATTACCTTCACCATTTTGTCAAAATGTCAATTTTTAATTTGAAAAACAATGCAGCATTGCAAATGCTACAATCTAATGATGTGAGGTCAGTGGCTGGGAAAGACCAAATGTGGACGTCGCGTCGGCGACATCAGCTTTGCGAGACCTTTCATTATTTCCCAAACAAAAGTACTAGGCCAACCGAATTATACACAAATACCTACTAAAAATGAGTATATTGTTCAATCAAATCTAATCAATCAAACAGACAGATACAAATCATAATAGACGAACTTTTCGGCTTTTCGTCTCACTTAATTTTTTCAAGATTAGCTCGTAATTTAAACCAGCCGCTATTTCAGCTTTAATCGATAAAACTGACAACTCAGATAATAATCTCTCTTGGCCCATCGTGCTTCTCAAGTAGTTTTTAATTAACTTTAACTTTGAGAAGCTTCTCTCAGCAGAAGCTGTACTAACCGGAACGGTGTGCATAATTCTGAGTGCGAGGTTTGCTTGGGTCACGCTCAATTTTAATAACAAAATGTTATGTTTGTTGCTCCTATGATTATGTCTCAGTAAATAAGTCACGCTAGTCACGCAATGAGGTCCGAGAGAACGTGGGGAATTCCCTATAACTTCCACAGTGTTGCCAGATAACTCTAGGTAAATACTACTCATACCAAAATATTGTAGGTTAGGTACAGGTAACTTTCGAGTTTTTTGCGAGGCCCCTATGGGCGCGAGGACGCCGACGTTGCCGACGCCTAGCCTCACCACTGTGCAAGGTTAGCAAACAAGAAACTTTTCTACCAATCGGTTAGGCTTCATTTTTCTGATACTGTATGTGAATGTCCTGTAATATCGCTAAATCAGTATTTTTATCTAAAAGTGTGTAAACCTTTTAACAAATTTTTAAGCCTATACAATGCTGTCTCTTAGCGTTTGTAGCCTAGAATGTACCATATTCACAATATTTAGAGATTCGGCTAAAGATAAGCCTTCCTTCTGTGGTATGTTGAGTGGTTCTACTACGACCGCGTAATTTGTTTTAATAATACTTAGATCAGGGTATACTTTAATATTATTAACTTGGGCGTGACTCGGGGCAATAGCTTAAGAGTCTTTAGGATTAAATTTTAAAACAATTTTATTTGCTTTAAATGTTTATAAAAATACATTGCCGGCTCAAGCCATGTTCCCTATCCTGTCAGGACAACCTCTACGGAATTCTAAGCAACGTATGGGCGATTTATGGAAAACAGCTTTTGTATTTTCAATTAATTTATGAAAATTCTTGTAATTTTCCCTCATAGTTTCCGCAACAAGATGGAGATCATGAAGTATACAGGTAACGTGCAATGCGTTAGGAAACAGAGATATAAGAGAGCGTCCGAGTTTTAACATTGTATTGTTTCCATCTCTTACCAGCATGTAAACTTGACTACGAGAAATTTTTAATTTCTTATAGTGATTCTACCATTACTTGTTCTAAGATATCCGCAGTACGCTGTTGTAGTCTTCTATTTCTCTCAAATATGGCGCCCATGATTTATCTGAAGACAGCTTATGGAGTGCGTCCTTAATATCCTTTTCAATCCCTCGCGTGCGTTCGTTCCATAATCTGGAGACCCTAGGTACGAATGAGCGAGAGAAGTGGGATGTTCTAGGCTTTTGTAGCTGGACAGTAAAGGGATGTATACGTAATGCGCCTCTTGTTGTTCTGTTAGGAACAGTCAAGGAGGTAATTATTATAGCGTCTAGTTCTTCAGAGCAAAATCCGTGGAAGTATCGGTAGAAAAGGGATTAATCCTCAACAGCGCGGTAATGAGCGAGAGAAGGGCGTTTTATTGTCAGAAGTGGGTCATTGATGAATCGAATGGCTCTTTTTTGGAAAAAATCAAGGATGTTGAGTGTCAAAAGTGATGCTGCTCCCCGGATGTGGGAACAGGGTTAGGTCTTATTTGGGAAACATAGAGAGTGTGTAAGTTAGAAGGGGAGAAGTATTTTCTGGCTCAAAAGAGAAAACCAAAATTTTTACCAGCTGACATGACTATTGAAGTAATGTATGTGTTAGCTAAAATCACGTTCGAAAATGATGCCCACAAGATGGAACGTTTCATTGTTCTGTAGGGCTTGGACATTCATGTGGATGGGGTAGGTAAGCTTTTCCGGATTTTTTGCGTGACAGGGAACAATACTGAGGTTTGAATCCGTTGACCTGAACAATTTTCTTGGCACCCCAGCCTAGGGTTAATAAAAGATCTTAGTGGATAGGTGCATAATTCTGCGTCTATTATCCAATTTGATAGTTGAAGAGAGCAGGTCATTAATGTGAAGGAGAAATAGGCTTGGTGCCAGGACTGAACCTTGGGGCACGCTAGCATTCATAGAATGAGTTAGATAAGTGACCGCCCATCATATGCGCGGATTAGAGAAAAAGCTACCCATCCAGATACATAGTTTGGGAGGAAGACTGTATGAAGGTAGTTTGTTGAGGAGTGCAGCATGCCATACTTGATCAAAGGACCTGGAAATTATATTTCTAAATGCGCCATTGAATTTATCTTGTCGGAAATGGTAGTACTTTGTCAAGAAATAGAGCTTAATGTTTAACATTAGATATTCTACTATATTACAATCGCTGACGATTGGGTTGGATACTATAGTTACTATTTACAACCTATTATTAAAAACAATTTTGTTTTACAACGTAATATCTATCTAATGATTTGCTACCTTTTTCCCAATAGTTGCATAATAAACTGCCTAACAAATTACCATTTATTTCTCTTTACACAATATCCTATCTAACGATTTGCTACCAATTATTACTGCTATAACGATATGTAATAATATAAAGACTAACATTCACCAAATAAAAAATTAATTTCACAATACTATACTATGTTTATACCTTACTAGCAAAGCAAACCATCCGCGACTGCGTCCGCGTGGTGTTTCTTTATAAGATAATTTTTATTAAAGGGAAATGACTTTATCTACTAAAAACTGATGCCTCATATTTCAGTGATTTGGGAGATATGCACACTTTTTTTAAATACACCCATCTTTCACCCCCTTACGCGTTGAATTTTTAAAAATTACTAGCTACAGATACTCAAAATCTAGGGATATTCTAAACGGTTGAGAAAAACGAAAAAAAAAAAGATATCTTAAACTTAGTTGGGCAGTGTATTTGCAATATTTCTTCATTCATATATAAAAAAAGTAGCCAATCGATATTTTTTTTAATAAAAAACATTTAATCCAAATATGCAAAACGGTCATTCTTAATATCTTTTATTGGATGAGAAGAAAAGGTAAAATTAAATTATCAGTTGTTCTACAAAAGTATTAGCATATTGTTATTGTGAAAATGCCTAGACAACATTTATGTGACGATGAAATGTTAGGAGCTGTGGGAATGCTTGAGGCTGAAAAGTCAATATTGTAACAGCTCTCCGGACCACTCAACGTGTAATCTCACGTCGCTGGACTCGGTATTGTGAGATTGGTAGTACAAGGAAAGGACAGTCTGGACCGATTAGTTCAGTTAGAAGCGAGAAGAAACAACACTCTGACTGCATCAGAACGGAGTAATAATTTAAATAGGGTTCATAATGTGCTTGTGTCAAGACACATCAACAAAAGATTTAAAAGACTTAGTTAGCAAAATTAGTGGAATTACATATTTACCACTGAGTCTCGTTTCGGTTTGCACCGATATTCAAGGAAGGAGCGTGTTTGGAGAGCACCTGGCACCGGAGAATAAATCCAATCGAGCATGCTTCAGAGACTTGTTCTTCGAAACATTAACTATTTTCAGGACCGAAATCAGTTGTTTCAAGTACTTTAAGAGTCCCAGAACTCCTCAAGAAGATTTAGACAATCTGATTCTCAGTATGAAAACTCATTGCAGAGCCACCATTACTGCACGGGGAGGTCAAATTCTATATTAATTCCTGCAAACAAATTTTATTTAAAAGTTTGTATTGTCATTTTGAATAAACTTTTTATTTTCTAAATTACTTTATCTAAATTTAAGTTTTGCTCGATTAAACAAAAATTTATTTTATTCTCCCATTTTTGCCACAAAATATGAAAATATTCAAAAATAATCCTAAATTTTTAGGATGCGTATACGTGTTTGCTTATTTCTAATGGGAAATTTAGACTCCAAAGTGCTTTCCTGTTCCAACGGCAAAAACAGTAGTCAAAACTTCTGTAGAAGAACTTTTCCTCCCCTGACCCCTGACAACGAAATTATCTTCACCTCTAAAGGGACAGTTGAGTTCAACTGCCCCTTTAGAGGTGAACAATAGTTATTTGCCGAAAAATTCGCTGCCAAATCCACTCATTCCTTTTGCATATTTCGATCTTCCAACCGCTACGTCTGTACTCCACGAAATTTCCGACATAATACTAAAGGTCAATCAAGTTAAAATAATTCTTCTCCCCTTGACTGTTCCTAACAGAACAACAAGAGGCGCGTAACGTAGGCATCCCTTTTCTGTCCAGCTACACTGCTCACTTATCTCGGTCATTCATACCCAGGGTCTCTAGATTATGGAACAAATTGTCTGCAGATGTTTTCCCTTTTCCTCCAATCATCCAATGGCAATAGGTTACATTTCCGTTCTTTTCAGACGCCCATGGCACGTTAGTACTTATGGCTGGTTTACACGGAGACAGTCAACTAAATTTTAACTTAATTTTTAGCCACTTGAACGCGTGTAAACAGTGCGTTAAGTGGTAAGTGTGAAGTTAGTGAACAAGTAGAAATTTAGTAGCTGGAATAGAATATATTCAAATTTTTCGTTCAAGTGACCGCTCTTCCCGCGCGCCCCACTCCCTCCCAACGCCTTGCACTTGTCGCTTGACTCGTGTAAACAGGAACGGTTTAGTCAAGTTTATAAGTTGGTGGAGTTTATAGCTTTGGTTTTGAAATTTATCTGTGTTCAAAATGACGTTGAGGTGGACTGAAGAGTGTGGTTTCTTGGGCATATCGGTCAATGGATATGTAATATGTATGTTACTAAACTAGACAAAAGTCGCGCACTTTTCTATTTGTACAAATATGTAATTATTTTAGCTCTGAAGATGGTAATATACCGAAACGTCAGCTACAAATAACTTTTCTTTATTTATAACCATTGACCGATATGCCCAGGAAACCACACACTCAATTGTTTAAAAATACGGTCAGGAATCAAACAAACTAATTAAGTTATAATAACAAACAAGCACGTAATAAATCTATTCTGGATATAAAAGAATCTATGAATATACCAGATTTCAATGAAAAAGAAAAATCAAAAATAAAAAAAAGTCTTATGTAAATTACTTTTGTATCATAGGTTGAACTTTGCCAAGTAAATAAGTAAATGCATCTTCTGACTTCTGACATTCGTATACAATTAAAATATTTCAATTTATCTTCACCGGCGAGTTCTTTGAATAAAATCGTACTTACTTGCACCGAGGTTATTTCTTCTGGAAATCCACTTTAGCTCCCAAAGCCGTTTAGGTCTATTTTGCTCTTCGGATATTTCCTCTACAATAGTATTTAAGATCTCGCGGATTATGTCATTTAATATTACTGCAGGCTGCTGCACGTCCATACTGTCAGAATTGTAAATGTGAACTTACCACTTGCTCCAACGCCAGGGCGTGTAAACGGCACTTGCCACAAAAGGGGTAACTTAAAATTTAGTTACCACTTATTCACTGTCCCCGTGTAAACAAGCCTTTAGGCTTGAAGTCTACGTGGGCTGTCTCAGATAAAAAAATGCGTATACGTGTTTGCTTATTTCTAATGGGAAGTTCAGCGATGTTTGATATACAGTAAAGATCACCTATCTGCGAACATAGGAATCTTCAGGACGAATTTATCTATGATCGTATTACCTGCAGTGACGGCCGAAAAATACTTGCGTTTCCGCTCCCCGCTATCGCAGATTTCACCGCGCCGCCAGCCGCCGTCAATTTGTCAATACATCATCATCATCATAACAAACCTGATGTATTGACGAATTGACGGGGGCTCGACAAAATCTACAGTAGGTGGGAGCGGAAACGCAAGTATTACTGAAGCGATGTGGCAAAGCTCGATAGGTTTCGGCCGTCGCCGCAGTTAATAGATAAGTTCGTCCTGAAGATTCCTATGTTTGACGTTAGGTGATCTTTACTGTATAGGCTTTAAAAAAAACTTCTATCCGTTTTTCCCTTTTAGGGTCTGAATTAAAAAAAACGCAGTGGCACGTATATAGTTGCTTATTTTTTTTCGAGGAGTTTCTGCGCTGAGTTTAACATCCCCACCATCGGCTGTTTGTGAGATATAGGCTTTTCTTTTAAAACTTGGCACTCCCTATTTACTCCTTGAGTGGTTGAATTTTTACAAACAGACAGACACGTCTTTGCTTATTATTTTTTTTTGAGACTATATTATTATGTTGAATTTAACATCACCGTTAGCCATTTCTGAGATACACCCCCATCTTACTCCCTTGGGGGTTTAATTTCAGAAAATCCTTTTTCATCCCCTGTCTACATCATTAATTAAATGTACTATCCAAATTTCACGTCCGCAGGTTCAGCTGTTTAGGTTGGTCATTGATGAGTGTCCCTACTATTTTATATCTAGATCGAGAATTTTAAATTTTACTTTGATATCCGAAGAAATCATATAAGCGTTTGTTTAAGCTAATAAAAAAAATTCATTAATTACTTAAAACATGACCACATGTCAACTGCTGCTTCCTTATTCGTCACATAAACTAGATGACGATTAAAATTTTTGCAAGCTTAAAATGTTTAGAATTATGTTATTAATTTTTAATATAAGTTAGAAATATAAGAAAATTTTTAATTCAAATCTTCAACATTTTGATTTAAAACTCATCACGTCAAACGAATTTAAACCAACTTAATTTCAAATAAAAATTAATGTATTTCATAATGTTTCGTCCTTAATAAACTCGTCTTATTTTGCTTCTTCATTAGAAACTTAAATTTTCTCATGAATATGTAGATTTTTATATTCTTTTAAAAGTTTCAGAAAAACATGCAGTTCTTACTTTATGAAGAAAAGTCCAAACATTGGTTTTAATGTAAAAAATATACAGTTTTAAAAGGCGAAGTGGGTTTTTAAAGGAAAAATCGAGCTGATAAATTAATCTTTTAGAATATTTTATGTATATTTTCTTTAAAATTTTAAATTTTAATAATAGGACGTGGGCTGAACTGATGCTTATCCTTCTATGCAATGAGATTGTAAAATCAAATGAAAATGACACAGAGAGATATTTATATACTTAAATTGGAGTTATTATCTTAACACTAAAAAGAAATCTTTTAAATCAATATTTAGTTAAAACTGTATCATCTTCAAACGATGAGAATCTTCACATGTGGTAATGTTTAATTATTTGATGTCCTGTAATTATACCGAAAAAAATTTTTACTAGCCGTAAGTAAAAATCTAATTATCCTTAGTAAAAAGTTGTATACGATATGTGACAAGTATTGTCTGTAGTTAGGGTAGTAAACACTAGGTTGCTAATACAGATTGCTGCTAGTAGTTCACAGATTAGTAGCTACTAGTACTTACTTTAGATATCATTGTTATCATACATAGTCGGCTTGTTAGTAGTAAGTATCAAGAATAGCAACCACTAGTTAACAGTAGATTTGTCACAAGTACGCTCGTTGTTAATGGCTACTTATTGTTTATTAGTAGCTAATATTTAGTTAGTAGTCATGTTATTAGTGGCACGTATAGAGAATACTAACCACTAGCTGACATTTTAATTGTCACTAATATGCTCATCGTTAATGCTAGTTAATGTTTATTATAACGTGGCAATAGACGTGGGAAATCCGCTTTCTAAAGGCTGTGAAGGTGACCTAGCGATTTATGTAGATGACCCTGAGATGAAGACAGGAATCGGAAGAATCTTTAAAGAGAGATATCCCGAATTGGCACGCATAGAACAACCTACCAAAGAGAACATTACCTACCTGACATCCATGGTTAAAGTCCCTACCGCGGATGGAGGCTGGAAGGTCAACGAGCGCGACGTCTTTAAAATGTGGTCTAAGAAAAAAGAACAAGACACAGACGGAACAGAAGAAATGATGCAAACCCTGAAGAAACTTAGAAACGAATCAGAAAAACTAGGCAGAAATACAATACTGCTACCTATACCGGACGACCATCAGACAGATAGGTTCAGGAAGCTACTGGAATACACCTTTATGGAATCAAGTGTTAAGGTCATCCTGCACATCCCCAAGAACAGGACACCGGAATCCATAAAAAAGGGCCTAGCTGGACAGGAAAGAAATCGAACAGCTCCGGCAAACCAGTACCCTAGAGATACCGAGGCAATAATAGTAAAAAAAGAGACATGACATATGCTGACCTTCTTAAAGAACTTAAGGAACAAGTTGACCCAAAAAAACTTAAACTGGAAATTAAGAATGTAAGGAAGACCAAGGAGGGTGACATGTTACTCACGATAAAAGGGAATAAGGAGGAAGCGGAACAACTAAGATCGGCAATCGGAGACAAAATACAAGAAGTGGAAACTCGGTGCGCCGGGAGAAGAGGAGTAATGTTTCACATATATGATATAGATGAGACAACTTCAAAAGAAGAAATAAAAGAAGCAATTCAATCTCAGACAGGAGCAGACAATCAAAATGTCGAAATTAAATCACTGAGGCCGAACTCGTTAGGCGGACAGGTGGCCACGGTCTCGCTAGATCCGGAGACAGCGGGGAAACTAAGAACCACTGGAAGTATTAAAATAGGAGGGTGTCATTGTAAGGTGAAAGAGAGCGTAACAATACCGAAATGCTTCAACTGCCTTCAGTACGGGCATCAGTCAAGGACCTGTAAAGGACCCAACAGGGACTCACTCTGCAATAGCTGTGGGGAAGAAGGGCACAAAGCAATAGACTGCAAGAAAGAACAATTCTGTTGGAACTGTGAAAAGAAAGGACATAGAACTGGATCCTCCCAATGTGCTGCATTTCGAGAGATGCTTAGAAATGCCAGAAAAATACCTATACCGACATAATGGCCAACACACCAAAGAAATCGGACAAAGCAACCCAAAGCAGCAAAATTAAAATTATGCAGGGGAATATTGACAGAGGTTCCAGTGCCATGGACTTGGTATACAAGATCGCACAGGAACATGAAGCGGATATAATAATAATAGCAGAACCTAACAGGAAAAAGGTAACACAGACCAATTGGCACTGCGATAACAAGACAGATGTGGCTATACGAATCGAAAACAGAACACTGAAGGGGGAGCGATACGGCAAAGGGGAAGGATTTGCCTGGATAGAAACCTCCTTATGTGTCATTTATGGATGCTATATTTCTCCAAATATAGATCTTGCGCAGTTTTCTGACTTCCTTGCGGAAGTTAAGAATAGACATGAAAAAGCACGACAAGGAGATTGTAATAGGGGGCGACTTCAACGCCAAATCAGGCATTTGGGGATCCAGGAAAGAGGATAAGAGAGGTGAGATATTCGCGGAGTGGCTGGCAGAAGAAGACCTTGTGGTACACAACAAGGGGGACGTACCGACGTTCATAAGAGGAAAGAGCGAATCGCATATTGATGTGACGTTTAGTACCGGGAGAATTGCAAAACAAATAGCAAATTGGAAGGTACTGGAAGAAGAGAGCTTAAGCGCTCATCAACATATAACCTTCGAAGTAACTGAGAACAGGAAGATTTGGGAAACGAACAACAAGCGAGGGTGGAGGATAAAGAGAGATAACATACCAAAGATGACACTAGAACTGGGCAAACTGCTCTCATCGGGACATGACCAAATAATGTCCGCAGCGGAAATCACCGATGCAATAGCTAAAGCGTGCGACAAGTCATTTGGTAAGAAGCGAGGACACCCCACACGAAGGCCCGTGTATTGGTGGTCGGAAGAAGTCGCGGAAACCAGAAAAATGTGCCTCAGGAGTAAAAGATCTATGGTAAGGGCAAAAAGAGGAACGGAAGAAGGAAGGAAAAGAGTCTGCCAAGAGGAATACAGGGTTCATAGGGCAATGCTAAAAAAGACAATTATTAAGGCCAAGGAAAGGGCATGGAAGGAGGTTATGTCCGAAGTGGACAACGACGTTTGGGGCAGAGGGTATCGAATTGTCACGAAGAAAATGACGCCGAATATGCCTGCTGGGATAGACGACGATGAAAGAATGGACATTGCAAAGTCCTTATTCCATACAATGCCAAACCAAATCTGGAATAAAAAAGAAGTAAGAAAAGAGGATATACCCCTATTCAACGCTAGGGAACTAATGGAGGCCGCAAAGAAAATTAAGGAGAAGAAAGCACCTGGTCCTGATAACATCCCTCCAGAAATAATAAAGGCTGTAGTGGAAAGCCATACAAATATGATCCTAGACATCATGAACCGACGGCTAACGCAAGGGAAATTCCCGAAAGAATGGAAAGAAGCTCGCCTAGTACTTTTGGAAAAGGAAACAATACCGGGACAACAGGTTAAAAAATACCGACCGATCTGCGTACTAAACATTTTGGGAAAGTTGCTAGAACAGTTAGTACTAGAACGACTTAAAGAAGAAGTAAAGTAAATCAGCACGGTTTTTGCAAGGGGAAGTCGACTATTACTGCACTAAAGGCGGTATGCGGAAAGGCAGATGACGTAAGGCAAGATCCACGGTACAGAAGGAAGCTGTGTGCTTTAATAACGGTGGACGTTGAGAATGCCTTTAACTCGGCACCATGGAATGGGATTCTGGAGGAACTAGGAAGACGAAACATTGCTTCCTACCTATGCAATATGATTGCCAGCTACTTCGAAAACCGAATGCTTTATGTTGGTCAGGGAAAGAAAATAGAGGTCACCGGCGGCGTTCCACAGGGCTCGGTAATTGGACCTACCCTCTGGAACATTTACTACGACGATGTGCTAAGAATTCCAATGCCTAAAGGGGTTACCCTGATTGCGTACGCAGATGATCTGGCAGTCATGGTTTAGAAAAGGGAAGCCGATCTGCTGGATACGATAGCGAACCATGCCATATTTAATATAACGGAATGGATGCAGACTAAAAGAATGCGACTGGCACCACACAAGACTGAGGCCATACTGCTGTATGCAGGTAGGAAAATAAAGCACATAAACGTTAACGTGAATGGTATAAGGATAGGTAGCCAGGAAGCTGTGAGATATTTAGGAGTCTACCTGGACAGAAACATGAGTATGGGAACACACATCCGCAAGACCGCTGAAAAAGCAAACAATAATATTATAATAACGTAAGCCGACTCATGCCAAATCTGGGCGGCCCGAGGGAGGGAAAAAGGAGGATACTGTGCTCCATAGTCCAGTCGATCCTTCTGTACGGTGCCACAGTATGGGAAAGAGCGATGGCGAAAGGGGTGTATAAAAGCATATTTACTAAAATACAACGAAGGGCTTGCATCCGGATAATAGGCGCATATAGGACCACTTCGACCAAAGCGTTGCTAGTCGTCTCTCGAATGCCGCCAATAGACATATTGGCAAGACACAGGACAGAGACTGAAACATTAAATGTTCCAAAGGAAAGGTCATTCGCCGATATGCTGAATAAATGGCAGGAGGACTGGGAGAGGGAAGATGGAAAGGCAACCTGGACCAAGAGATTAATACCAAACATAAGACCGTGGTTTGAAAGGAAGCATGGGGAGGTCGATTTCTACATTACCCAGATACTGACGGGACATGGAGCATTTCAATCCTATCTGAGCCGATTTAAGCTGACAGAGACGGACGTTTGCCTTTACTGTGACGGAATAGACAACGCGGAACATACCTTCTTCCACTGTGTAAGATGGAATGAGCAACGACAAAGGACAGAGCAAGTAACGGACTAGATCAATCCAAACAACATGATTGCTTGCTTCGGAAGAGAACTGGAGGGAAATATGCAAAATGGCAAAGGACATCTTGAAAATTAAAAAGAGCGAAGAGGGACAGCTAACATAAGAAGAGACAATCCGACCAACCTAGGGCGAATCTTCCTGAAGTAATGCCAACCGGCAGTTCCAGGGAGATAATTCTGTTGCAACGCCTCAGAGAGGGAAGGGTTTAGTCCGTAGGCATGACCCCTTCAGGGCATGAATCGTGACACTCTGCAGGCACATAAGAACACTCGTCTGCAAGTCTTTTGAAGATTCCTAATCCTCTCTTTAATAAAAAAAATAAAAAAAGTTAATGTTTATTAGTGGCTAGTATTTAGTTAAGTTGCCACGAATAAAATATTAATAGCTGCTAATAATTGGTTATTTATGATTAGTATTTTAATTGTACACAGTAATGTACTTTATTTATCACTGGTATGTATTAGTAGCTAGTGTAGGGCTTAATTGCTACTAGTTGATACCTTAATTATAGCAAGTAAACAGCTAACTAGCTGCTAGTATTAAAATTTAATGATGGTATGTATTCACTTTATTACCACAGTATGGTTGCGCTTAATTCCCGTTCCACATTTCTGTTATTTTTACCTTTTAAAATAAAGGATTAAAATAGAAACCCTCAGCAGCTAGCCAGAATAAGTAGGTGTCTATTGTGTATAAGATCGGAAATACGGTTCTACTTCAGAATACTTGGCAATAAAAATACCAAAAAAATACTTTTATTATGATATTTTATTATTACAAGATAAATTCCTATACTGAAGTGGCTTAAAAGTTTTTTTGGTAACTTGGTAGCCAAGAGTGGGAACACATACAGTGTATAATATTATTTTTCCTTTATTGTAATGTTATACAGGACGTCCATTTTGGTGATAGTAGTATTGCTATCTCTAAAACTGTAATAGCTGTGGGGTCAATTAAATTAGAGGGAAGCTTCCTGTTTAAGACATAATTTATGCTACGTTGTCACTTCTTAGTTTTCGAGATACTTTGTAATTTATGCTTCCTGCACTTTGGTGTTCAAATATTCTCTGGAGAAAATTAATCTTGGCCCAGCCCTATTAAATAATTTTTTGGTTGTTTCATCATCAATATGTTCAAAACTTCGTCTGTAATCTCTTGTCCTAAAAATTATAAAATGTCAATAAGTGTGTTTATTTGATACTAGCAATTCAGTTGTTGATGCTTTATCAACAAAATTTTGAATTGTATGGCATTAAAGCTTATTTGGACTTTGCTTATTTCTTTAATCAAGTACAGAATGACCAATAACATTACTACAAATCATAAAAAAGTAAGCAATTTGTAAATGAAATAATTTTAGTAGTTCAAAATTTCCCTATTAAAAAGGATAATATAAACATAACATCCACGTAAAAGTAAACTAATTGAAACGTACGCATTTAAAACAAAATTAGCTGACTGTGCAGGATATATTATAAAAACGGGACAGCCTACCCCCTGTATATAATATTATCAAATTTTATGGTTTGTTAAAACCTAGATACGTATAAATTTAATAGTTTGGGAGACATTCATATTTGAAAATCGATATTTATTGACCTTTGATAATGTAGCATATAAATGGTGAATTTTAAAGAAAAAGTTACATGTCTCTTTTTCGATAACCATACCTACATTCTCAAAATAACTTCGATTTAACTAGAACTGACCAAAAGTCCAACTTTTTACTTTCGACCGGACTTCCGATTAAATCGGATGTTGACATTGTTAAGTGGAGAATAAAAACTAGGAATGGGATATACAAGCGGTGTTTCTCTGCTCTGCACCATTTGAATGTTGCAAGCTGTCACAGAGCAAGACTTATCACTTCTCAAATTTCAGTGTTTCGAAGCCCAAGCATAGTGTTTCATATCATCAATACAAAATACTTTTAGAGTCTTAAGTTGAATTTAAAAATAAAATCGTATACAGGATGTCCCATTTAAACTGTAAAATCAATCGATTTAATAAAAACGAAATTTTACGATGCTTTTGTTACGTCGTAAAGGCTCGACGAGCACCTGTGAAACCAGCAAAATTACTAAATTAAACAATGACTTCCGTATGCTTTAGAAGCAACTCATGGTCATGTCATGAAGGCTGTACGAGCAATAATTGTGGAAAAGCTAAAAAGCCTGGTATAAACCTGTATAAGAGATGGGTTTGCCCCAACCCCCCCTTTAAAGTACATTTGAAATGATGCCCCTGGTGAGATCCCAATTGAAGACACCGGTGCAAAAAGGAGGTAGCTCCATTTTTTTATGATTTTTAGTTTTACAGCGTAATACAGTCACGAAAGGATGCTCCATCGATTGGTCCAACAACGAGGTAGATCCTTTTATTTGTTCCAGGATTATATGGAACATGCATATACCTCCTACTTTAATTCGGTGCAAAAAGGAGGCAGCTCCGGAGCTACCTCGTTTTTGCACCGAGTGAGTTTATAGTTCTGCCGCTTCGATGCAGCACCTGTAATATTTACACATGTGTGATTTACAAACAATAAAGGAGTATGCCGCCCTTATTTTATTGGGCTGTTGGCAAAGTTAGAGCATTCTTTACCATCAGTTGAAGAAAAGTAAATTCTAATAATTTTCCGCTGTTTTGTTATAAATCAGTCAAATGGCTAGCAGTGTTTCAAGGGAAAAGGTTGATGATTCGGATAACGATCCTGATGTTTGTCCCGATGTTCCTGGACCTAGTGGTGGGCGATTTTCTCTGTTTAACTCAAGTGCTGAGGTTTCTACCCTAATTGAGAGTGACTCTGAAAGTGATGACAGTCCGCAAAAGAATAAAAGTAAAAAAGTTAGCAAAAAACGAGTTAGAGATGAAAGGTCGTGGAAAAGAAATGTGGCAAAAAAAAGAAAAGCTGAAGGAAAATCTTATGTTGGGACTAAAATCAAGAATAAGTGTGTGAAAGAAGAAAGAAAAACTGGTAAAAACTGTAACTGCAAGTTCAAGTGCTTTGAAAAATTTAGTGATTCCGGTAAGCTTCAAATTCTAACAACTTTTAATGATATTGGCAATAAGGAAAAGCAGGATATTTTTCTTGGAGGACAAATAACTGTTAAAAAAGTTGAACGGCGTAGAGCTAAGTCTGGCGAGGGACCAAAACGCAACTGTTCCTGTGTATACAATTTAAAAATTGGCACAACCGAAACACGAGTATGTAAAAAAGCTTTCTGTTCACTATATGGCGTAAGTACGAAAAGAGTAGAGCTCATTACGAAACGTTTACAAGATAATATACCTGCTCCCCAAGATATGCGTGGTAAACATGCTAATCGCCCTAACATGATACCTGAAGACATAGTACACCAGATTGATTCTCACATTCAGTCTTTTCCAAAAAGATCCTCCCATTACAGCCGCAATAAAAACGAGAACAAATATTATTTGTCACCCGAGTTAAATATGCGAAAAATGCACCACCTCTACCTTCAAAAATACGAACCAGATGTTTACGCAGCAATACAGAATGATCAACAAAAAGGTAAACCTCAAGTTGCGTATGACTATTTTTGTAGACATTTTATTGCAAATTATAACTACTCGTTTGGAAAACCACGGTCTGATACATGCCAAACATGCGATAGATTAGACAACCTTATATCTGCTGAAAAAGATGAAGAAGTGACAAAAAATTTAAAGACCGAGAAGGCTGTACATGAAAAGAAAGCTAGCTATTTTTACACCAAAATGCAGGAAGATATTGCAGAGGTGAGAATGAGCAATGGTCAATCTGAGTTACTGTCTTTCGATTACCAGCAAAATATGCCTCTCCCTCATGTTCCTAGCGGAGACGTCTTCTTCGAAAGGCAACTTTGGGAATACAATTTTTGCATTTTTGCTGCCAGTTCTGGAAAATCGTACTTTTTTATGTATGATGAAACAGTGGCAAAAAAAGGACAAAATGACGTTGTGAACTTTCTACATTTTTCTATATTCTGATAACTGCAGTTCACAAAATAAAAATCAAACCATAGCTCAGTATCTTTATACGATGAGCCACAACAAGAAGTTTTCCAAAATAATCCACCGGTATCCGGAACCCGGTCATAGCTTCCTACCCTGTGACCGAAGCTTTGGATTAATAGAAAAAGAAAAAAGAAAGCGAGAAAGAATAGTGCTACCAGAAGAATGGGTAGCCCTGGTAAAAAATACGTGTCGCAAGTTTGAAGTAGTTCCGGTTGAGCAAGATAAACTTTTAAATTTTAGTGGCCATTTTAGTGGACTATTTAAGAAAACCGTTTTTAACAAAAAAAAAACAAAAGTTTTCCATCTCTTCTTACCGTGTAATGGAATATACACAAAAACATGTTGCATGCAGTAGCTCCGGCAGTGTCATTTGTAAAGATGAATTTATTCTTCAAAAACCTGGAATGAATCTGACTTTACCTGATCCTGATTTACATCTTTACTCCGGTCCTTTAGCATTAAAGCGCCCCAAATATATTCAGGTAAAAGAGCTAGCAAGTAAATACGTACCCGCCGATTGTATGTGGTTTTACGAGAAGTTGAAATGTCAAGGAGAAGAAGAGCCTACCCATTCATCAGCCAGTTTTACAGATATCTAATTGTTAAAAATTTTCGTAAAGAATACCTAGATTTTCTTGTTTAAAATAAATGTCCTTGAAAATTACAGTAGTTTATTTATTATGGTATTATTTATTAGCTATCAGATTTTACATCGCTGTCCGGTGCAAAAAGGAGGCAGCTCCTTGATTTTGTGTTTTTAATTGTACTTAAACTAAAATAATTTAAAAAGGTACAACTTCAAGACACTAAGCATCTTTCCTCAAACTATAAAATAGCGTTTATGAAAAGTACGTTAAAATTGTTTTTTTGAAGATAATCAGTTTTTACTACCTCCTGAAAATTTTATGAAAATGGAGCTACCTCCTTTTTGCACCGGTGTCTTCAATTGCTTTAGAAGCAACGGTGAAATAGGTTTATTGACTAAAAAATTTTGTCAAAAATAAGTTCCTAAAAATACATGATACACATATAAATACGTAAACACAAAGGACAAGCGGTGACGAGCAGTAACTTTTAAATAAAGGTTTTTTTATTTATTTTTCTCTGGTTTGTTCAAGCCTATTTAGTCGCTGACCAGAGAGGTTATCAGAGACGGCGAGGTTGGTTTGTGACACTCCCCATTCGCACGAAAAAATAGTAGCTCTTTACATAACTTTAAAAATAAACAATAAATTTTTAACTAATCTTAAAATGTTCTTTTACGTAAAAAAATACCAATTTTAATTCACTAATTCCGATGTCAGTATGTTGATATATGAATACGAGATACACAAAGAGATATGGTTAATTAGGCCAAAAAATATTGTAACATTTACTTACGTTAATAACTACTTACCGATAAAGCTTTGGATAAACTGGTTTGATCCCCATTCCGTTAATAACTTCCGATAGGCCATTCATTCTGCGTTGCTACCTGTTAAAATCGTCTTAATCCACAACCTGTTGCCACTATGCAGCTTCAAATCAAAACGGAATACAACTTGGACGCGAATGTCACCGAACGCTCACCTAACTCACCGGAGCTACACGAAGCGAGCCGAACGGGCCAGAGATGACTTGTGACAATTATAGGGGAGAATTACCACAAGTAGTTCGATTATTAACGATTATTATTGTTTTTTACTAACACTAAGACATTAATGGTGAGAAGTCCATCACTTGCACTAAGTAAACGACTTTATAACGGTTAGTTATAATTATTAGCAACAAGCTATTACTTACGATAAATAAAAAAATTTCTAGCCCTAAATAAAAAATTACTTATGGCAATTAGAGAAATGTTAACAACACAGTTTAACTAGCCGGTTTTCCTCAGTGTAATTACATTGCTTATAACGTAAGTTTTATTAAATCTGTCTGTACTGGTCTGCAGTTTTTGTATCTATATAGTCTGTCCGGATTGCTCGTTGGTCCAGTAAATCTACCAATCTTCTGCAACTTAGAAATTACTATACCCATGGGGTAGTATAAATGATATATTTTATATTTTTAGTAATATTTCTCTTTAGTACATGCTGATTTTTAAGGCCAGCTTAAAATTGACAGAAACGCTGTCTTTTATTTGTCAATATAGGTACTTTATTATTATTATTTCAAAATATTAAGAAAATTATTCTAATATGTTAGGTATCGGTGTGATCTAAAACTTTGGCATAGTAAGTTCATTTTAGTTAAAAAATTCTAAGAATTTTAAAAGACATAAAATGCTTAGCACCAATTCCATACTTTATTTAAACCGGGCCCTATAAATTGAAATCCTATTCTTTCTTAAATATTTTTCAAGAAGTGCGATTTATCTCGAAACGTGTAACTCCATGTAAATGACTTTTAAGTCATTTATAACCTCCCGCCAACTTGTAAACAAATCGATTACCACACAAACTTTAGTCTGATAAACCAGTCCCGAATTGAAAAATTGTTTTAACTAATTTATTTCTTTGTTGACTTAAGGACAAAGAAATGCCACAGCTTGAATTTATAGTAATGTATGATTTCTTTGTTCAGTTATTTTGTATTAATTTTGCAAATGATACTAAGATACTTAAGGGGATTGTTTCACTCATAGTCAATTATTTCAGTTCGACGTGATGTTGTTAAAAAGAACGTACTATGGCCTGTATTAGTGGATTACTTTATCTCTAATCGACGCATATCTTTAGAGGTGGACGGTCACTCACCTAACTTACATCCTATCAATGCTGGCGTACCCAAAGTTTCAGTTCTGGTACAAACCCTATTTTTTACCCAAGATACGCTGACGAGTGTACTGTTCACTTCAACATTCATTTTCCCAACTAAGTCCCAAATCATGAACTGAATATTAGGCACAGATCTATTCACCTATCCCTTTCGTTTGATCCCCAATTAATCCTAGATTGGGGTCTCAAAAACCTTGTTCAGTTTAACGCCTCCAAAACTGAGTATTGCTCCCTGTTATGCAAACAATCCAGCAGCACTCCCCATTTACATGAACAGCCAAGTCCTAGAGAATACAGACATGTTGGCATCGCTTTCGAATATGATCTCAGCTGACACAAACACATTATTTCGTAGTTTTTTTTTTATCTTTTGACAGTCCACGAAGACCGAAGCCGAAGTACCATGTAACGTGGGTGTACTGGGGAAGTCCGACCCATACATCCAGACCTGGAAACATCCGTAGGGATTTCACCAGCCCTTTAAGAGGATATGTGGGGTGGTACCACCTCGGCCGAGGAAGAATTCCATACTCTCCGTAGTATTGTTAAAAAGACCATTGCATTACTGATGGATTGCTTTCTTCTTACTCGGCGCATATTTATCGTGGTGGAGGTCACTCATCTAACTTACATCCTTTTAATGTTGGCGTACCCCAAGGCTCAGTTTTGGCCCCTACCCTATTTTTGATCACATTAACGACCTGCTCTCTTTAACTACCACTATAATCCACAGTTATGCTAAAGATAGTAGTCTCCACTTCAATATTCATTTTCCTAAACAAGTCCCAAATCTAGAACGGGATTTTAGGCTCAGATCTTTGCAAGACCTCCAATTAATCTTACACTGAAGTGCCAAAAACCTTTTTCAGTTCAAAGCTTCCAAAATTAAATCTTGCTCCCTGTTACTGAAACAATCCAGCAATACGTAACCCATCTACATGCATGGCCAGGATACAGAAACGTTGGCATCATTTTTGAACATAATCTTAGCTGACACAAACATATTACTATATACATACAGCCAAATCAGCTGCTGAATAGTGCAACATATGCATTTCCTTAGTACACAACTACAAAAACCCAGAACATCCCCTTTTTTCGCTCATTCATAGCTAGGGACACCAGAATATGAAACAAATTGCCAATAGAGTTTTTCTCTTCCTTTTATAACCTCCAATTCTTTAAATTTCGTATTAATTTTATTCATTTCATTTTTGTTGGGATGCCCACAGTACCTTAGAACTTAATCTAGAAGTGCACATTAGCTGTCCCAGATACAAAAAGATATGAAAGAAATGGCTTCAATGTCATAACTTTAAACACATTTTAGAAAAAAAAAACATAAAACTCTATAGTTGTCTTTCCGTGACTCGCTTTCCCCGCAGATTAACGTTTCCTGACTAATTCCCTATTTAATGACTTCTTTGTATAACTTGTTCCTCCAATAACAATAAATCAATTGATTAACCAGGAAATGTACTGGCAACCTGTTAGACAATTGAGGAGCCCCATTCAATAAGGGGACATGTGCTCGGCCCGGCCCGGCCAGACCCAACCCAACCCTGAATACATGCAATCCAACCTTTGTGCGTAGCGTTTTAGAAACAATTAAAAAACAATACCTTAACGTTGATTCTCAGCAAAACTTCCAGTGGGAAAGTTGTTCCTTATAGTCTAAAGAACAATCGTGCGAAGGCACGAGATATTTTGACAAAAAATAAACAAATTATAGCAGGTTTAATCCAGCGTTGCGCGCAGCGTGTACCTACATTTCGATGCGTGCGTATAATGTTTGAATATTACAGAAGATAATTTGACGTTTAAAATATGACACAATAGGTTTGTTCCAACCAACAATTTTTGTATCGTCGCCGAACGGTTATTGGGATCATTCGTACTGATGTTGTGCGCAGGCGTGTATTTTCCACAGTTCCGTGACGGTGCAAAATAAACACGGGTTGGAACGCTTTGTGAACCGATTTAGTTATCGAATTAATAACATAACCTTAGTTTATGTAATGAATTGTCAATTGAGGATTTAAGGATCATAAAACATAAATCTTTTATGGATATAAACAAAATAATGACCTAAAATACAGTACTAGGAGGTAGGATTCTGCATTTTTCTTCGGTTCATTCAGCATTAGCTAGAAATCGTCCTCGCTCGTTGATATGTCCGATAGAACATCGCTATCTCCTCCGTCACTCATGGTAAAAGAATCAAATTAAACAAACACAAACGCAAAGTGTCAGCCCCAGCTGACTAAAAGCTTAGTGCGCAGGTCATCCCAAACGATTCCGATGTTTGGGCAAGGATCGAAATGACGGTATGAGAACCAGTTAAGAACGGTCACAAATTTGGTTGGAACACTTACAGAACCGTCCTATAAATCGTCAATTTAAGGTTGGAACGCATTTTGTTTGATACGCATGCGCCTGACCGTACTAAGTACGGTTTTTGGTCGGGTTGGAACAAACCTAATAATTGTAAAAAAGTGTTACAAGAATAAAAATTGATTTATTAAAATCATATTGTCAAATATAAATTTTTGTTAACACAAAGCAGTTTAATACAAAGGATTTTTTAATATGAAACATTATAGCATTAATTTTTAAAACGTAGGAAAAGCATGCATCATAATCATTTCACTTTTTTGGGCTTACTGCCTTTAACAGCTGTGTTTTGAAAAAGGCTTTCATAAAATTTGCAACCTTCAGGACTAAGATATTTAACCAAAGTTTTCAAATCATTCAGTTTTCGCGAGAAATTCCGACAACTTTAGCAAGCGACGATTTTTCTAAAATTTAAAAAGTGGTGAAAATTAATTATTTTGCAAATGGCTACATTGACGTCTTTTACAGTTATAATGAAGAGCCTACGACTATTATTCTCGAGAAAGTAACCACTTTTGAAAATTTAGAAAAATCGTCGCTTGCTAAAGATGTCGGAATTTCTCGCGAAAAACTGAATGATTTGAAAACTTTTGTTAAATATCTTAGTCCTGAAGGTTGCAAATTTTATGAAAACCTTTTTCAAAACACAGCTGTTAAAGGCAGTAAGCCCAAAAAAGTGAAATGATTATGATGCATGCTTTTCGTACGTTTTAAAAATTAATGCTGTAATGTTTCATATTAAAAATTCCTTTGTATTAAAATGCTTTGTGTTAACAAAAATTTATATTTGATACTACAATTTTTATTCTTGTAACACTTTTTTACAATTATTGTGTCATATTTTAAACGTCAAATAACCTTCTGTAATGTTGAAACATTACTACACACGCATCGAAATGTACACGCGGCGCACAACGCTGGATTAAACCTGCTCTAATTTGTTTATTTTTTGTCAAAATATCTCGTGCCTACGAACCATTGTTCTTTAGACTATAAGGAACAACTTTCCCACTGGAAGTTTGCTGAGAATCAACGTTAAGGTATTGTTTTTTAATTGTTTCTAAAACGCTACGCACAAAGGTTGGATTGCATACATTCAGGATTGGGTTGGGTCCGGCCGGGCCGGGCCGAGCGCATGTCCCCTTATTGAATGGGGCTCCTCAATTCTAGTATTAGTTGGCTAAAATAGAACCCATTATATTAGTATTATTAGGTTATTATTATAAGTGCAACATACTACCTACCATAAAAATTGTATATTGTCATATGAAATAACTGATAACTAGAGCAGTATAACTGTCCCCGCAACACATAACCGACTTTGCAATTTCCACCCTCAACAATTATTTGTCTGGATGTGCTTCTGAGCAAATTATTCGATGTTCTCTTAGGTACTGCATTCCAGGCAACTATCATTTCATTCGCTAGGTCTATTAAAGTACTTGGTGGGTAAGGCAGTTTTACCACACAAACTTTAGTCTGATAAACCAGTCCCGAATTGAAAAATTGTTTTAACTAATTTATTTCTTTGTTGACTTAACGACAAAGAAATGCCACAACTTGAATTTATAGTAATGTATGATTTCTTTGTTCAGTTATTTTGTGTTAATTTTGCAAATGATACTAAGATACTTAAGGGGATTGTTTCACTCATAGTCAATTATTTCAGTTCGACGTGATGTTGTTAAAAAGAACGTACTATGGCCTGTATTAGTGGATTACTTTATCTCTAATCGACGCATATCTTTAGAGGTAGACGATCACTCACCTAACTTACATCCTATACCTCTTCCAAATTCCTACATATTTCTTTGGGTAACGTCCAGGAGATCTGGGAGGTCAAGAATCACATTAGCGTTAAATTGTTCCAAATGAATTATATTAATGTTAACGAAGAGTAGAGCGACCGGTTGCTATCCTTTAACAACAACTAGTAAGTATCTAGCACAAGGCTGCATGGTTCTCTAGTCAATGACACACATAATGTTAATGACATGTCGCTCGGTCGAACATGGACAATCTCTTTCTTCTCTATGAAGCCTTCTGACCCGTTGGCTTCCATCATGCATCCCTTAACATAGCTGGGATTTACTGGAAAACACTAGCGGTAATTATTTTTTCTTTGTATCTTTCCTTACATTCTACACGCACATAACACTAAACGGACTGTTTAACCAGGAAACGTGCTTACAACCTACTAGTACAGTTTTGGTATTCACCCGGTAGAATAAAACCTATTAATAGTAATTAGGTTATTCCTAATACGCTGAGCTGTGAGCACATTTGCTCTTAATAAAGTGTTTATTCTGCAGCCCCCGATAACGACATGGCTCGGTTTGACGCCTATAACAGCTCCGTACTGCGCGTATTATTATACACATTAATGTTAATGACACTCATTATTACCGCCCCAGAGGTTTATTAATTACCACAAATCGTGACGGATAGACCAAATTTTCTCTCAGGCGAGAAAAGCAGACTGACAAATGGCAAGCAATAAAACTGTACTTTTTCCTTTTCGCACTTTAGATTTGTATCCAGAGCTAGCGGTGTCGAGTTAATAAATCAATTAATATGTACTCTGTCTTAATTATTCTAATTGACTCAAAAATAAGATGCAATTAGACCGTATTGTTATGAACCAGAACCCAGTCATTAATGAAAGCCCTGAATTATTGATAGCCATTTTTTATTTTAACGCGAAGTAACTGAATAAAGCATAAAAGGAAAAAAGTATGTAATACAATTAGAATTATAGAAAAATAAATAATATACTGAACTAGCTTCCGCCTGCGACTCCGTCCGCGTACTATAGGTGATAGTGTAGTTTTGATGTCATAATTATGACTACATGAAACATGAGTTATGTTAGGTTAGGTAATTTATATCTAGAGACCGGATTTCAATACTACATGACACAAAAATCGGGATGGGGCTCAAGTAATTGATACAAAAGGGAAATGAAATGAAATTAATATTAGATTTTGTCAGGTTGTACTTATTTATGAAATATTGCTCCTCAAAAATATTTCTTTTTTTCCAAAAAAATGAACCAATTTTACAAAAGGACAAGCACTGAGAAGTATGAAATGATATTGTTATGTATTTATTACTGCGGTTAATGATCAACTTAATTTTGTTCATTTTTATGAATTTGTTTTCTTTTTAGTGCACCTCTAAAAGTAACTCCAAACATTACGTATTAGTTAACATTTTTAAAGAAATTTTCCCCTTAATATCCCCGAAACTGGCATATTAGTTTCAATTTTTACAAGAAATTGCCAATCGCTCCCTTTTTAAACTGCCCCCCCCCTCGTTATTTTTTTACCATTTAGGCAAAATTAGATTTTCGGACCTTAGTAATCCCATAGTCCTGTCAAAAATATTTTTAGTATTTATTGTCTTTCCAACGCAGTCCGTTCCTGGAATGTAATGTTCAAATCCGGTCTCTAGTTGTATCCATAATTAAATTACAAACTTCGAACCCCCATTTTAGCTCCTTAGGGGCTGATGTCTAAAAAGTTATAAAACGTGTTTATTTTTAGATTACCGACTTTTACGGAGTTTTAAGGCAATGGAACCGTATAACAGTTCTACTCCATTACAAACTTTGAACCCCCATTTCACTCCCTTAGGGGTTGATTTATTAAAAACTGTAACACATTTATTTTTTAGAGTAATTCTATAAAGTTCCAAGTTAATAGGACCATCTAATATTTTTTCTCCATACGAAGTTTGGACCACTGTTTCACCCCCTTGGAGGTTGAATTAAAAGAAAAAACCTTCCTTAGTGCATGCCTACGTTATATAAGAAACCTCCGTGCAAAATTTCAAGTTTCTAGACCCAGCGATGTGGGCTGTGCGTTGATACGTCAGTCAGTTATTCAGTCAGTCAATCAGTTTCTTCTTAAAATATAAAGAGATGACATAGAAAAATAGTACAACTTTGCAGTCAGCGCATCTTTAAAATTTAAAAGCCTATATGACGCTGCAATATAACGAAGTAGGTAGTACTAAAGTCTATTTATTTCGACGATATACCGAATATAAACGGATTCACGGTGCCTACAAGTGATCGGTTCAAACGGTGAAATTGAACAGGGCCGCATTGAGAATGAGAAGGAAAAGTTTAAACTGCAAAACTGTTTACAATTATATAAAAACTAAAATAATTGCCAGCCTTGATAACCGAATAAACAAAACAGCGATTAAAAATCAACGCAAAATATTAAAACTACAAAACAAGTCAAAACTCGAAAGAAAGTCGAATAGCCTT
Organism: Philopedon plagiatum; assembly: GCA_963971165.1. Lineage (NCBI taxonomy): Eukaryota > Metazoa > Arthropoda > Insecta > Coleoptera > Curculionidae > Philopedon > Philopedon plagiatum. The sequence goes on along the minus strand of OZ020198.1, from coordinate 31,296,837 downwards.
TTTCACTAGACAGCCTAATTACAATCCTGGGAAATACCGCCGATAGCTGTCTGGCATGCCTCTTTCAATTTAATGTCCGGTCGGCCAATACGAATAGGAAGCTGGTGGAGGCTCGATGAGACCGTCTGACTAGGACGTGTAGGGTTAATATTTACATCGGTCTATCTTCGAAATGTCTATACTTTAAGTAACTTTTGATGTACCTGAATGGAATGGAATATTCTTAACATGGATACTGCATTGTTAACTTTGTAAAGAGCGATTATTTTTATTTACGCTACTAAAATTTGTTCATAGTTGAATTTAGAAAGACGATAGAGGGATACGGACAGTTTTGTCAACACTGACAGTGAGGGAGCCATAAAAGCACTAGCATATCATTAGATCAACTCGGCATTCATGCTATTAAAATCTGTCTGCAAGGAAATTAAGGAAGACAATAGAGGAATGGAGACAGTTTTGTCTACACTGACAGTGAGGCAGCCATAAAAGCACTAGCATATCATCGGATCAACTCGAAACTAGTCTGGGACTGCCTTCAGTACCTTCGGCCTTCAGCAAGTCACAATCGAGTCACACTTGCGAGGGTGCCAAGACGCAAAGGAATAAAGGGCAATGACAATGCAGATACCTCAGCGCCTTGGCAACAAAAGGATCTGCAGCAACGTTTGCAGGCCTAGGGCCTATTTTACGAATACCAAGAACCCTGATTCGTGGCATATAAGTGGGTTAAACTACAGCACCACTCTTACTGGAAATGCATTGGGGCAAAGACAAAGCAAATTATGGTTAAATTCATCTGACAAGACATTGACTGTAGAAGTCCTGAAACTTAACCGGAAACCGCTTAAGTTTGGTATAGGTCTAATAACGGGTCACTGTAACTTGAGAAAATATCTACACGCAATGGGCTTATACCCAGATAAACCGCTGTGCAGATTGTATAATGAAGATGAGACAGTCTCTCATATTATATGCGAATGAACTACGTCTTTTTTTATCTGAGACAGCCAACGTAGACTTCAAGCCTAAGTACTAACGTACCGTAGGTGTCTAAAGAGAAGGCAAATGTAATCTACTGACACGGAATTTGAAGGATTGGAGGTTGGGAGGGGAAGGGAATACATCTGCCTGCAATTCATTCCATAATCTGGAGACCCTAGGAACGACTGAGCGAGAGAAGTGGGATGTCCTAGCCTTCCGTAGCTGGACAGTGAAGGGATGCATACGTAACGCGCCTCTTGTTGTTCTGTTAGGAACACTCGATGGGGGAATTATAGCGGTTTGTTCTTCAGAGCAAAATTCGTGGAAGTATCGGTAGGAAAGGGATAAATCCCCAACAACGCAGCGATGATCGAGAGAAGGAAGTTTCTTGTGAGGATCGGGTCATTGATGAGTCTAATGGCTCTCTTTTGGATAGAATCAAGTGTCGAAGGTAATGCCGCTTCCCAGATGTGGGAATTGTACTCTAGGTTAGGTCTTATTTGGAAAACATAGAGAGTGTGTTATTTGAAAGGAGAGAAGTATTTTCTGGCTCGAAAGAGAAAACGAAGCTTTTTAGCTGCTGATTTGGCTATTAAAGTAGCTAATGTGTTTGTGCCAGCTGAGATCATGCTCGAAAGCGATGCCAACAAGATCGAACGTTTCTTTGTTCTACAGGGCTTGGCCATTCATGTGGATGGGGTAAGTGTTGCCTGATTTTTTGCGTGAGAGGGAGCAAAACTGGGTTTTGGAGGCGTTGAACTGTACAAGGCTTTTGGCTCCCCAGTCTAAGATTAAATAAATATCTTGGGACAGGGATAGGTGCATAGATCTGCATCTAGTATCCACTTTTTGGGAGATTTACAAACCACCCACTCTACGACGTGAGACCTCTATGAGACCGTTATAAAATTTTCCTGCCTAGCTACAAAATACAACCGTGAATTTATTTGTGTCCTTTGTCCTTTACATTATATGTTTTTCATTACAAAATAGATCCAGATGAAAGCTTTACTAGAGGTATTTTTATCGTTGAGAAAAAAATTTAATTTGTATCTAAATTGTTTACGACTAAGTAAAATTAACATAAGAAACTAGGGCCCTGTTTTATAGTGCAATTCTGAATTCGATAAGACTGCAGAATGTTGAGAGGAAAAGAAACCACCTGGATAATTAAACAGGCTGTGAAACCTAAGTTTCGTTATAAAGGCTGTCTAATAAAACTACATTGTGCTGCTAACAACTTTAGCGAAATAAAAGCAAATGTAGTTTCCGAGTATCCTTTCAAGCTGAGAAGTACATTTTATTATTCTAGACGTAGTACATACAGGACCCTGCAAAATATTTTACTATTTTGCATATTCACCTGAGTTGAATAGTTGCCAAAATTTGACGGTTTCACCTGAGATTTACATTATATTCATTTAGGTAACTTCAGACAGGTGTTCTGTATAACTATGTTTACTTTAAATGTAGATTACAAAGTGAAAATTAAACTGCTACTGCACAGAATATTTTCTGAAAGGGCGAAACGGATGTATATAATTTAAGTTTATAACAAGCCATAGGGTTTAATAAAATGATTAAAAGGGAAGAAATCCTAAGTTTGGAAATATTTTTCGTCAATTTTCGCTTTCTGCAGTGTTAAAACAATAACAAAATAGTGCCAAAAAACTCTGCAAAACTTAGAGATCTACCTGTATACCACAGTCGTTGCACTCAGTCATTAGAAAAAAGGAAATAAGTGTAAAAATGTAAACACAGTTGTTGAGCTTAGGAAGGACACAATACGGAATATGCACATATTTTTTTTATTGCATAATAATTGTAGGAAGTCATTAAAAACCCCCAAAAAAAATTTGGAAGAAAATTACTAGTATAATTTAGATACAAAAAATATTTGCTCTTCGGCATAATTTATAACAATTTAAAAAGCTGCTATTTGTTCTCAGTGAATGATGACGTCAGGAGATCAGCAGAAATAAGTGTGAGTCTACATGTTAATGTAAAGCTTAACCTAAAGTCGAACAGGTTTGTTTTTCTCGAAAACAGTCCGAGGGGGAGCAATCGAATTTCTTGGGTTGATAGAGGAATAGTGCAACTTTCGGTAAAAAATTCAGTTATGTTTCGTTTCGGAGTAACGTAAACGTCCAAGTCGCAATTTCCATGATTTCCGTTGAAATCTGGAACAGGTCGCAAAAATGAATTAAATCGATGCTAATTTTTGAAGGTTGTAGAGCTTCAGAACTCTATTGAGCTTCAGAATTCTATTTAAATTGGAGAGGATCAGAAAATGGCAAGTAATTGTTTTGAATTTTTTTAGGCCGAAAAATGCCATTTGCGGACCCCTCTTTGGTACCTAATAACTCGAAAACACACCTTCGAATCGAAAAACGGATTCACAAGTGAAACTTTAAAATCCCAATTACTTTCTTTTGCAGTACATTCATCTAAACCTAAAATCACCGGAAAACGGATATAATTGGGAAAAACTGGAAATTTCGATTTTTGACCCAAATATTTTACGGCTTTTAATTTTTTGTGGGATCAAAATAATTGTTCAAATTAAAATCCCATATACGAGTACATCCCCGGAAAGAGCTGGTCGAAATACATGATATCCATATTTTTTAGTTTCTTCATTCTTTATAGGAAGAGAGCAATCGCCGATTAAATTTAGATTTTTTTACTTTTTTTGCCCTCGGCATCGGTACATTTGAATCATTACAAATTTTTTCTGCATCCTTGTGCTCCTCTTCTTTAAGAAAATTATAAAGTTCTTACCGCGTACGTGACAAAACCTTTCCACAAGAGAACCATCGAGCAGTGCTGTAGTATAATAAAGATGTATATTCGGCTCCCATATCCTCACAAAGTCTTTTGAAAAACCTTGCCTTTAACGGTGGAGTTTTTATAAAGTTTACTACATTTACCACTCATTCTAGAACTTCGTTCAGTGTAGGATTCAGATCCTTTGATGCAAGTGCTTCTCTGTGAATAATACAATGGGTCCAAAGTGCATCAGGAGCTTTGCTTCGAAGAAGTGCTTGCAATCATTTATAACCTGCAGACACGGAACGGGCGCCGCGCCGTCAGTACAGACACCAACGCAGTTAATTCAATCTAAATTATTTTCGGACATAAAAGTATCAAGGATCTCGAACAAATCTTAAGCTTTGGCTCCTGCAGTGCTATTTTTACAAAAGAGATCTTCTACAATGATATCCAGGCGCGGCCCGTGAAATTTTAAAGTTGTATAGCCCTGTTGGTACTTATGGGACCCATGCCAAGTTCAGGTTTTTTAATAGTGAGCCTACTAGGAATGTTTTGGTAAAAGAAAATGTAATTTGCGAAAAAAAGTTGAATTTTTGAATTAACCACCTGGGAAAAAAATTAACACGCTTTTTTATGCTAGTTATTATTTTTTCTAAACAAATTTTACATCATTCTGTCGACATTTCTTCAATTTTAAGAGAAAAAATGTGTTAGTAGAAAGTTATAGTCATTTGAATTTTTCTTTTAAATTATATTTTAGGTTTAAAGAAATTCAAATGACGATAACTTTCTACTAACATATTTTTTTTTCTTAAAATTCAAGAATTGTCGACCAAATGATGTAGAATTTGTTGAGAAAAAATAATAAATAAAATACTTAAGCGTGTAAATTTTTTCCCACGTGGGTCAATTCAAAAATTCAACTTTTTTTCGCAAATTACAAAATACTTTTTTCTTTGCCAAAGCATTCATAGTAGGATCACTATTGAAAAACCTGAACTTGGCATGGGTCCCCAGTGCCGGTTCATCCATTGGGCGCTTGGGGCTGGCGCCCAGGGGCCCGGGCCCCGGAGGGGCCCGGAATTAAGTTTGCTTAAAATAAAGTAAAGTGGTTTGGGGCTCTAAATTATTTTTCGATGCGATGCCCGGCTTCCGGCCCATCCACCACTGAAACGAAGCATGGGATCCTAAATACAACAAAAATTATCAAAATTTGCTTCGACTTGCAACGCCACTGATTAAACGAATACGTAAATACCCGAATGACCTGATCAAAATCAAGGCCTGGCACGCGGAACAAGCCGATCACCATAGCAACGAGCGATGCGGTTCTTTCGGGCGGCCACCCGCCATTTCGCAATTGAAGATTTAAGCGTTGTTGTCTGGTTTAATAGTTTGGAATTCTTTCTAAGGCCCTGTGTTGCAAATACTAATACTATTTAAAAAAGTTAATTCTTTCTTAAATAAGTGAATACTGAATTTAGGGATAGTACTGGCTTAGAAATCAATCGTGATTGTGAGTATCTATATTTTATTTCGCTTAAAAAAGATAATAAAGACAATAGGAGGCAATACTTTCTGAAAACTTGGCAATATAGCCCGCTCGAATGTTTCCACATTCCGTTTGTAGCTTATAACAAGTGGGTAGTGGATCAAACTGTGTACTGTACAGTCGTATAGTTTATTATTATTATATTGTTATGAACATACGGGGGTGCGACGTTGCCAAATTTACGTTTTCCCTTAGTCAGGGAAATTGTGCACAACTTGGCAACACCGCATGGGGGGGGGGGTGCCTGGGGATGACCCGATAACCGAGATCCCCATTAAACCCCGGGTATTTTTGGTATCCACCCAGCCTCTCAGTAGTCTCAGTCGTCGAAGGGGTCACTACTTATCGACGGGGACGGCCCGTCCTGTATACAGGGGCCCGTCCCGGACGGGCCCCTGTATACAGGACTGACGTCGTCGCTTCCCGAATATTTAATACCAGATGATTCCAGAAGAGAATTCTAGAAAAGTCTAGTCGTACGAAAGGTGTATATAAGTGGCCAGGCAGCCGCCGAACAGTCAGTATTGAATAGACGAGCCAAGTGAGAAGAACAAGAGAACTAGTCTAGTGAATAGTAAAAGTAGTCTAGTAGTGTTTATAGAGTTGTAATCGTTGTGTTAGTGATTTCTTAGTGTTAAATTAAATAAAGTGTGTAGAAGCCTGTTATAGAAGTCTCACTTATTTGCGAACACGCATACGCAACAATATGCACATACTAGATTAGGGCGTTTGGTTGATGTTAGAGTTATGTAAATGAACAAATCTGTTACAAAAAAGTGAGAGGTAAGTGAAATACCTAGTACATTAAAATATCAGTTTCATAAGTTTTGATTTGATGAGCCAAAAAAGTGCCAATGGCATGGCAGAAGGCGAGGTTTTTAAAGGGCGTGATATTCGGAGAATAAGATACTTTATGTGCTTCGCATGGATTGTCAGACTCACTATGTTCGTCAGACAAGCTTTCCACGCTCAACACATGAAGCGTGTCTCTTATTCTCCTAATATCATAATATAATATTCTATTAAGAATCAAGGTCTGTTACTTACGACTTGTCTGTTTGAAGGTGCAAGAACAAGCCAAGAAAAAATTAACCAAGATAACGACTTTTTTTACTACAAATCTAGAAACAGAAAATAAAGGCCAAGAAACAGGGGCCAGTTGTTCTTTTCCGATGGAAGTGAGAGAAAATCTTTCTTCTACACCTGGATCTCAGACGAATCAACATGAAAATGTAGACAGCTCAGAAGATCAAGATCTTATTACACTAGAAAATGAGAGCGGATCTGATGTAGTACCGATGGAGAGACGATGAAATACCTGCGATTTCAAAATGGCCTGATTTTAAAACTGATCATTTTATTAGAACTGTGATAATTTTTAAACCAAAGAGCGATTCCCTAGAGAATACTGAAAAAAGGTACCAACATGGAGACAAAGTTTATTATAGAAGATTAAGTGAGAACAACTTTTATAGAGTAAAACCTAATGGAGGCAAAGAGAAGAGAGATTGGCTAATATACGACGCAAGTGTTAAAGCTGTTTATTGTTACCCGTGCAAATTATTTTCAATTGACAAAAACAGTGTAACTGATTTTGGATGTACTGACTGGAAACATTTGAATAGTTTGCTCAAATCTCACGAAGAAAGTAAGTTTCATCTGAACTCCATTGTTACATTAATAACAAGATCATCATTAATTGGAGTTATAGACGCTGGCTTGAAAGATCAAGTAGAACGCGAAGCTGACTATTGGGTTAAAGTCCTAAGAAGAATTGTGGCCACCATTAAATTACTTGCTTCTCAAGGATTAGCTTTCCGTGGATCCAATGAAGATTTAGCGAGTCGTTATAAGGGAAATTACTTAAGTTGACTTGTGTATTTGGCTAAATTTGACAACTTCTTAGCTGAGCATTTGCAGCGATATGCGAATAAAGGAAAAGGGTCAATTAGCTATCTTTCTCATCAAATTTGCAATGAATTCCTGAAGGTGATGAAAACAAAACTTGTCGAGACCTTCATACTAGAAATTAAAGAAGCCAAATACTTCTGTATAATTGTAGACTCTACCCCGGACATCAGCCATCAAGACCAGCTTACTTTTATTCTCAGGTATGTAAAGGGCAATACAGTAGTTGAGAGATTCCTTGGTGTTATTCAGTTGGAGAGACACACTGCGGAGTATTTAACAGAAGTAGTTATAGATAAGTTAGAAACGTCAGGCTTGGATATTGAAAACTGTAGAGGACAGACTTACGACAATGCGGCAAATATGTCGTGTCGGTATACGGGGCTTCAAGCAAGAATACGAGCTTTGTCCTCGAGCGCTATTTATGTCCCATGTGCGAATCATTCTTTAAATCTTGCAGTAAACTTTGCATGTGAATCCAGCTTGGAAGCAACTGATTATTTCAGCACTGTTCAAAGTATTTACACATTTTTTTCGGCTTCTCCCCAAAGGTGGAATTTACTGAAAGAAAGCTGCAAATGTTTTGTTAAGAGATTGATTGCAACTAGATGGTCTGCCAGATTTGACGCCGTAAACGCTTTACTTAAAAACTACAAAGCCATCAAACATATTTTTTTTAAGTTAAGCAATAATACAGACGAAAAATCAGCAGGTAGAAATGAAGCCAAGGCCCTGCACACTAAAATGGACACTTTTGAGACAGCTCTATTAACATTGATTTGGGCAAGAATTTTGGAAAGAGTAAATGCAACAAGCAAAACTTTAGAAACTATGGACCTGAAGGTGTCATTTGGAGTAGAGTTGATGACATCTCTTTTGACCTTTGTTGAAGAAACAAGAAAAGGGTTTAACGAAATTGAATCAGAAGCAAAAACTTTCTTTTGCGAAGACGCGGATGTCTCTAACATATCCTATAAAATTGACATTCAAAGAACAAATAAAAGAAAAAGATTTTTTGACGAAACAGATGAAAATGAAACAGTTTTAAAGGGAAAAGAGAGATTCAGAATTGAAGTATTTCATGTCATATGCGACAATATTTCGCAAGATCTTTCAAAAAGAATTGATTGTTACAAAGAAGTAACAACAGCCTTCAGATGCTTTTTTACCCAAGATAAAGAAGAATTCAAGACGTCAATCAATCTTCTATGCGAGGAATATAAAAAAGATGTTGATGAAACCAAAGAGAACTTAAATAATGAAATTACTCATTTTATCGAATTGTGTAAAAATTTAAATAAAACTACAATTTATGAAAAATTTGAGGTCATCCAGAACGTAAAAGCAACTTTTCCCAATATTTTAACTATCTTGCAAATTTATTTGACCATACCAATTTCAAATGCATCAGGCGAGCGGTCTTTTTCGGCCTTAAAACGAATAAAAACATATTTAAGGTCAAATTTGGGCCAACAAAACCTGGATGCCTTATCCCTATTATATATAGAAAATGCTGAACTAGAGCAAATGAACTGCGATGAAATTATATATGAGTTTGCTAATGCCAAAGCGAGGAAAAAAAAGATTTAATTTTGTTTTGTATTTTCTAGAATGTTTTATTTCTTTGTTTGTTTTTGTTTTGTATTGTTTGCAATATTCTGTTTTTTGTATTTTTTGAAATACTATTTTGTGGAACTGTTTTTCATTTTGTTTTTTTCTAAGAAATGTACCTATAATATTGTAGTTTATATAATAAACATTTAACAAAACATGTTTTTACTTGGTAAAAAATGTTTTATTTCTTTGTTTGTTTTTGTTTTGTATTGTTTGCAATATTCTGTTTTTTTGTATTCTTTGAAATATTATTTTTTGGAATTCTTTTTTCTTTTTGTTTTGTTCTAAGAAATGTACCTACATTATAGTTTATATAATAAACATTTAACAATTAAAACACGTTTTTACTTGGTGAAAAAAACCAACAGCAATGGGGGCCCCTACGTCTCCAGTGCCCAGGGCCCGAAGTTAGGTTAAACAAGCACTAACAGAGATATACAACTTTAAAATTTCACGGGCCGCGCCTGGATATTACCACCTATAAAGAGTACGTAACAAATCAAATGGGCATCATTATTATTATCTGTGGCCTCATTAGGGTTGCCAGACGTCCGGGAATTCCGGGAAAATCCCGGAATTTGTTAGGTCGTCCCGGATCCCGGAATTTTACTGTACTATCCCGGAAATCTTTAATCAAACAAAAATAAACAACTTGCAGCTGAGCTGCAAATTCGAATTAATTCCAGTTAGACTTGCTCAGAATTTTTGTCCTTTTTAAAAGGGCCTGAAGACGAAAAATTGTTAAAACTTGCCAAGTCTAGCGATAAATATAAGTAGTGTTTGTAAAAGATGTTACCGTCGTTCTTTTGGCCAAGCACATAGGTAATTTTTTTTTGACAGGACGTCCCGGAAATTAGTCTTTCGAATCTGGCAACCCTAGGCCTCATCGAGTTGCAGCCCAATTTTTTTTTCTTGAATTTTTTCGATCAGTTGATTATTGAGGTCTTCTGACATGTGCTGTATTCTGCGACTGACGGTTTATTTGAACAATGGCACTTTTGACAAAAGTTTGCAAGCGGACTCACCGACCATAATGTTTACCATATTCTACAGTAGCCGGAAGGACCAATTCTTCAGCGATGATATGAGGTTTCTTACACTTTGCGATTCTATATGGCACCTTGTAGGATTCTAGCAAAGTATTGTTTGGAATCGATGCCTGCTTAAGGAAAATAACTTTTGGTTGTTTTAATTATCCTAACTTTCTTTCGAAAAAGTCACGAGATTTGCTACCCATATTGCAGTGGTTTGTTTATAAATCACACTTCAACTTTCTTGGTAGTATGCATTCTGGAGCCAAAACTTTTATGCAAATTACACACTTTGGTTTCTCTTCCTCATTGACTTCTGTCGATTTAAAATCAAAATCCAACTAGCTATCATCGTACGTACGATATTTACGCTTTTTTACAATGTTATCGCTGGTTGGCGAAGAACTTTCTTTATATTCATTTTCACGTTTATTACTGTTTAATAAGAAATATATTATTACTCAAAAAATCCACTGAATCAGTAACACATTTCCATGCAAAACTTTGGATATTTACATACAAATAACGGAAACTAACTGGATATCGCGCGAAACCGACTTTTAGTTATGTACACTCAAAAAAATATAATGGGTTAATGTAACAACAAAAAATGTTTACCTAACAATCCTCCTAATTTTGTTAAATCAAACTACATTTATGGTATATTCAAATAAAAGCTGGTTGTTACTATAACCAACAATAAACAAATAATAACTAAAAAAAAACAGGCGAAACTGACTAGTATTTTGTTATCTTACAACTAATTTGTTAAATTTTGTGAAATCAAACTAGCAACTGTACGTTTTATTTTTAACTAACACCTGATTGTGGTTAGTACTTACTATTACAGCTTGCCAAACTACTATAATTGGCAAATTACCAAATATTGTCGTAAACATAAACCACAGTTTCGTTTTTAAAAACAAAATATTGCTTCGTTACCTTCTTTATAGCTTAAATGACAGGTGATGGCCGCCATACTTTTATACATGACTTATAACGACGCCCCGCCGGCCTGATCGTAAGTATCTGCGCTTTACATTAAAATGCATGATCATTGTACTTGCTAGAAAATTCTAGTACTTGCTGAGTCATCATGACTTGACTTCAAACCACTTTACTCAGGATGGCACCGCTAGGTACAGAAAACGGCTGTTGCGTTGGCCTTTCCTCGTGCTGAGTCATTTTAGCTCGCTTTGTTCAGTACTATTCCACTGATGATGCGATCTTTCTCGAATGTTCCGCATCTCCAACTCTTGCTCCTTTTGAAAGTGTTTTACGTGACATATGTCTTCAGTATGACTCTCCTAAATTTTTTGATAAGGGCGATTTAAAGGCGGCTTGTTTAAAGCAGATTTTCGGAGAAAAATTCAAGATTTCAGCAAAAATCCTTTTTGTCGTTTAGACGCTAGCCGTAATTTAGTTTTTTATTTCACTTCTCCCATTTCTATGCTCCTGATACCTTAAACACCTTTGTAACCCTCTAGCACCAACCAGTTACAGACGAGACAACAGTTTGTAAGTTTGTTATACTATTATAATTGGTAAGTTAACAAATTTTTGTAAGTGGGCTCGCAGTATGGTTTGCTAAAACAAAACATTTTTGTTGCTATACATTTTAAGAAGTTGATACAGACAGGATTTAGTTTGTTGCACTCCTATAACAGTAAAGTAACAAATAATATTGTAAAATCAACCAGTGTTGTATTTCCAACAACAAAATATTGTTTTACTACCCATTTTAACCGATTAATACAAATATTATTATAGAATGTTGAACTTTTTCTGTATAAAATCAAACAGTCTTTTTGGTTCCAAAAAGGAAACATTGTTCCCCGACCCAGTTTAACGGGTCTTAACGCGTAGTAGTTGTTCATCGGTGGTTGTGTGTTGTGTGCTGTGCAGTACTGCAGTAAATAAATAAACATACCCTTTTATTTTCTTTGATGTGCTGTTCCATTTCCATGCCGCATCTCTCTCAAGTTGCCCAGATAAGAAAGAATTCTCCCTCAGCAAATCTTTTTTCGATTGATATTAATAAAATGTCAATTGAAAAAGTAACTAATGTCATAATGGATAAGAGCTGTGAGTACACGGAGTTAGTAAATTCTCTTATAAACCCCTTAGGAAGTGACCAAAACGTTTATGATTTTGTGAATGACGAAGATATAGCTTTAAGAAATCTGTTAAATAGTTGGGGATTTGGACACCTATCAAGATCAAAGATCCAACTTCACAATATTGAAGAACTATTCAGGGTGTTCTATTAAAATAACAAAGTTGTACCTGAAACTCGAACATTTTGTTTTGCGTATTATAATCAGTTGTTTCAGTAAAATGACAATAAAACTTATCAAACTGCAATACTCTGTATTGTAAATACTGTATTTCACTTTAAAATTGGGTATGCTTTAACGCAGCGTTTCCCAAACTATGGTACATGTACCACCAGTGGAGGTAAAACCTCTGACATTACCTTTAATTTTTTAGGATCCAAAAGTATGTTTTAAAGCATGTAATATGTAATATGTAGTATGTTGTAAAGCATGCTCGCTTTTCCTATAAACTTTTTTATACATACGTATATTTGCGGGCCACACATTGACATTTAGGCTCTAAAATATCTGATTTTGTTTTTTATTTTGTTATAACAACCTTTACATTAATAATTTATTTATATATCGAAGTCAAAGCGTGGCTGTAAAGTGTCTAATATTGTGTTTGATTTTATATTATAATAAAGTTTTTATTAGTTTAAACAAATGACAAATGTTTCAATACTACTGATTTTGTGTTTAGAAGATCTTTAGTTAGTTTAGATTTAATTAAATCATTTATTTTAGGTTGTATTTTGTTTGTTGTAAAATTTATACAAAAGTTTAAATCAATATAAACAAATAATAAGCTCTGATAAAATCTGTATTTTATTTTAAGTTGTTAACATCAACAGACCACTAAGTTTGTCACTCGGTTTGTCATAAGTTAAGTAGGTATTCATGTCAACGAACTTCCCATTGCAGCTATTTGTTACTAAGCCATACTAGGTTTGAAAAAACCATTGATGTTGTTACCCAACTAAAAACAAACATTGCTATGGTGAAATTGGGTTAAACTTTAGGTAAAAAGGTACCTTCACAATCAAACTGTTCAAGCCATTGATTTGAGTTCCATATAATCATCCCTAAGGCCAGGATAACAACAGCTGTTTTGTAAAGTTCTACAGACACAATTAAAAATTTATTGGGCCACTCAGGCTACTTCGTACTACGTAAAATAAAAAATAAATCTAATAAAATTGAAAGTCAATCTGAACTGGGTTATGGTAAAATTTCCAAATCGTAATGTGACTCTTAAATTTCATGAGTAAATTAAAATTGGATACCATTTTCCAGATGTCCTGAAGATGACCTTAATCTAACGAAACCCAGCATGAAACCCTTTATTGGATACTCCAAAACAGTTGTAGCTTAAGCAATTTAAATTTTTTGCTTTTTCAAGTATTTGCTGTACAGAAAAGTAAATAGATCAAAAATTAAACTATTATTATTTGTTTGTATGATTAAACCTACATGCACTGGGTTAAAATGATTTAGTATTGTAGATGGAGTATCTCGTAAACGGGGAAATGCTTAGTAAACAACAAAATAGTAAAATACAGAGTTTAATTGTAGGTCAAGCAAAGAAGGGTAAGTGAACAAAAAATGGTTAAAGTACTATCAAGTTTGTTGTTTTACTAAATAATATGGCGACTAATCAGACAAATGGTTGAATACCAAAAAACAAGATCAGTGTACTATTTAATTTGTTGTTCTACCAAAAATTATGATCACTGATCCAAAAGATGTTTTAATAACACAAAAGGTGATCAATTTACAATTTTACTTGTTGGTCTACATGATATTGTGGTTGGTGAACAATTCTTAGTCTAACGACACATTTTGTTTAACTATTCTTTCCTGGTTAATTTGACTACAGAACTAGATAGACGCATTTTTATATGCTCTTTTTAGTTGATTTTAACCACATTTCCTTTGAGTGTACGAATCCTAGTGTCAAGAGAATTCAAGAAGCTAACCCAGAGAAAAGAGAGGGTAGATAGTTGAACGAGTGCGCATCCAATTTTATTGGAACGCAACGGAGGCTGCCATTTTGACACCGAACTGTCACTTCCCCTACAAATTCAAGGGCATCGTGTAGGGTATCAAATGAAAGCTTATTGAAACACGAGTTGAACGATATATATATATATATATATATATATATATATATATATATATATATATATATATATATATATATATATATTGTATCACGATAAGTGTATCGTGATAAAGCTGTTATTTTGTCGTTTAAATGATGAACCTCTATTCCCAAGAAATAGTTCCAAAATATATATATATATATATATATATATATATATATATATATATATATATATATATATATATATATATATATATATATATATATATATATACAGGGTGATGCAATCAAGACGGGGTGGACGATTTTGAGTAAACGGTGAGGAATTTCGAAAATTTTTTTATTGGATATTATCGATAGTCAAACACGCTATGTTTTAAAATTATAGCCATAATACAGGGTGGTCCGAAAAACTCGTGGCGAACCAAACTTGTATTTTTTTAAATGGGACACCCTGTATATAATTGTTCCAATTGATTCTCCTGTTCGTAGCGATCACTTTGATATAGGGTTTATTGGGTCTAAAATTTATAGTAGGGGAATGGGACGCGGTTAAATTTGAAAAAATGCTCACAGTTCGGCCATTTTTTAAAAAAATTTGAAACAGGTATGGAAAAACCAAATATACCATAAAACGTTATATATCCTTGAATACATTAATCGCTTGCAATTTGTTTAAAATTATTCACTGTTATACAGGTTGGTCAAGTTTTGCAAATACGCCCTGGACTCATTTTTTTTAAATGGAACACCCTATATATTTTATTTTCATGTTAAAGATAACATTACTAGCTTGCAAAAAATACCATACATGATGCCTTTCTGACCAACAGTTTTTTAGTAAACTTGCCGTGAAAACAAAGTTTCTTCATTCTAATACGATTATACTGAATTTACGTTGTTTATTATTAAATATCTAATATTAGGAGGCCATGACACTATCATAAATGAAACAAAAGATTGACGAACTTGTCAAAGCTACTGCCGCATAATCCATTATTTACAAGTTAAGCGTAGGTGAGGCAGTGGCGATCGGTAGCATGAGGCAGGTGAGGCCCGGCCGCATGTTTACAGATGCTAGCGTGTGTTGACACCAGGGTGTTGAAATCAGCGAGGGTTTGGAAAAACAGTACATTTACAAAATGCTAGCAGATTTGGACACCAGAGGCGATCAGAGTGTTGAAACCAGTGAGCATTTGCAATGGGCATACATTTACAGATGCTAACTGATGTTGACACCGGTAATAAATTGACACTATAATAATACGTAATTCCGCAATCAGAGATTCAACTTTTAAAACTATTGGGAGGATTTTGCCATTATTAAAAGCAATTCCAAATTAAGATTACTTCATGTCCCGCAGATTTAATGTTTTTGATGCGAGTGTTTTGATGGAGACACCGTGTTATCAAATTTACAACTAGTTTTTCCCACAAATTTTTATATCAGATTTAAAAGGCGTATTGGCAACGGGTTAGGGCTCTGTTACTATTTAATTATTTTTTGTGAAATTTTGGCATTAAAGCTGTTCTTAGAAATAATATAATTTCTTCTTGTGGCCATAGAGTTGTAAAATACGTTCTCGGACAGGTTTGTTCAGTTTTAGGTTTCATCAGTATATTTTTTAAATTTTTTATCTTTGCCGAGTTTTTTTACTGCGACTGCGCGATTCATATTGGTATAAAATTTTGGCAGCACCGCATACATCTGACATTTTATTAAAAAAGATACTGATGAAATGAGCAAACCTGTCCGCGAGCGTATTTCACGACTATTATGCAATTTTAATTTCTGCACCTTGTAGGGCCGATCTGGGTTAGCTTTTATTTCTTATTCATCTTAACATCTCACAAAACCAGCCTAATGCTGAAGGGCATGGATCTGTTCATTAACCCAATATTTTATTTTTATTTTGTTCATTTGCTTTAATAAATATTTTTTTTCAATATTCCAACAACGTTTTATTGTTATTTTCCGTACAGGCACAATCATGGAAAAAGGTTATCTACTGCTCAGGTTATCTAAAGCTCACTGGTTTCAACACTATGATCGCCTCTGGTGTCCAAATCTGCTAGCATTTGTAAATGTACTGATTTTCCAAACCCTCGCTGATTTCAACACCCTGGTGTCAACACATGCTAGCATCTGTAAATATGCGGCCCGGCCTCACTACAATTAATTTAAAATGTAAAAATGAAAATTTTCGTAAGATTGATTAACTTGTTTTGTTTTGCTCTTCTTCATCACATTACTTCAAATCTAAAATTTATTATATAAATTTGGCAATTATAAAGGTCGAAAGGTTTAGCAAACGTCTATACTTTTATTTACAAGGTAAGCGCTAATATTTGCGACAATATATTCGAATAAAAAAGAACCACATGCGATATTCGCAGTGGGCGCTGTATGTTAACAAGTTCTTCTATGAGAGAACGGCCTATGCAGCAGAGGCCCGGTGAGTGCTAGACTCTCGAAGCAGCTCGTCTCTGGACGTGTGTGAATGGTTCTGTCTTTATTTAGTATGTTTATATTACTCACTTCCACGCGTACACGTATTCGTTGCTTCCACGCGCGAATTTATAGTGAAGAGAGGCCTGTAAAGCGCTTGGCCTCCTGATTTACTAGATATTTCATTTGAGAACGGAGCTACGTATTTTATGATGTTTTATTGCTGCGGCAAACGTCATTTTTAATGCGTTCTCAACGTGAAAAAAATGAAACTGTTACTAATGGGAGACCTACTTAACAAGTACTATTATACAAGTATACGGGCAAGAACCGAAAATAAGGACCTAATTAACAATGATGTTACATTGACTTACCAGGCGTTATTTTATGAAGTGCTTGATAATAATCAAATTACAGATCGATTTAACGGTATTAATAAGTTATTATTTTTGAACCTAATTTAACCAAACGCTTTTTGCCGATTTTGACGTATCATTTCTAAATCAGTTATTTAACAATTTGGTTCAAAGATATAAAAATCTTTTCCAAAAAGACCGATGCAAAACCGAGCTTACAATTTTTTTGCTGACAAACAGTTCCGTTCCTTATCTTTGCCAGAGAATATAGAGACAAAATGTTCAAAAATGGTCTAAACGAGGTTTTATCAGAAATGTACAAATTGTTATGTTTAATAGCCAACACTACCTGGAGCATCGGTTTCAGTTGAAAGAAATTTTTTAGCTTTAAAACTCATAAAACTTATTCGAGAAATTCGACTGCACAAGAAATGTTAAATGGTTTGGCTGTAGTGTCTATAGGAAAGGCTTAATAATTAAAATGTATTCTTCTGACTCATTTTATAACTTAGTAATAGGATCGTTTGCGATTAAGTGCAACAGAAAGATAGACTTAATCTATAAAACATAATTTTGCATTTTTCTTAGTTTGTTTTTAAGTTTGCCATTTGATTTCCGTTTTATGATATTTTACGCTTTGATGTGTGTTTTAAATAAAACTATATGCTACATATTATAACTTTTGGCCTCACCTCTTTTACTGACCACGGATCGCCACTGAGGTGAGGTAAGAAAACTGAGACCCGAAACCTTTACATATTTATTAAAGATATTTCAAAAAACAAAAAATATTGTTTTTAGGAAATGTAAAGTAATTAATAAACCAGCTATAAACAACTTTCTGAGAAACGAGTTGCCAGTATTGCTTGAAGATTTACCTTTAATGGTAAGGGGATCCTTATGGTTTCAACATGATGGAGCGCCCCCGCATTACCATAGGAATGTAAGATAGTTTGTCGATAATCGGAAGACAGATCCTTGGATTGGGCAAGGTTGACCAGTCAAGTGGCCAGACAGATCACCCGACTTAACACCACTAGATTTTTTCTATGGGGGCATGTTAAAGAAGAAGTCTATAAAGAGGTTCCAACCACAGTGAAAGATATGAAGTCGAGAATAAGAAACAGTTTTCGCATCATTTCAGAACAGACTTTGGGAAAAGTGAAACTTTCATTTATGGATAGACTCGAAATGTGCCTTCAACAAAATGATGGTTTAGTTGAACACCTTATATGACCTTTTTTAATTGTTTATATTGAATTAGGTTGACAAGTGAGTACATAACACATAACTAAATAATTTTAAAAGATGTTCGGTTTTTGCTTAATTAATTTTCTTACACTATTAATAATACTGATAACTGATTGTCTTTGTTTATAACTGGTTTATTAATTACTTTACATTTCCTAAAAACAATATTTTTTGTTTTTTGAAATATCTTTAATAAATATGTAAAGGTTTCGGGTCTCAGTTTTCTTACCTCACCTACGCTTAACTTGTAAATAATGGATTATGCGGCAGTAGCTTTGACAAGTTCGTCAATCTTTTGTTTCATTTATGATAGTGCCATGGCCTCCTAATATTAGATATTTAATAATAAACAACGTAAATTCAGTATAATCGTATTAGAATGAAGAAACTTTGTTTTCACGGCAAGTTTACTAAAAAACTGTTGGTCAGAAAGGCATCATATATGGTATTTTTTGAAAGCTAGTAATGTTATCTTTAACATGAAAATAAAATATATAGGGTGTTCCATTTAAAAAAAATGAGTCCAGGGCGTATTTGCAAAACTTGACCACCCTGTATAACAGTGAATAATTTTAAACAAATTGCAAGCGATTAATGTATTCAAGGATATATAACGTTTTATGGAATATTTGGTTTTTCCATACCTGTTTCAAATTTTTTTAAAAAATGGCCGAACTGTGAGCATTTTTTCAACTTTAACCGCGTCCCATTCCCTTACTATAAATTTTAGACCCAATAAACCCTATATCAAAATGATCGTAACAAACAGGAGAATCAATTGGAACAATTATATACAGGGTGTCCCATTTAAAAAAATACAAGTTTGGTTCGCCACGAGTTTTTCGGACCACCCTGTATTATGGCTATAATTTTAAAACATAGCGTGTCTGACTATCGATAATATCCAAAAAAAATTTTTTCGAAATTCCTCACCGTTTACTCACAATCGTCCACCCCATCTTGGTTGCACCACCCTGTATATATGATGCATTTTTTTGACATTTTTCGGGGAAAACGCTTAAAAATTGCTCTCACCCACCCTTATCACCAGAAGGATTACTCAGAAAAATCTGAAAGTCATGAACATTGAGAATTAGGTGTAGATTGAACGAAAATTATCAGGATTGAAATATTCCAGCGCAGTCAATTATTGTTATAAACAATTTAATTGTTTATTTCCTTATAACTGCTGAACCATTGGTTTTAGAGAAGAAGTTTTTCGACAAAAAATCCCAGTAAATCAACGGCAGTCGGGAAACAGTCGGCCGCCTGTCGGGACTGTTGGGAAGTCGGTGGCTCTTTTTGCCATTTTCTGACTGCATACGGTACGCGCGTGTTTTTCCATGCGATGAATTGTCAGCCTTCAACCTAAAGCGCCATGGACTCGGCACATCAGAAACGATACTTCAGTTTCAAATCGAACGCGGTTACGATTCTGGCAGCCCAGCTGCGAAAATCAGCTTTCGCACCGCATTCGGTTCTTAAGCGGCTGACCCTTCTTCTTTTTTTTATCTTCTGACAGGTTGGAGAATGCAATGAGCATGCGTGGTAGTAAGTTCCGAGCTTACATGACGGTGCGACTCGATAACAACGAATATAATATTTAATAATATTAATAAAATAATTATAGTTTAATACTTTTTTTCCTTATCTTCTGCCATTTTACTACTTTACTAACTAGAAAAGTTATAAACTAGTTTAAAGTGATGAGATAAATTTACTATTTATACCTATTTCTTCCAACAAAAATGACCAAGGTTTGTTAATCTGCAAATAAATACTGGGTGCAGAGATGTTCAGCGCGTTTTTATTAAAAACAAAATGAACTGTATATTCAAATGTACATAATTTAAGAGGGTTACATTGGTTATTCTAGAAAAATTTTTACAGAAAGAAATAAGTTAAAATTTCCAAAAATAATTGCATTTAAGCCCGGCATAGGTACCACAAGTTTAGGGACAACCATTTTGAAGTCATATTTATAATGTCCTGTCTAGAATTGATATAATAGCTAGTGCAAATTATTTTTGTTAATTTTTAGTGACTATTTTGCTGTAAAAATCTTTCTAAAATGCCCATTGCGGACCATCTTAAATTTGTATTAAAACTACGCACTACTGCACCTACCCCGCCTAGCCATGGGCGGGTCATCCACCAGTGGACGGACAGCGTATCTCTAACGGTATTGCGCCTAGGCACACGGTATCGGATCAAAACTATCGATACTATACTCATGCGTAGTATCGAAAAAAAAGTATCGATTAGATCAAAGTATCGAATAAAAATTATCGATACCGCAAGGTATCGATATTTTTCTTGAATTTTGCCTCTTCAAGTTGCAGTGGCGGGTGGAACAACTTCTGCACATCCAAGTACACTAAATACTAAATCCAAAGTCTATCCATTAATTTGCACTTTCTGCCCAAACTGCACCTTTTTTATTAATGAGCATGCGCTAGCTAAAATGCGCATGCTCGTTACAAAAAAGATGCAGATTGTGCAGAAAGAGCAAATTAATGAATAGACCTATAGTGATCTACAGTTCCAAAATGTGCCTAATTGTATCTGTTGCCTCTGGCCGATAGCCAATACTTTTTTTTTCTTACAACATAATTTTCCTTAATATCAATTAACTCAACACAAAAATGGCTTGTGAGGTTAGGTTAACTTTTTTTTACTTGTTATAAATAGTATTAGAAAAATCTTATTTAGGTAGATTTATGCGGACAGATTAAGGAAAAGCAGGCCGAAACATTTTTGTGTTTAATAAATAAAGACTAAAACTGCATAAACTAAATTGCAGAAATACACAAATGTTATGCAATTTTAGTCTTTAGTCAATAAACACAAAAGGGTTAGTTTGGCCTGCTTTTCGTTTAACTTAATTTGTGTGCGTAAGTCCACCTTTAGTTTTTATAAAAACTACATCAAGGAACTGACACAAACAAAATTAATAAGTACTATTTATTCATTTATTAAGCTGTAAAATATAAAGTTGTTAATAAATAAATTTTATTTTACTTGTTAAGGCTATTTTAAACCTCCCACTCATCTTCCGTGCAATCACAAAATTTTATCCAGTCTTTTTGGGGCTAGTCTATTCCGTGTTTTCGATATTGTACAGCCCGCTTTAGAAAACAACCTTTCCGAAGGCACAGATGTTGCTGGAATTGCCAGGTATTCTTTAGCCAACCTATATAATTGAGGAAATACTGATTTCATATTCTCCCATTGTTCCAAGGAATTATTTGAAAGTGGCGATACTGGTGTGGCCAAATATAGGGACAACTCATCTTTTGGGTTCACCGAAGGCTGTAAGGAAGCGCCTGCTTCAGGTGCTTCAACTCTTTTTTTTTGTTTGGTGTGGGCTAGAGTTTTATGGTGACTCCAGAAGTCATATACAGTTTCAACAGACGAATCACTGTTTGTTTCGCTGCTGGTGCTGTTGGTGCGGGTAGCATTTGTTGCTGTTAGTTGCCTTATCATAGGGATTGCCCTAGCACAGGCTCAGGCATCTTGAAAGTGTATATTTTTAAATCTGGGATAGAGCAAGCAGGAGATCGCAACCAAATGACTATCTTCAATTTGTCCAAATCTGCGTTGTATTTGTTTCATTACTTCGGCTTTGACTGCCTCTGCTACACTGTGACTAGGCACACTAAAACTATCTATCTGTGTTTTTAAACAGTTGACCATTGGTATAATTTTGCTAATAGTTACATACTGCTCACCTGATATTTCTTTAGTAACATACTCCAGAGGCTTTAGAATATTAAGCACCAGTTTAATTTCCTGTATTTCAATAGCAGACGGAGTAGGCGGTGCTTTGGTATTCAGCATTAAAATTTGGTGCACAACAGGAGCCAGTTCAATGTACCTCTCAAGCATATAATAAACAGAGTTCCACCGAGCCTTTACGTCTAAAATTAACTTAAGAGGAGTTCCTGTTTGTTTCTGCCTTAATAAGTCACTCTGAGCCACACTTGACTTGAAATATTTAACAACTTCTCGTACCTTGCTGCAGAGTAAATTAAAATCATTGATTATCATTGTCGATTCACAAATAAGATTAACTGTATGTGCAAAGCAAGGCAAATGTTTTCCCTTATCCAAAAATTTTATAGCCCCTGCTACCATGTTGGCACCATTGTCAGTAACAATAGCTGTTATTTTCTCAAAGCTAATATGAAAACTGAAACAAATTTCTTTCAACTTTTCAGAAATGTAGTCACCAGTATGCCGTTGATCGAGTGCAATGGTAGCAATGCAGCGTGCCCTAATTTTATTGTTATTCAGATAGTGGGCAGTGACCCCTAAGTAACTGGTTGTGGTCATCATCTCAGTCCATATGTCACAAGTTAGTGCTATGTGACATACACTATCAAATGTTGCTTCAAGTTTTAAATGCATAACACTATAGAACAGCGTTTCCCAACCTGTGGTACATGTACCACCGGTGGTACATGCAATTATTCCCGGTGGTACGCTAAACAAGACATAAAATAAACACCAACCAAAAACAGACAAACTAAAATCATCAAAAAAAAAACGCGACAAATATTGTAAATATATTGGAGAAAAAAGGAAAGATGGCAACATTAGCAACACTGATTGTCAAAACTAAGTATAATAAAAAATATTAGTATTACTTATTGTTAAAATCTCATTTTATCCCTTGGTAAAAATTTAAATTGTACTTAAATTGTAATTATTCAGAATTACCTAGATAGGTATTCTAATTAGGTGGTACCTAAAATTACAAATCTTTTTTGGTGGTACGCCATTAAAAAAGGTTGGGAACCGCTGCTATAGAAGCTTTCCAAATGTTCTTTGAGTGTATCTACACTTGGAATTTTAAAAGATGGACAAGCTTGATGCATTAACTTTTTAAAACCACGACCTTTAGCAATATCAAAAGGTCTCTTGTCCATACAAATAAAATAAAGCAGACATTTGGTAAGTGAAGCGTGAATCTTTCCTCCTTCAGAATAAAATAGCTTTCGTTGAATTGTTTCTCCAATGGAAAGTTGCCTCTTTTTTGTAGGGACACCTATGTCGGATGATTCCTCTGATAAAAGGGTACTGCTGGAAGTGGAGGGTGTTTCTGCAGAACAGGTCATGGATGTTTTGTCCGATGTACTCTCAGACGCATCATCAGGCTCACCTGAGGTTGATGGCTGCGGTTCTTGTGTAGCAGTCTATCAATTGTAACATTTTTTTTGCATGATCTTTCCCACTGAAAAAAAAAAGAAAAACATTGTAAATTGAAAAAAATTAAAACCCAATCCATTTCTGTTCATTTGTTAACATGCAATCTGCAAACATAATGACAGATAAAATTAAGAAATGGAATAATTTTAGATTGAAAAATACATAAGTTTACCTTTCTATTGCAGGATGATTTTTCAAAGGTTTGTTCATATTCGAAGTATTTCCTGAAGACTTCAGTGTTCTGAAACACAATTTGCACTTTACTTCATTGTTTGTTAATTTCTGAAAGTATTTCCAAATTCCACTTTTGGTAGGCACCATTCTGAACATTTTATGTTTACCGGTTGCTGTTGTAGTTGCACTCGCAATAAGAAATTAAAATATAAAAAAATTAAAGGTAAAAGATTTGCTCATTTTCTTTCAGGTTGAGGTTAGGTATTAATTTCTTATTCTTTTTTCTTTTCTCTTCCGCTCTGCCAGGGCTGTGGCTATGCGGCTAGCTGTCAACTAGTGTTATTAGTGTTCCGAGCAGCAGCGAGAGAACGACAACGATTTGATACGATATCTACAACGAAGTACTCATATGAGTAAAAGTATCGATTGAGAAGTATCGAGTACAAAAGCGCCGGTATCGATACAGAAGTCCTCGATACCCAAAAGTATCGATACTTTTTCCGTGTCCCTAATTGCGCCCTGTACATTCCATGGGCCGCCGCGGCAAAGAGGACATGCCCGGTCTACAATCCACTGGGTTTGCGGTGTTTCGGACCGGAAGCGGCTTTCGGCAATGCGGTTTCTGTCCGCTTCCGGAGCAGCCACCTTGTGTTTACTGGGATATTTCTCACGATGCAAGAAACAGCTTTTGTCCCTACATATTTTTGAAAATTTTTAATTTGGCCCACTCAGCTCCGCGCATATGCAATGCGATACGGCGTTCGTGCCCTCGGCGGCGAGTATCGTGGCAGATGGACGAAGATCGGGCGGCCGAGGTTTGCTCTGGTTAATTTGGGGAGGGGGCTGATGACACGGAACACTAATTGTGCAAGTGTAGCTTGCACTTGACCGATTTCTTGTTTGTGAATAAACGAAACTGCCAATATCAAACATTTCAGGTAAACTTTCGTGTACAGGTATTTTAAGGTAAAATGCAATAAAATACCCATTTTTGACCACCATTTTCTCAAAAACTCTTAACTTTAGGATAAAATGTTCCCAATACGAAGTATTCAGAATTTTAAGCTGAATTTGAAAATCGAATAACATATAGAGCGCACTATTAAAAAAAAAGGTCCAGTCGATTTCAGGAAAACGGTAAACTTGAGAACAATGCAGAACTCACTATTGGATCGGGCGTAATTTCATACAAAAGTTCATAAAAATCGGATGAACGGTTTGCAAGATGCTTCAATGTTTCCATATTTTTATTACACACTGTATACATTTTATTTAGAGGAATTATTTTTCCTCGGCCGAGGTGGTATCACCCCACACATCCTCATAAAGGGCTGGTGAAATCCCTACGGATATTTCCAGCTCTGGATGTGTGAATCGGATTTTCTCGGTACCTATAACCACAGTAGACATGGTACTTAGGCTTTGGTCTTCGTGGGCTGCAGGAGATAAAAAAATACTATCTACTATTTATATACATATGTTCAAGAAGACTGATTTCCTCACTAGGGTGTTACAGTGAACCAAACGTAGGCTCATATCTCATAACATCCAAAATTTTAAGCTCATTCCTTTATATCCAGTTTATAAAAATTTTGTGGCCCCTATTTTCCTAAATTCTATATCTTTCAAGGAAATATTTTCCAAAAACTGTTACCAGCAAACAAAGTTTTAAAATGATGGTTATGTTATGGCAGTTAATCTGAATTTTTCTAAATAAAATAATGTTTTAAACCATTTCTCTTCAGCTTTTAACCCTTGTTTTATTACGCTCGATTTGTATTATTTCACACAGTACTTTACTTACCTTTCTCAGTTAGATCTAATTTTTCAAATGTTTTTATCTTGGAAGACTGTAGTGAGGTAAAAACGACATACATCATTAAATAAGAAACTTTGGTCACTTTTTTTATTTTAATGTATAAAAATTAAACTATATATTGTTTATATTTGTATTTAATTATAATCAACCTAAAGTAACAATGGAATTTAATTTTTTAAAACGAGTTTACTTAACCCTTCATTCAGTGATATTTTTTTATAAAATATTTAATACAAAAATAAATTTCACTCTGGGATGTTTTAACAACGAAAGTTCTAATACGAGGAGGGTTGCTATTTATATTTCGAGAATACGCAAAGCTAGTGTTGTTAGGCGCCATCTGACGTTTACACTGGAAAGTTTGCCATTTTTAACAACCCAACCTTACTCCAGTGGCGGACGGAGGATTTTCAAAGCTGTTCCTACTTACAGGACCCGTACCAAATTTAGGGGTTTTAATAGTGAGCCCACTGGGAATGTTGTGGTAAAGAAAAAAAGTCATTTTGTAATTTGCGAAGACAAGTTGAATTTTTCCTCCCCCCCCCCCCCCCTTTGGAAAAAATGAATGCGTTTAGGAATTTTAAAATTTTAAGAGAAAAAAATGTGTTAGTAGAAAGTTATAAGTACTCATTTGAATTGTTTTAAACCTAAAATATAATTAAAAAAAAAAACAAATGACTATAATTTTCTACTAACAAACTTTTTTCTCTTAAAATATTAAAATTCTCGACAAAATAATGTAAAGTTTGTTTATAAAAGATAATTAATAAAATACCTAAACGCATTCATTTTTTCCAAGGGGAGGGGGGCAGGAAAAATTCAACTTTTTTTCGCAAATTACAAAATGTTTTTTTTCTTTACCAAAACATTCCCAGTGGGCTCACTATTAAAACCCCTAAATTTGGTGCGGGTCCTGTAAGTAGGAACAGAGATATGCAACTTTGAAAATCCTCCGTCCGCCACTGCCTTACTTAGAAGGTATTGTCATTTCAGCTCGATTTGTGTTGTTTACAGTCACTTGAAAGACCTTCGAAAAGCTTCTTGCGCGAATAAATGTTGTCGGATTTTGCTCGTCTTGGAAGACCCATACAGTATATTGCTGCTTTGTTTCGGATTCATACGCATAAATCCAAGATTCGTCACCTGTGTAGATATTATACACAGCTTTTGATTCACCGCGATTGTATTTTTTGAGCATTTCTTTGCACCAATCGACAGGTGTCTTTTTTTGAGCTTCTGTCAAATTATGCGGGATCCAAGGCGAACAAATTTGTTTCACGGCTAAATGTTCATGCAATATCTTATTGATGCTCATCCTCATCATACTAATGCCCAAGGATGCCTCAATCTCACGATAAGTCACATGACGATCTTGCTTTATCAGTTCGCGCACATCATCAATAGTTTCTGGCACAACAGCTGATTTTGGACGACCTTCACGAAATTCGTCCGTAGGTGAACTACGGTCACGATTTAATTCTGTATACCACCGATTTACAGAGGTTTTTGACGGTGCTTCGTCACCAAAAGTCGATTTGAGTTCATCGATGCATTGTTGTTGTGATAATCCACGTTGAAAGTTGTAAAAAATGATCGCGCGGAAATGTTCACGATTTAATTACATTTTTTGCTGAGGCACAATTTTCAAGTCACTGTAAACAACACAAATCGAGCTCAAATGACAATACCTTCTGAGTAAGGTTGTGTTAGAAAATGGTAAACTTTCCAGTGGAAACGTCAGATGGCGCCTAACAACACTAGGTTTGCCTATTCCCGAAATATAAATAGCAACCCTCGTATAGTATTATTTATTTTGATTAGATCATTCCCAAAGTTATTCTTGCTTTAATATTTATGACAGATTTCTAATTATATGCCTATATCATTATCTACTTGTTTATAAAATAATTATTAACGATATGTATATACCTTATAAATTCCACCCTAACAAAAAGTATATCTTGCTCAAATTTTTACATGATGTATAAATCATTTCCGTATATTTCACTTAGACAGGTATAATAAGTTCGGCATTAAGCGTAAAGTGAAAAACACGTTTACCCAATGAGTAATTGATTAAGCTTGTAAAGAAACATTATAATCAGCCACTTTGCTTAAAAACGGTCTAACATTTTGCTCCAAATTTTGAAATGATATTTTCGCATAACGGCGTACTACTTTTAGCGTTCTATTTGCGTCTTACAATTATACTGATCTCGAGATGAAGGTAATAGATCCTAGATTCGTAGATCCAGGAATTTCCGTGGAGAAACGATTTCAAAACGATTTAAAAAAAACACAACTGCCGTCAAATTTGCTACTCTGCGGTTTTAAGATCTCAGAGATATGTAATCCAGGCGCGGCCCGTGAGCTTTTTTACAGGTGGGTCTGTTGTGGGTAACTGGTGATATCAACGCAACAAGCAAAATACACTTTTTTAATTAAGAAAGCTTTTTTAATAGTGTGCCAAGAAATTATTTACCTACAAACAAACACCGCAAAAATCATAAAATCGGTACTGCAATATATTATACTCTAGATGTTTATGGCTTTTTTCTATGTGTTTTAGTACTCTAGATTAGTAGATTGTTAGCGGCTTCCCGTTTTGATACGTTTAGCGTCTCCTTAATAGAGGTCGCGCCTCATACTAAAAGCCCAGAATAAATGGTCTAAATTCTGAGCTAAAAGTATGATTATTCGTAAAATAAAATTAGGAACGCTGCCGAAACTCCGTTTTCTTTAACAAATACAATACTGGTAACTAGACATAGTAATACCACCGAATATCGGTGGTAATACGATCTTTGTCTACGCACGTGCAGTCTGCCAGCTATAGTAGATATGAGATTGCCAACAATTTTAAAAGGATTTTATCGAGGAACACGTGCTAACTTGTTTGCTTGGGTTTGGTACACCTTTTAGGGGGGATAGGGGGACACCTTTTAGAGCCGATCTAATTTTTTAAATAACAAAAATTAAAAAAAAAATGGTTACCCTAACACAGCCTCGAACCCATGACCTCTTGATAAATTCGCTGAGATTCTACCTCTGGACTAAACTGGTAATGTAAGAAAACCGGTCCGATGCCGTTATTTTTGATGCCTAGCGCTGGCGTGACAGAGATCTTATTTATAATTTTTTATGTTTAACAGCTAATTAATAATACATAAATACAATTCGCATATTAGCTACCTAATTAGTTTTTCTTTTTCCGAACCAAATGTTTTGAAAGAGTATATTTTACGGAGCGGTCTGACTGTATTTCCATAGTGGGAGTGGCCCGACATTATTGGTGGGCCGTCGACCAATTGTGTCTCTTTTTAACTTCCTAAAGCGCGTATGTCTGTTTCTCTCTAAGTTTTAATGAATTTATATCGTCCATATAAACCTATGAGGTCAATTTAAAATACGACCCAGCCCGGAGCAAGTTTGGATAATCTTTCGACGGTGGCTTGGCTTGATTCTTTCTTGGGGAGTTTTCGCATGGAACTTGCACTTTTTTGGTTTTACAAAATTGAAAAATAAATTATTAGGTAGATCATTAAACATTTTAGGTGGGTCATTGACCAAATCACCTCATGGACGGGCCTGGTGTGATCCGAGACCATAGCCCTACAGGTTTCAAAGCAGATTGCCAATAACGCACCAACAGAGCTAATGGACTCTTTCGCTAAGCCTGATGCTGATAATAGTACTTTTCACCCCAACATTCATTTTTCTAAACAAGTCTCAACTCAAAAGCTGGATAATAGACTCAAATCTATGCACCTATCCCTTTTGCAAGATCTCCAATTAATCTTAGATTGAGGTATCAAACACCTTAGTCAGTTCAACACCTCAGGAACCCAGTCTTGCTTCACATGCACATGATTCGCGAATCCCTACAGGCTACAGGACAAAAAACGCTTCGATCTTGTTAGCATCGCTTTCGAACATGATCTTAGCTAGCACAAACACATTACTGCAAAACCCAGATCAGCTGCTAAAAAGCTTGGTTGTCTTTTCCAAGCCAGAAAATACTTCTGGCCTTTCAACTTATACATACACTCTCCATGTTTCCCAAATAAGAACCAACCAAGAATACTGTTTTGGGGAGTAGAATCACTTTCAACACTTAACATCCTTGATTTTGTCCAAAAGAGAGCCATTAGACTCATCAATACCCCATCAGTCCTCTTTTTAGTGTTCCGTGCTAAATTTATCAAAAACACTTATTAAATCACTTCGGTGTCCGATCCGTCTGTCCGTCTGTCACAGGCGATTTCCTCTGAAACCATTCAACGCAAAAATTTGAAATTTAGCACAGAGATAGACTGTGGTGGCCCAATTAAAGGCGAGAAGTACAAAGAGTTGAATTTTGATTCTGGGGTTAATTTCAGGGGGTAAATTGGGAAATGGAAAAAAATTTCAAGGGCATCGTATAGGGTGTCAAATGAAAGCTTATTGAAGCACGAATTCAACAGTATATAATATGATGTATTTTTTATGCATTTTTTTAAACATTTTTCGGGAAAAACGCTTTAAAATTGCTGTCCCCCGCCCTTTTCATCAAAAGGATCGCCCGGAAAAATCTCAAAAAATCATGAACATTGAGAATTAGTTATAGATTGGGCCAAAATTATCAGGATTGAAAAATTCCAACTCGATCAAATGTTATAAATAATGCAATTGTTTATTTCCTTATAACTGCTTAACCATTGGTTTTAGAGAAAAAGTTTTTCGACAAAAAATATTTCTCACGATGCTGCGATGTAGGGAACAACTTCTGTCCTTACACATTTTGCAAAATATGCGATTTGATACGGCGTTGGTGCCGTCGGCAACGGGTGCGCAGCAGATGGGCGGAGATCGGGCGGCCAAGTTTTGCTCAGGTTAAGTGGGGGGGGGGGGGGGGGCTGATGGCACCGAACACTAATTGTGCAAGTATAGCTAGCACGTGACCGAATTTGTTTTTATCTGAGGTAGCACACATGGACTTTGAGCCTCAGAGCTTCTCCCGCTCATCGCCGCGCTATTGGGATCTGTCTCTTTTCTACAGATATTTCCACGGATTTTGCTGAGAAGAACTAGAAGCGCGTTACTGCCCAGCTACAAAAACCTAGAACTTCCCACTTTTCTCGCTCATATATACCTAGGGTCAACAAATTGCCTGCAGAGGTTTTTCCTTTGCCTCCCAACCTCCAATCCTTTAAATCCCGTATATACAAAGTGTCCGAATAGTCTTAGGTTGGGTAAATATATTTTCTATTAGTAAAGATAGAGACACTAAATTTTAGGTGTATCTTATCGGTTATTAAATCTAGTTTTTTATGTAATTTTAGTTTTTCAACCCCCTTGAGGGGTGACGCTCGGGAGTTGCGGTCAAAAATTTTAAGTGGAACCCTATGCCGTGTGGTATCTCATTTTAAAGGTCTTCAAAAAAGAAATATTTTACCGCAAACCCCGAGGTCCGTATCTTAATTCGTTTTTAAATGGTACCTTTAAAAATGAAAAATCGTGAAAAAAATTTTTTAATACCTTTATTTCTCTTACAGCGGGTTGCAGAAAGAAAATTTTACTCGTGATTAATTAACAACGTGATAAATTTAATACGTTGTTAAATTGGACTCCAGAATTAAATACCGGCTTGCTTCGATTCAAATTTCGGTCCCAATCCCCGATTCGGATCTAATCGTATCACATCGGGAAAAGTCGAAAGCTAGATGTCAGATTTTAAAGCTAATTAAACAAAATAAGAAAAGCAACTAATTATCCATAAAATACTGAGAAAGATGCAAATAAATTAGTACACACTCTTTTATCGGAAGATGATAATTTGAAATTTCGTCTACGATCAGCTGTTCAGCCGCTCTAACCAAAATAGTTTGCTGCACGTCAAGATTTAGGTCAAATGGGTGTAAAACGGATTATGCCATACGAGCCTAACTGAACGCCAGCCGAATACACTCGGGTTTAGGCCAGTTGAACTTTAGGCCCGATGGGTTTTAATAGCGAGTTCGGCAATGCAATCTTTTCCATTGTTTTACTCGGAATTTTTGACGGACACATGACCTATCATTGTAAACAGTACGACCGATCACGTGCCTGTCAAAAATTCCGAGCAAAACGATGAAAAAGATTGCATTGTCGAACGCGCTATAGGCCCGATGGAGCCATCTCAAACGGATTAGGCCATACGAGCTTAACCGAACGCCAGCCGAATACACTCGGGTTTAGGCCAGTTGAACTTTAGGTCCGATGGGTTTTAGGCCCGATGGAGCCATCTCAGATTTTAATGTACACAAAGCGTTTTTGTAAAGCGAAGTTATTTTGAATCAAAGAAAATATTTTTGTATGTTAAAATGGGAAAATAGGCAAAGCGAATAGAAAAATTACACAAATATAGAAGGAAATAAACTTCTGAACATATGTATACTTATGTATTTCTAGTAATTATTCGGATGAACGGAAATAGCGAATTTTTTCATGAAATTTTGCACAGACCCTAGAATCCGAAGTCAGTTTTTGGCGGTCTTGTATGGTTTTTCCAAAAAAAAATTTTTTTGGAAAACTTTTAGGTTAACTTTTAGGTTACCTTTTTTTATATAGATTCCTTTAAGTTTCGACACCTTCACTTAAACATATCTGTAAACTTATAATTTTTATTTTATTTCGTCACACAAAACACCACATTTAGGCAAAAATAGCTAAGAAAATTGCTTTTTTCCATAGAAAATTCCATTTTACTCGCTAGTAGCCGCCATTATTTTCCCAGCTGTCAAGTGTCCGGCGTTGCCAGGTTTACTTATTTTTCATGAAAAAGTTGTAAATTAGGAATAATAAAAAAGCTAACAAAAAGGTGTATACCCAACCCAAGCAAACCTGAGCAAAAAGGTGGTCAGGTTTGCTCAGTTTTCATTGATATAGATACATATATATCTATATCAATGAAAACTGCTCAGGTTGGGTGAGCAAAAAGGTGGTCAGGTTTGCTCAGTTTTCATTGATATAGATATATATGTATCTATATCAATGAAAACTGAGCAAACCTGACCACCTTTTTGCTCAGGTTTGGCTTGGGTGTATACAACTTTTTGCACAGATTTTGTCCAACTATTAAAATTTGTGGGAAAAGCGATTTGTAAATTTGGCAACATCGCGTCTTTCAATCAGAAATTTCGAGAATGTGTACCACGGTTTGCATGTTTATTTTCTTTCAGTTTTTTGATATTTTCTCTGTTTTTTTTAATGTGTTTTTACATAAATTTGCCTAAATATGTTTCAGAAAAATAGTGTGTATAGATGTATTTAAGTAAAAGTGCCGAAATTTAAAGAAATTCATTGAAAAAGCTAACCTAAAAGTTAAAATTTTTTTTTTTTTTGGAAAAACCGTTCGAGACCGCCAAAAACTGACTTCGGATTCGTGTTCTATGACCCAAAATTAGGGTCTGTGCAAAATTTCATGAAAAAATTCGCTGTTTCCGTTAATCCGAATAATTACCGTATTTCTAAGGTAAGTTGTATGAAACCATTGAACCATAAAATACCGTACAGATACATACGAGTACATGAGTACATAGGCCCAGCAAAATTTTTGTAATTTTTCTGTTGATTTTTAAAATTTCCGTTAAAAATCCTTTACATAAAAACTTTTCAGCTTCCTTAACTACTATCCTCTTGTCATTATTATCCATTTATGTGTTTGTTTTAGGTACAAAGGATTGTAATATTTCTAAAGAATCTGAATTCCTAACCCTAAAAATCGGACTTTTGATGAAAGATAAAGAACAAAAACATACTTCCCTGACGAACCTACATGTAAGGTATGGAGTTCTAAATGAATGTTATTTGAGAGATTATCCTAGCCAAAATCAATATTCGGTGAAATACTGCCAAGAGAAAAATTTGGAAACGAAAGCGTTGTTATTGTTTTCTTGATAAGGTAAAATATTGTCATTAATATCTTAGTCAAATCGGTAGCAACTTCTATCCCTACTTACGTTACAAAATTTTTGAGTACAATTTTGTTTCTTATTTTTACCTCAAGTTCTGTGTTTATACCCGTAATAGAATACTATATAACTTTTGTCCAGTGAAGCTAACAAACATTTTTTGTCTGGGTAAGTATCCTGGTCAATTTGTAAACCTAATTGCTGGTAGTTTGGATCACGATTATAATTTCTTTACGCATGTGTCACGCTCAAATCCAAGCATACTGTAGAGTATTTATTTAATCCGCCTCAACTTTTGATAAACTTTTTGCTCATGATTCATGAACTTTAAATTTTTTGTGACACGTTTACTTAACTACCATTTTTATCATGTGAATACAAAACCCATACCCCCATACACTCGTTACTATTTAGAATAAGATGTCTATAAACAAGTTATTGACTAGGGCTGTAGACTGTAGAATATAGTGCTTTTATTAAAATTATATAATCGTGAAATTTTTTATTTTATTTGCTTTGTTTTCTTTTGTTACAGGTACCAGAGAAGTCACAAGAAAAAACCTTGCAGGTATTGTGATGTGAAGATTGGCTTACAAAGTACCTGTTGGTAATATCAATGGCAAAATAGTTTTTAAATAAAAAGTTGTTATTTACATAAATAAAGTGTGTTTTGTAATTTCTCAAAACATAAC
This sequence comes from Philopedon plagiatum, assembly GCA_963971165.1. NCBI lineage: Eukaryota > Metazoa > Arthropoda > Insecta > Coleoptera > Curculionidae > Philopedon > Philopedon plagiatum. The sequence continues at coordinate 31,262,890 of OZ020198.1, read as the reverse complement.
TTTATATCAGTTACTTTATATCTTTGTTCACTATTCCCTGAAAATTTATAAAACTAGATAAAGATTCCATTCCATATTCTTTAAAGATAATTGAAATGCTCTTTTAAGTTTGATCTGTGGCATTAATGTTATTTTTAAATTTAAGAAAGTTGAATATGCACTGAAACAAATTCGCATTTCTTTCAAGTGCATGAACCCTATTTTATTGACAAAAATTAGATTGCTCGGGATCACTTCACGATAGATACCTCAATGTTATTTGTTATGTGACACCTCTTATTTTAAATTATTGTATATTCGCTAAAAGTTCGTAAATCGATCGAACAGATTTTGTGTCAATCGAAAACGGCAGACAACAACCGGTTTTCGGTAGAGGTCTATCTAAACAACACTTTGGTTATGGTCTAAGCGCCAGCCTGAGGTGTGTTAGATTGACAAAAATGGGATCGATCCGGATCACTTTACGACACTCCAGCGCTATTTTATTTCTTTATACAATCATTCTTGATTCAATTACGTATTTCGCTTAAAGCTCGTAACCTGATCCGGATCGATCCAATTTTGTCAATCGAACACGCCACTGATCCGGTGGTGAACAGTGTTGCCAATCTAGATCTAGAACCTTTTTAAGATATCCCTAGTACACTAGTACACTTGAGTCAAAACTTTAGAAGGAAATGCTTTCCGACGTTTTTAAGAGATACACAAACACAACTCATATTTACAGGTCTCGTATTTTTTGTTTTGTTTTCCGCCGATTAGATGTTACTTTTTTCAGAGATTGGAAACAATTGTTTCATTTTTAAAATTAGGAATAATTACCTATTTTATTTTTTTATACAAAGTACAGATTTTTTATGCCTCCTGTGCCAGTGCATTGCCTCGTCTGTTTTGTGACGATCTAGTATATTTTCATTAAATTTAGTACTTTCTCAATCAAAATTCAGTACCAAATAAAGAAATTTCTGGCAATACTGGTACTTTAAAATCTTCAAATATTTGAGGTTTAGCCAGTGTTTTTTTTAAAACATATAAATTAGGTTTGTTGTGTTTATGTACAAGCCCTTTATTTTTCTGTTATCGAGAGAGCCGCGACTAACACAAAAGAAGTGATTAATACAAACTTGCTTGCATTCCACTGTACTTTTGATGTAAATAAGATAATTTTCTTTTTAATTTTGTTAGGACGAAAATAATAATTCAGAAAATAAGTACCTCTATGGTTATATTATTTCTAAACCCACAAAAGGGTTTGCTATTTAAATCAAGAGAGAAGTGATTGAAGGAAAGTAAGCAAAAGGAAATTTAGCAGAATATTTATATTTTTATAGAAGACTAGTAGGCAAACTGTTTTAATTATAATGCTATAAAGAATAGTTTATAACCAACAATAATTCCAGCAATGGAATATTATGTTTGCACAAGTCTAACAACAAAATAATGTTACAAAGAGTAATTTTGTTATGACATTGAAGATGAAAGGTATATTATTTGGTAAAATCAATATAAAAAATGAACTTTATTTTCCTACATTTTTATAACTGTTTGTAAAGGTAGGTACCTGCTTAGTAAGCATTATGATAAATAAGATGCCCAACTGCAATAAAATTGTATATAGTTTTATTTCGAAATATTGAAGGAAGGACTTTTCTTTCAACTTCTTGTATTGGAACATAATATTTTGCCAAAGAAACCAATATTATTTTATCAAAAATGTTACCAAAAACATGACTTTAATTACAACATCTTGTGTAATTACTTTAATTCATCGTTAAGTGCTCTCTTCGTTAAAAACAAATGAAAAAGTAAACAGCACCTTGGTTTTTTAGTGGCATTTGTCCGTTTAATCAAGGATTAGCTGAAAATTTAGGCAGTTGCAGAAAGGAAAAAAACAACGCTGTGTTAAACTGAATACCTTTTGTTTTCAACGGTAATTAGGATTTAAAGTTTCATTAAAAGTTTCCTGCAACCGGCTGTTAGTACTTTAAAAGTTGTTCAAAATGACCACGATGAACTTCTTGGCTGGAATAATGTCGATTTTAGAACTCACTTCGGTATATTTTCGAGAATGGCAGGTGTTACTTCCTGACAGAGTTCCAACATCGACTTCATTACTGTCAAGAAGTTCATGGTAGCCATTTTGAGTAACTTTTAAAGTAATAAAAGAAGTAAAGGTACTTAATTTTTCATTTTTTTTTAAGATTTTTAATTTTTCTGGGTTTGCCGTAAAGCGAATTAAGATACGTACCTTGGGTTTGCGATACAATGTTTCTTTTTTGAAGACCTTTAAAATGATGTAAGTACCACACAGCATAGGGTTGCATTTAATATTTTTTACCTCAACTCCCTAGCGTTACCCCTCAAGGGAGTTAAAAAAATTAAATTGAACAAGAAAGTAGATTTATTAACCAATAAGAGATAACTACAATTTGGTGTGTCCATCTTTACTAATAGCAAAGGTATACATTATGTATATTACATTTTCCTTCTCTTTAGACGCTCACGGTACGTTAGTATCTAGGCTTGAAGTCTACGTGGACTGTCCCAGATAAAAACAAAAACGGAATTTCACAATTTTAAAACTAACATTTTCAATCGCCAAAAATGTCTTTAAAAATTCCTTTCAATTCATCCTTATATCTTTTTATACGTAATCGAGAAGCCAAGAACTATTAAAACTTAATCAAAATTAAAAAGTCTACACAATGACCAATTATTGTTCGTGCGCGATCGGCGCATTTTACCGCCACGTGTTAGCGGTTAGCGTGAGGGTCGCCGATCTGAGTTGCCACGTGACTCAGTGTTTGAAAGCTTTATTTTTAGTTATTTTTCGACGGAAACCCAGAAGTATTTGTGCCTACCCTATTGTATTTCATTGTTTCAGCGTTTAAAGTTTGGCGAATGTACAATTGTGCCGCATATAAAATTTTAACGAGTTAATTTAAACTTTTTTGATCATTTTGCAAAATAACTTTATGCAAATGAAGACAAATGCAAACTGTTTCAATTATTACGAGTATAAGGAGCATGTTAGACAGAAATAGAATAGAACGATGAAATTAAGTCGTTGAGCTGAAAAACTTGTCTGTACGGAGAAACTGCTAAGTTTATATGCCCTCTTCAAAACGGTATAATGACATCATTTTTATTAAAATGCATGGTAAACATTAAAAAATCGTTTTAGTTGCTTAGTATGTTTTGAATTAAATGAAACCTTTTAGAAGAAATAGAAAAACTGTGAGCATCAAAATTAATTTTATTTACTATAAGTGTTTTTTATAATCACATAAATATACTACTTATCATAAAAATTGCAACACCTACAAATAATGTATCATTCTCAACCAAAATTGGTATACATGTCTGTATCGAGCAGTAGTATAAATTGATGAGAATTTAAAGGTAGTCGGGAGAAAAACATAAATTTCTTTGTCAATTTATTTTTAATTCTTTCTTGCTTGAACGAGATCGTATTGAGGGGCTACAGGAAGTTGGCTTTTCATTTCGGAAAATTGCTGACCGTGTTGGGAGAAATGCGTCTACGGTGTTTCAGTGTTGCGGGTCGTGGTTTCAGGAAGGCAGATTATAACGTGTTCTTTGCTCTGGACGACATAGATACACTAATGCAAGCCAAGACCGCTACTTAAGACTGTTAGCTCTTAGGATCGATTCAACAGTTCTCGTGCTGTAGCAAATGAACGGTTTAGAGCTGTTGAAAGAGCTCTACCATTGCCATTTGGACCGCATTCCTACTGTCGTTACCTTGTACTGCAACAAACAGCGGAGCATTGACGCCAAACACTTGAATGCAATGTCGATGAATGCAACTCGGTAGTCTTCTTCGGTGAATCTTGATTATATTTAGACATGTATCATGGGCGACAATGGATCAGAAGGCTTTGTGGAGAACGATGAAATTTTGCATTTTCAGTAGAGCGACATGTTGCTCGCACTGTAGGTGTGATGATACGGAGAGTATTGGTAGTAGTTCTCAAGTATTTTTCATTAATGAGTTCATGGCGGCTGTGTCTTACATACAGAAGGTATTAGAACCAGTAGCTATACCCTTTATTTAACGTATTGGAAGCATCCTTTTCCAATGGAATAATACGTGACCACATATCGTTCGTGTAACTATGACTGATCTAGAACAAAGTAATGTTAATGTTCTTCTTTGGTCCCTAGTAATACACGTATGCGACAGGGTGGGGGAAAAGGCTCAGCAGATTGCCTAACCCACCACGTACTTAGTTGAGAAGTTGAGGAATGAAATTCAAGTTGCCTGGGATACACTGCATTAAGAAGACATCGATCCTTTGCTCAGAAGCACGCCCAGATACGAAATGTGAATTTTCCAAGGCGAGTATACCCATTATCATGATTCCAAGGACTTCCCGTGTTTCGTTTAGCTCCAAAGTATCACTAATTACTGTATATAGTATTCTCCATAATTTGCAAATGTTCATTAAGCTATTTGCATTATTTGTATAGCGTGACCCACGGTGTTCTTGCCATATGGGAACAATTTTTACTGAAAGTTGAAAAAAAAATCACTTTGCTTTAAAAAAGTCCTGCATATTAATAAACTAAGAATCCATATGGAAAAATCTAAAAAGATCCATAGTATACAGGGTAGCGACAAAAACGTAAAATATACCCAAGAATAAAGTACCCTTTAGCAAGACACAAAGAAAAGTTATTTTAAAGAATTATTTGGTATCATTTTTTCTCTCTAAATACGAAATTACAGACCTACGGAAAAAAAAATGTTTTTACTTTAAATTACGAAATAAGTGTTAGTATAAGTTAATAAAAAGTGATTATCTTTTACACAGGTAAATATCTTAAGAATGACTTTGACATAGATAGTGGCATTTTTTGTAGTATAGTTCTATTAATTCAGTTAATCAATTATTTATCATTTTCCTTAATTATGCCCCTAAAACTAACAACGGAACAAAAAATTGTTTTAGGTAAGTGTTGTCGACAACTGCAAAGCCGCTGAGATTTTTCATAAAGGCATCCCGAAATATCTGTATCCCATCAAACTGTTGGACACATAGTGGCAAAATTTAAAAGTAGGAGAAGTGTGGAAAACCGCTTCAATAAAAAAAATTAAGTTCAGGCCGAAGATGATAAGGATATTCACCTACAAATTATCCAAGCCGTTGTTGAAAATCCCAAGAATTCGTTGAGAAATTTTTAAAAAGTACTTCTCGGAAACGATAGATGCTCTGTTGGTAAATCCACTGCTGAAAGATTCTTAAAGCAAATCATTTTCATCCATAAAAGCCTACCTTTGTTCACACATTGAGACCTGGAGACTTTAATATTCGGATTTTTCGGTATGCATGAAAATGACCCGTCGTTTTGCAAAAAATCATATTTTCTGATAAAGCACGTTTGACATCAAATGGAGTAGTTAGCTCCCAAAATTGTCGTTGGTGGAGTTCAGCTAATACGGGATTTGTTATCCAGTATCGAGATCAATATTATTTTGAGACAAATGTGTGGTGCAGTATTTTAGATAACCAACTGATAGGCCCGTTATTCTTCCGAAGCAATATAACGTCGGATATTTACCTTCAATTTCTGTGAAATCAGCTGTTTGGCTTTGTTAACGGCCTTCCACTCCTTCCAATAATTTATGGTATCAGTATGATGGTGCGCCATGCCATACTTCCCGAGCTGTTAACGAGTTTCTTCAGGAAATATTCCGGGGGCATTAGGTAGAAAGATTTTCAGAAAATCATTGACCAGCGAGGTCGCCGGATTTGAACCTACTCAATTACTTTCTTTGGGGATATTTAAAGCAAAAGGTGTATTATCGACGCTTTGAAAATATCGATAGCTCTCTAGAAATTCCTTAAGTTGTTTTGAGAAAAACTATTTCAAAATCATCCAAGTTAACAATAAAATGCACCGAAAAGGAAGGTATTGACGCTTGACTTTTGTAAATTTATTTTTTCTTAATAAGTACTTAATACATTATTTTCTTTATATTAAAACTCTTAATTTTTTTCGTAGGTGGCTGGGATTTCGTATTTAGAGAGAAAAAATGATTCCAAATAGTTCTTTAAAATAACTTTTCTTTGTATCTTGTTATATAAGGGTAGGTACTTTATTTTGGGTATATTTTAAGATTTTGTCGCTACCCTGTATACTATGGGTCTTTTTAGATTTTTTCCATAGGGATTCTCAGTTTATTAATATCCAGAACTTTTCTACACCAAAGTGATTTTTTTCCAACTTACAGTAAATTTTTTTCCCATATGGCAAGAACTCCGTGGGACACGCTGTAGGTGTTGCAATTTTTATTATTGGTAATATAAAACATATTTAATATTAATTTCTCTTGGTATATACTGCACCTCTAGAGTGTTTTCTTGATTTTTTTCTGTAGGGACCCTTCCTAAGATAAAACTGATCTTCTGTGCTTCTTGGTTCTAAACCCAAAACTATACTGGAATCAGTTGGCACATTACTAAACCTCTAATCCTCTATCTATCATCTATCTTAAATTATGAAAAAAATCTTTGACAAACAATTCCTATGACAAATAAACAAACTTTTGTGATTTCCATTGCTTGGGATCTGTATTTTTTCTGAAATGTTTCCAGGTCCAACCACAGGTAGTCAATTCCAGCTTTCTGAGAGTAGCCGTTAGCAACTAGTTTTGCTTTGAATCCATCACTTGATCTATCTAGTTTGTAGTAATTTTTGAAAACCCATTTTTTACTTAATGAACATATTTCATCTTGCCACTTTTCTGTATCTTTACTGATAACGATTTGTTTGTAAGTTTTTATTCTATGATTAAAGCTCAACAAGCCAACTTAAAATATCAACTCACAATTTTTGATACTTGAATTGATGATTGCATTTGAAACCTTTTAGAAAACATAGCTTGCTTTTAAGCTTTAAAATTAATTTTATTGACTACAACAATTGTTTTCCTGTAACCATATAAATATAATAACATATTTTATAAAACATAGTTCCAACAAAGGTAAATAAAGCTTATTTCTTAACAGTCTGTTTGGGTTTGGGAAATAACTCAATTCAAGTTCAGATGTTGGCACGTTGGCAGCTTTGTTAGTTGAAACAAGTACGCCAACAACAAACGATTTGCCCGAGTTGATTATCTCGTGGATGAGTTCTGATTTGTACACTGCCATTCACCCAATATTTTTTTCTGTTTATATCAAGTATCTGGATTGCAAAATACCTCTAAAACAATAGTCTTAAGTAGCCAAACATTTGGAGTTATTTTATGTTATAAAACATCAGCGTTCATATTTTATCCTTCTCTCTTCAAAATCACCGCCCATCAACTTCAACTAAGTTAGCGGCTGCTGCCAACACAAATTCTATTACCAAACCCAATAAAAATTAAATACTCCATATGGGCGCCCATGCATGCGTTGTCCATTTTTGAAACCTATGCGGCATTCTACTTTTTTTAGAGGCGTGTGGAAGAGACATTTAAGTTCGGTGGTTGGACTATTCTCCCCTCGATCGCTGAGGTTAAACGATGCCCGGTACGGTTTTTGGCCTAGCAGGACGATGTTCACCTATTTTACGAAAAACGAAAGGTAAGAAAGGTATGTACTTTTAGAAAGGTGGTACTTACAAGAGGTCTCCTTTAAATATTTTTATAATTAGAGTTAATAGGTGGGATAAACACACATGATGGTCAGAAATCTCCCAATAGAAATTGAGCAAGAATTTTATTTATAAAAATCACATGACAAAATTTACGGCGTTGCTGGCATAATTCATTTATCATCGTCTACTGTCCGTTTAATAAAAAATAGCTTTAAAATCTCCATTCACAACAACCGACAGGTAAAATGTTTCTAAGTGACGATATAATAAATTATTTGACACCTTGACGTCAAATAATAAAAAGGAATTTCCATGACCCTTGCCACTTACTATGGTCCAGCATATTTATTTGCAAAGAACGTCATATTTTGACTGTAATAAATGATACTTTGACATGGTTCTAGACATTAATAATAGAATTTTGGGTATTTTAATAGCACCGAAAGCAGTTTTGCAAGTTTGGGTCTACATGACATATATAATAATTTCTTCGGATAACTTGAAACCTGTATAAATTTTATTAATTTCTAATTTATTAAAAAGAGTAGCTTTTTAGCGAAACGTTTGTTTTTTTGTTTATTTATTTTCATCTTACTTAAGAATTAATTATGAAATTATGAAAAAATGTTTTTCTTCTTTCGTAAAAAGTAAGTAGTGTAATCGTGAAAACATCACCTCTGCAAATTTTTCAGATTTACATGTTTTATGGCCTCTGTCAGTCGGCTCAAGTACATCTAAATGTCATTAGCATATGCTTGATGGAAGTATTTCATACTTGTCGAAATATCTGACGTATGTGGGATAAACAGCAGAGGCTCCAATATGGAGCTCTGTGGCACATCCAATGGTACAGAGCACAAAGTAGTAATGCCATTTTCGGAAATAGGTATGTCTCTGTTACCAATAGAGTTAGATAGGTTTAGCCCTACTGATGCTCCAGCTTCGAAGAAGAAATTGCATAGAAAAATCAAGCAAGACCAGTACTTTGACGCGATTCTAATCCGTATCTGTTACTATAAAGTTAATAACGTCGCACAGAGCTGTTAATGCACTATAACTAGGTCTCAAATATATTTTTTCGAGTCTTCGACTGATTTTTTTCCCTCGAAACCCAAAAACAAGAATTCTCAGGTCAGAAACTTGAGCCTTTCACTCCTTGTTTAAGTCTTACATAGAAAATGTAATATTTGTAGACTATTTTAAGATTTCCACTCTGTAGCAGTTAAATAAATTGATATATTGATACAAAAATTTATCGTTATGCCTAAAAATATCTAAGGCCGCAAGACTTTTATCCCTTATTTAATTCAATTTAAAGCTTTAAATTTATAGCGCTATAACAATAACATAAAAAAGCTGACCTACATACACAAAAATCGTCTTTTATGGAGGTTATCTGGAAAATTTGAGACCAAACTACGTATATATTCTTTTCGGAATGTTTTCTATAGTTTTAACTTTACTAAATGCTATTTCAAAATACCTTTTTCGCCTTAGTCGTTACATGAATGTAACATGAACATCCAATGTCTAAGATTATACCGAGTGGAAACTTTAGACCCGGGATGCCTTTTATTTTAGTTCAATAGCTTTGCATCCAAGATAAAGGTTGCACAAACAAAAAAGATTACAGCCTTTCTTACCTATTAATGGAGATTTTATTACACAAACATTTTATATTCAAAAATACGACATACACTAGCAACCCTATTGCTGATTTGCCCGCGTAGTGCGTTTAGGGACAATAAGCAATATGCATATAATCCAAATAAATCTGAAATATTTTTTTTTATATTCTCTACATAAATCAAATATTTATGGCGGTTATTTTTACCCATTTATTTTCGTTTTTATCAAGGAATAAAAATATTTTCTACTACAAATTTTTATACAAAATTCAAATCTTGTATATATATTGGTTGTGACACATATTACAAAAATAAAATTGTTATTATAGCTGGTGTATTGTAAATTCGAGTGTTAATGAATTTTCTTGATTGCTGCCCGAAGATTAAACGAGATTTTTACCCTATACTTTGATAGTGGTAAATCATAACTTTAACATTCATCTTCAAACTTTCGTTAGAATTTCTTAAACCACAAAAATAAACAAATAGCAAAATATGCTTACTGGAATTTGGCGATACTAACATTAATTAATATTAATGTAAAATTTTTCATTTCTTTCTTATGGCTTATGTTTGTGGCACAGGAAGAAAAAAGAGGTTTGCTCAGGTTTGTTGTAAAAATACCATTTGCATTGGTATTTTTGCATATTGGCACAGTACAATACTTAAAGGGTAGTTTTTAAGACATTTCTTTGTTTAATTAAAATAATTACACACAAATTAAACTATGCTCAAGAAACGAACTCTACGTAAACAAAAAAATATATTTAATTACAATACTGACTAGCTTCTGCCCGCGATTTCGTCCGCGGTATAACAATTTTACTCCATTACAAACTCTGAACCCCCATTATACCCCCTTACGGGTTGATTTATTAAAAATTGTAAATCGCCTGTTTAAACATTTATATTTTAGAGTACTTCTATGAAGTTTCAAGTTAATAGGACCATCTAATAATTTTTCTCAATCCCTGTTTCACCCCCTTAAGGGTTGAATTTTAAAAAACCCTTCCTCAGTAGATGCCTACGTTATATAATAAACTGCTGTGCAAAATTTCAAGTTTCTATACCCAGCAATGTGTGCTGTGCGTTGATATGTCAAATGTCAGTCAATGTCAGTCAGTTTCTTCTTTTATAAACATGTTTAGACTAGCTTTCGCAAGCGACTTCGTCCGCCGTATAACAATTTTACTCCATTACAAACTTTAAAATCCCATTATACCCCCTTAGGGGTTGATTTATTAAAAACTGTAAAACACGTATTTAAACATTTATTTTTTAGGGCACTTCTCTAAAGTTTCGAGTTAAAAGGAACATCTAATATTTTTCTCCATACAAAGTTTGTACCCCTGTTTCACCCCACCCCAGGGGTTAAATTTTCAAAACCCCTTTCTTATATTTTTTATATTGTTTGGCTTTTTAGACGGAATTTCAGAGCTTCTGGGTGGGATTGTATGTGCGACCCCTAGTGTAAACCACCAAAACTTGGAGATCTGGATTGACGCTCAAAAATCGACTGCCTATGTGACAGCAGGAGCTTTACTCTAGTGAGATATGTTCTTGCATTCCTATAGATGGCGCTCACGCATATTCTGTACCGTCTTTATTCAAAGCGAACTATTGAATATACCAGTTTGCTATGCCTAAAGGTTACATCAGTCTGACGATCCCCAACAGGGGTAAAAGCTTACTGTCTACCAGCCCGGGGTAGTCCATTGGATCTTGGAATTCCCGTATTTGCAAGAGCATAACTTACTGTCTTTTAGTCCGCTTGGCCACTGTTCTGATTTTCTTTTGTTTTTACTAGGACGGATGCTGAAACATTTATGCCTATATATATATATATATGTATATATATATATATATATATATATATATATATATATATATATATATATATATATATATATATATATATATACATACAGGGTGATTCAAAAGTACTTTGACAAACTTCAGGAGGTGATTGCTGGCATTATTTTAAGGCGAAAAGTTCATATAAACAATGGTCCTTGGCGGCTTCGTTACGGAGATACAGGGTGTTGAAAAATTAGATGCCGCCATCTTGTCTGTGGGTGGACATTTCCAACAATGTATTTAAGGAATTTTATAACTGTTACTTATTTATTTAAATAAATAGTTGTTATTTTAATAATGTCTGAATGTTTGATCAAATCAAAATAAATGTTTTTGATCAATTTAAAATAATTTTTTTAATACATTTGTATAGCCGAATAAAATAATTATTTAGCTTTAAACAGTTCCTCGTATGACAAAAACGCAAGAGACTTTTTTTGTTGCAAATAAAGCAAGGACTTACAAAATGACACTCACAATAGTTAAAATAGAATAAGTCAGTGGCGTAGCATAGTTTTCACAAAAAATGTTATATGAAAGTTTCGTGCCGACGCCACTGGATAAATTAAAGTACGCGATACACTTTTAAAATGAGTGTCCTTAGGTGCTTATCTCATCCACCGAATTTCATAACACAAGCTCAAAACGTTTAGAAGCTACTTAAAAATTCTTATTTTTTTTTTAATTTTTCAACACCCTGTATCTCCGTAACGAAGCCGCCAAGGACCATTGTTTATATGAACTTTTCACCTTAAAATAATGCCAGCAATCACCTCCTGAAGTTTGTCAAAGTACTTTTGAATCACCCTGTATATATACATATATATACATATATATATATATATATATATATATATATATATATATATATATATATATATATATATATATATATATATATATATATATATATATATGTATATATATACGGCGTGTCCAGAAAAGTTCTAGACATATGGGAATTTTCTTTATTGTTGATTTTACGAAAAAAAGTTATTCTTTATAAAAAGTTCTGCTTGATTCGCAAATAATATTGACATATCAAAGCTTAAGATATCTTGTACAGGGCGGCAAAAAAATGCAGAAACACAGAATTGCGATAAGAGAGAAGTACCCTCAATTTTTATTTTAGAGCAAATTGTTATAAGAAAACTTTACTAAGGACTACAAAACGAGGTCAGATACAATTTTTCGTTGAACTATTTTAATTTACAGGGTACCATAAAAAAGCCTTTGGAAAATATTTTTTTATTTTATTTCTTTAACATTTACCGGCAACAATTTTGCAACAACCATGTGTAATACTATAGTAACGAATATTGACGTGTTAGTCAAAAATCATTTACTATTTTGCGACTTATTAACAAAAGTTGTTAGTTACTTTCGTCATGGTTGTAAAGTTAACGCTGCATGAGAAAATAGAAATTGTACTTATCGTCGGAGATCACTATAACTCTATTAGGGAAGCCGCACTCATAGTTAATAATAGACACCCTGACAAAATGGTATGTAGCGCCACTATAGCAAATATAATGAATAAATTTATGGCTACTGGTTCCGTCGAAAATGTATTTAAGAAACAACATAACAAATGGTCCACAACAGAAGAAAATCAACTCAATGTCATGCAAGCGGTTATCGAAAACCCGAAAATTTCTTTAAGAAAACTGTCAGAAACTATTCCAAATGACGTCAAGAAGTCTACTGCTAGTAAAATTTTAAAAATAAATAAATTTCATCCATATAAACCGAAATACGTTCACACGCTTCTTCCCAGAGATTTTGATTCTCGTTTCCTATTTTGCGCGTGGTTCCAAGGCGAGTGTGAAGATGATCCTTTTTTTGCAAGAAAAATATTATTTACGGACGAGGCCATGTTTACTTCCAACGGCGTGGTATGCACCCAAAATTGTCGGTGGTGGAGTGACAACAATCCAAATTTTATAATCGAATGCCGTAGTCAATATTCATTTAAAATCAATGTTTGGTGTGGCATTTTTAATGATCGGATCGTTGGATCATACTTTTTTCGACAAAATATAAATGCTGCCATTTACTGGACTTCTTAAGGAACCAGTTGTCTCAATTTCTTGACGAACTGCCACTAAATATAAGACGTATAATTTGGTATCAGCATGATGGAGCCCCATGCCATAGTACTAACACAGTAACTGGGTATTTGAATGAAGTATTTCCGCAACGTTGGATAGGTAGACGTTCAAATATTCCTTGGCCAGCCAGATCGCCTGACATCACACCCCTGGACTTCTTTTTATGGGGCCGATTAAAAGAAATGGTGTATAAGCATAGACCTTTTCAGGATATTGACCATCTTGAAGCAGTAATAACAAACTGTGTCCAAGAAATCACTCCCAATATGATACGGGCGACAGTATCAGAAGTAACAAGACGTACTGTAGTTTGCATGGAAAAAGAAGGAGGGCATGTGGAGACATAATCTTTTATTTTAAACTATCTGTTTTTAGATCACTGATGTTTAGATGTTTTTGATGTTTCTTATAACAATTTACTCTAAAATAAAAATTGTCCCTCTTAACGCAATTCTGTGTTTCTATAGCTTTTTCTCGCCCTGTACATGATATCTTAAGTTTTGATATGTCAATATTATTTGCGCATCAAGCAGAACATGTGTGCAATACTGTTGTAACGAAAATTGACATGTTTACGTAATTACTTTCAAACAAGAGGTAATAAAAATGCTCAATGTATTTTTTATGGTACCCTGTAAATTAAAAGTGTTCAACGAAAAATTGTATCTGACCTCGTTTTGTAGTCCTTAGTAAAGTTTTCTTATAACAATTTGCTCTAAAATAAAAATTGAGGGTACTTCTCTCTTATCGCAATTCTGTGTTTCTGCATTTTTTTGCCGCCCTGTACAAGATATCTTAAGCTTTGATATGTCAATAGTATTTGCGAATCAAGCAGAACTTTTTATAAAGAATAACTTTTTTTCGTAAAATCAACAATAAAGGAAATTCCCTTATGTCTAGAGCTTTTCTGGACACGCTATATATATATATATATATATATATATATATATATATAAAGGGTGCTACAAATTAGAGTCTTTGTATAGGGATCTCGGTAACCGTAAGAGATACGAAGTCGGTGGTTAAATTGGGGCAAAGTTGCTCAATTTGATGCTGAATTATATGCTATTTAAAAGTTTGAGAAATTTCGGTTGCTTTCGGAGATATTCGAAAAAAAACCGAAATTTTGCAAAATCTTTTTTATTTTTTCCTACGCGTATTTGAATAAATATTTTAAAATAAATTGCACTTTTGATTCTCTTCAAGATGAAATAATTGGTTTTTTAATCTGACGTTTCGGATTTCTGGGACCATCATTAATTTAATTTTTTTAAATACGGACCTGTACTTTCTATTTCATTTTTTGAAGGTTCCCTGCCTCCTGAAAACAATAATGTTTTACACTTACCTCTAATATAAATATCAAGGCACTTTCCATAGGAGGTGTGATAGAATGGCCAACGCGATCTCCTGATTTAACTCCTGCTGATTTTTTTTCTGTGGGGAGCATTAAAGGACATAGTTTATAAGTTTACTTTAAAAGGTTAGCGGCCAGTTGTATAATATAGTTGGTAGTGTTAGTGGCATGGGATCAGGCCAGTTATTTAAAGAAAACCCTTTTGTTTTGAATGCCGACGATTCGATTTATTTAAAATCGTCCCCAGGGCTCTACAGAAAAAGGAACAATAAGTACCAATTAGGTATTTTTGTATATAAAGGAGAATTATAAATTATAAATTTCATTCTATATATTATTTGTATGTGTAAGAAAATATGTTTACGCTTTGCCCTAATACTCTAATCATCATTATTTAAAGGTTTAGGTTACAATACCAAATCAAATAACAAAAAAAGGAAACAGTAATAAAGAAGGAAGCAGAATAAATGAGACACTTACCAAAAAAAAAACGGGTTTTCCGTGTTAAAAGTAAAATGAAATTTAAAATGGGACACATTAGATACAGCCATATACGTATTAATAAATATACCGCTGGTTGTCTCGAATTCGTGATGCCAACAATGTGAAATGGAGATATACAATCTCGAATCTTCTTTGATATTTCTGTATATGCGCATGCTTTGATACGAATTTTTTCATTGGTCAGAAATTTTACTGAATTAGATGCTGAATCGTACTAATCGGCCGTCTCGTGCGTATATTTCGCATGGACAACAAAAAAGTCAATAGCTTAAAATGAGATTTTAGAAAATTTCGGAATAAAATTTTTTGACGGATGCTTTTAGAAACTTTTACATTTTGTTTTTACATTTGAGCAGTGAGCCCTGCCAACTTTAAAAATGACGTTATGATTTTCATTTTTATGAAAACAATCTTTATGATGGCATTTTTGAAGTGAATATAGAGGTTAGAAAATAAAAAATGTACAAAAATATATTAAAAACTTTTGTCACAAAATAACAATGGCTAGAAAACTAGCCTGTAAATTTTTATAGTGTAATAAATAATGTCCTGATGTACAAACAGTAATAAACTAGTTCAATTATACTGAAAACCAGCCCTGTCAAGAAAGTTATGAAGGTTGGCGCCGTTAGATTGCCAATAGGAACACAAAATTTGAAGAAGACTGAAGAAAGACTGGACTTTCACATTATTTGCATCAAAATCTGCATATGGGGTAAATGGGAAACCCGCGGTATATTTGTTAATACGTATATGGATACATCTAACAGATTGACCTACTAAATAGACACTTTCTGCGTTAAATTCTATACATATTTCATGTATCATGTCCTATATCTAAATTCAACTGTTTGCGAGAAAATTGCGTTTTAAATGAAAACATCAAGACATATATTCATTAGCGAAAAGACAATAAAATGCAAAAGTAAATAAAAGTTATTTTAGTAAATGTTGGAAATGACCCCCACCAATACACGAAACGATCTTCAAATTCCTGCAGAACGTTATTTACTACGTAATACGTAAGGATCTATCAATCTCATTTCGTCTCTTTTCCTGTTCGTTAAGTCTTCAAGATTGTTTGGTCGGTTTACATAGACCTTAGACTTGAGATAACCTCACAAAAAATAATCTAGAGGGGTCAAATCCAGAGATCTGGCCGGCTATTCAACTAGACCCCGTCGGCCAATCTATCGTTCAAGAAAAGCTGTATTGAGGTACTCAGGCACGGGATGGGTGTAATGGGCCAGAGCTCCATCTTGCTGATATCACAAAAAATTGTTCGGTGCATTAGGATCGTCTGGATTTGGGTATAATGTGGCAAGGCATTACCAAAAATTCTAAATATCTTATGCCAGACAAATTTCCGTCAATAAAAAAGGGTCCCAAAATTCGGTTCTCCACAATGCCGGCCCAATCAAACCCAATCAAACTTTTTGAGGATATTGGGTGTGACATTCCATTATCCCGCTTGGATTATCTGTAGCTCAATATGGGCAGTTTTGTTTATTTACACTTCCATTTAGTGAAAACGTTGCCTCATTCGAAAATACAATTATTTTCGAAAACTGTAGGTCGTTATTGCACATATTCATCAGTATCTCGAAAAATTGGACTCTTCTGTTTGGATGGTATTCATTCTGTTCGTAAACCAATTGGACTTTTAAGGATGCCATTTATTTCTTTTTAAATACTTTAGAACTGATGTAGTGCAAATGTGATTTTCTCAAGCAATAGTACTGCTCGCCTGACGGTGGTCTTCTTGAACAGACAATAACACATTTAACTGTGTATCTTCAAATACCGCAGGCCGATCTTTCGTTTCTCTAACATGTGTCCCTAACATGACCTAAATCCCTATATTTTTTCTATTTTGCTGACAGTAGATCTAGATATCGGGTCCTTGCGAGGTGCTTGTTATTGAAGAGCCCTCAAACTTCCATTTGTGTGTGCATCAAATCCCCGTAACCAATCATCATTAATATCTCTATTCGCTCTCTTTCACTTAGCAGTACCATTTTCTAAAATTACGAGATCATCGAAATAACTTTTGGGAGACACTTTGACTTAAGACAAAACGGCTCAAAGCAGGAGACAACCATCAGTGTCAGTATGACTTGACCTATGGCTTTATTTACAGTAATGTTTTTGATTAAGGTAATAATAAAAAAACTCATCTGCTAATAATCCAAATATCGATTTTCTCGCAAACAGTTGAATTTAGGTATAGGACATAATACATAAAATATGTTTAGAATTTTAAGCAGAATTCAAAAATGAAATTAAAAATATGGCTATCCATTTAAAAAATAAAGTTAGTTGTCGCAATTTGTTTTAGGGCCATCCTTTACAAATGAAATGACCTTCAACACCTGAATTTTAGTTGAATTTGTTCCACCTTTTACGTTCTCACTGTATAGAGTTAGCATTTAATATTAAAATAATATAATGAAGATTAACGAAACACAAAAGAGTTAATTCAAGAATAAAAGTTATTTTTGTATTATATTTCTGGTCTCTCTGATAAGTTGGCGAATGTTCTGACCACTGAAACCGTGAAAGTAGCTTTTAGCAACGAAAACACAATTGGAAAAAGATTTTTTACTAGACGGAAGACAAAGACATCTCTAGAACTTGAATCGGGCATAGTTTACGTAGTCCACACAGACAGTAGCTGTCAGAAATTCTATGTAGGACAGACAGCAACCTAAAACAGAGAATTTCTGAACATCAATGAGATTCTCGAAAACTAAACACAGTGGACCTTACAGCCTTAGTTGAGCATGCAAGGGAACAAGGCCACCAATTTAATTTTGATGAAGTTAAAATTATATCCAAGCAAAAAAATTTTCAAAGCGTCTTGTTAGACGAAATGATTTGCATAAAAATACTCGATAATGTTAACACTAGAAAGGGCATTGAAGGCTTAAGTTCATGTTATTATAGTTTGATTGGTAAAATCCCACAAGAACAAATCAGGGAAAGGGACTGATAACCTTTTGTTGATTTGGGGGTGTGGTTTTTTTCGTATTTTAACTTTAATTCTTGACTTTTGTGTTTCTTTAATCTTCATTATATTATATATTAAATGCTAACTATATATATATATATATATATATATATATATATATATATATATATATATATATATATATATATATATATATATATATATATATACAGGGTGTTTCATTAAGGGTGATGAGGTACCATATCTCAGGAATTGATACTCCAGGAGCTTTGGAAAAAAATTCCTAACAAGTAAAGTGGCCAAGAGAAATTGCTGGAAATAATTTTTAAGTTCCTAGCTCTGCCGCTAGGGGGCGTAATTGCTGTGGTCAAGTAAAAAAAGACATTTTTCTGGAAAATATCCCTGTAAAAGCTATAAAAAAAATATTACACTGATAATTCTACTAAAATTCTACATCTTTTTGGTTTAACACTTTTTGCTGTAAGATGTAAAATTAGGGCGGAAGAGGAGGAGGAAAGTCTACTGATAAAAGTGTCCATAACTTTGGTTTGACTCAACCGAATTTGATGAACTTGGTCTCGTTTAAGAAAGGAAGGCTTGCTAATTTAAATAAAATAATGGCTGTATTACATTGATTTTCGCGGCACTCGCTAGATGGCGTTATTTGAGAAACTCTTTGTTTTTCCAATTTTTCTCCAAAATTTTAAATGGAATGACATAGTTGTTATTATATCATAATCGAAAAGTATAATAAATTTGCAAGAAAAAATGTAAAAAATTCGATTCGATATCTTCATTAGTTTCAGAGTTATAGCCAAAAGAATAATTAATATCATGTTAATTGAAAAAAGCAATTGTTTTTATAGGTCCGTGGTCAAGCGTGCCATGGAAAATAAAAAAAATATTTTAAACTTTTTATTAAGTGTTTTTTCACTTTTTACTCCATTACTATTGCCTTTAATTTACTAACCTGACGTATTATTAAAAAATTACCTAGTAAGCCATGAAACAAAATCGGCAGGTTGTCAGGGAAACAAACAAATTGAAATGTCACTTTATTCAATCTTTGATAAGTATCTCTCAAGATTTTATCTTGGATTTTCTGTGAATTTTGAGTTCATTGTTATTCAACTTTTGTGCAGCATCTTTCAAAAATGGCATATACCAACGTCGAGGCTTACGATATGCTTGCCGTATATTTTCAGTGTTTTGAAAATGCTCCTCTTGCGGAACGTGAATATGCTGTCAGGTATCCTGAGCGAAGACCCCATAGTAGAAATGTGTTTCGGCGGTTGGCAATACGTCTTAGAACAACGGGTAGTGTACGTCCCATTCCAGTGCCCATCAGGAGACGTCCAGTAAGGAATGAAGACAATATTATAAACGTTCTCGCGTACGTGCAACTGGATCCGCACTTGAGTATCAGAAATATTTCTTTAGACTTAGGTATAAGTTGCACTACAGTGTTCCGAATTTTAAAGGATTTTAAGCTGCATCCCTATCATGTTGTTTTACACCAGGCCCTTTCAGATACTGATTTTGACAGGCGGCGGAATTATTGTTATTGGTTAAGAGGTATGTGCAACGGAAATCGCCAGTTCCTCTCCTTGATTTTATGGACAGATGAAGCAACTTTTACTAGTTGTGGTAGAGTCAATTTGCACAATATGCACTACTGGTCAGAAACAAATCCTCATTGGATGCGGGAAGTTGATCACCAAAACAGGTGGAGTATCAACGTGTGGTGCGGAATTTTAGGAAACAGAATTATCGGACCGCTTTTCTTTCATGGCCACCTAAATGGCGACTCATACTTAAACTTTTTACGAAATGACCTGCCTATCCTTTTAGAAGATGTGCCTCTTGATATAAGAAGATCCCTATGGTATCAACATGATGGATGCCCGGCACACTTTTCTGAAAGAGTCCGTGACTTTTTAGATGCTAGTTACCCAAATCGTTGGATTGGAAGGGGTAGTTTGTTTCCGTGGCCACCTAGATCCCCCGATTTAACCGTGCTAGATTTTTACTTGTGGGGAAGACTAAAAGAGATTGTTTATCAAACACGACCAACCACAGGGGAGAATATGATTGAGAGAATTCAAAATGCCATAACTACGATTTCACGAGCTGAAATTGAAACTGCCGTTTCCAGCACTAGAGAAAAATGTAATAGTTGCATTTTGCAAAACGGTGGTCATTTTGAACATTTATAGAGTATTTGTTTGTTGTTTGTTTAACAAGATTTCTATGGCTTGATAAAGAACGTGAAGGTGGTTGTGGTTTTTATTGTTGTTTTGGCCCGTTGGCCTTTAAACACGCTTCAAATCTTGCGTTTCGCATGGTTTGGATCAGTCCTAAGCCTAAATAAAGTGTGAAGGAAGGTAAACACAAACAAAACAACAAATAAAAATCATGAGTGTGAAATAATAAAATCAGTTTAAAAATTAAACAAAAAGAGAAAAACACACTTAATAAAAAGTTTAAAATATTTTTTTTATTTTCCATGGCACACGGACCTATAAAAACAATTGCCTTTTTCAATTAACATGATATTAATTATTCTTTTGGCTATAACTCCGAAACTAATGAAGATATCGAATCGAATTTTTTACATTTTTTCTTGCAAATTTATTCTACTTTTCGATTATGATATAATAACTATGTCATTCCATTTAAAATTTTGGAGAAAAATTGGAAAAACAAAGAGTCTCTCAAATAACGCCCTCTAGCGAGTGCCGCGAAAATCAATGTAACACAGCCATTATTTAATTTAAATTAGCAAGCCTTCCTTTCTTAAACGAGACCAAGTTCATCAAATTCGGTTGAGTCAAACCAAAGTTATGGACACTTTTATCAGTAGACTTTCCCCCTCCTCTTCCGCCCTAATTTTACATCTTACAGCAAAAAGTGTTAAACCAAAAAGATGTAGAATTTTAGTAGAATTATCAGTGTAATATTTTTTTGATAGCTTTTATAGCGATATTTTCCAGAAAAATGTTTTTTTACTTGACCACAGCAATTACGCCCCCTAGCGGCAGAGCTAGGAACTTAAAAATTATTTCCAGCAATTTCTCTTGGCCACTTTACTTGTTAGGATTTTTTTTCCAAAGCTCCTGGAGTATCAATTCCTGAGATATGGTACCTCATCACCCTTAATGAAACACCCTGTATATATATATATATATATATATATATATATATATATATATATATATATATATATATATATATATATATATATATATATATATATATAGTAGAAAAATGGAAGATTTCTTGGCCTATAGGTAATATAATAAATGCAAATGCGAAGATTTACTTCTTCGCTAGTGCAGCGAAAAGGCCGTGAATGAAAAATAAAAATAATGAGGATTATTTTTCATTCACGGCCTTTTCGCTGCACTAGCGAAGAAGTAAATCTTCGCATTTGCATTTATTATATTACCTATAGGCCAAGAAATCTTCCATTTTTCTACTATTGTTGTACAATGGTGCATTTGTACCGTCGACGTCGAGAAAATCGACATTCGACATACTTTCGAGTATTATTGTGTTAGCAGCCAAACATTTTTGGAGCAACACTGGGTGAACTAGTTGGCGCGAGCCACTACATCTTACCCATCCTTTCCGATCATTTTGGATATAAGGACTCTCTTTGATTCTGGTCAAATTGTGGTCTGTTCTTCAGCCACCCTGGGTGTAAGCCTGCCCGCTGATGGGTAAGGGCCCAGAAATCGATAGCAGGAGGTCACCCAGACCAGAATCAAAGATAGTCCTCATTATTTTTATTTTTCATTCACGGCCTTTTCGCTGCACTAGCGAAGAAGTAAATCTTCGCATTTGCATTTATTATATATATATATATATATATATAATATATATAATAAATTCTTTAAAATTCTTTAAAATCCGTATCGCGGGTCATATCTAGAGTTAGGCTTTTGTTTTTTCCACTCTGTTAATCGTGTGAAATACCAACAATAAAAATAACAAGCATCAGTAAGAAATGCCTTGCCATTTCGTATTTATTTTTAGTATTTTTATTCTAGGATAGCTTTTATTCTAGGACCACGTTTCTTGCACCAATAAATGTGTAAACTACCATTTTTGTATATTTCTATTCCATTAGTTTAATAAACCAATAATTGACTTAAACTTCATATATATTTAGAAACATTTAATTTATGTAATTGTACTGTTACTAGAGTTCATAATTGCCGTAATTAAGAATAATTACCTTACCTACATAAATACCATGCTTTGGTACAACTAAGTCTCTCTAGAAGTGCAGTGCGAAAACTGTCCAACCTCGAATTCCAACACAATCCGGAATCAGTTGCGTTACACAAGGATACGTGATTTTTGCAAAAATAATGTTTTATGTGCAAACACTGCATAATTAAGTATCTGACAATATTTTTCTAAAAGCAAATAAATTGTAGTAAACATGTGAACCCATAAACGGTACGGGGTAGCAGGTAAATGATTATTATATCGTAGAAAATTGGTTATATTATATAAAATGGTCTACTTTTAAAGTAAATCATTTTACTGGCCTTACAAGCTTATACATTAAATTTGGATCACTTATCACAAAAATATTAGTAAATTTACAAAAATGCAGGTAATAATAGATTAAACAATAAAGAATTATATAGGAAATAAAATAATAAAAATTGGAAAAGGAATTTAAGGTCTGTCGTCAAAGTACATCAATGCAAGGCAAGTACAAATACTGAGAAGAGCTCGTAACGGGTTTAAAAGTATTACACAATTGTTAAATTCGTTTGGTGTGTCGTGAGGTAAAGTTCCCCATCAGGATGCCGTTTAGTTCGTTTATAGACTGACTGCAGGGTCTGTTTAAATTTGTAAAAAATAAATAAAGTATTAAAATGAGTGCAAAAAAAAGCTGAAGTTAGAATGGTTAATACCTCATTCTGATGTTTTATTTCAAAGTGATACTGAGTAAAGAATGGGATTTGTTTTTTTCCATTAGCAAATATCTTTTGCCAAGAGTCGGCAACTAATTTCTAGTAGGGTCCAGATACTTTGAAAAATTGTATCGGGGTCCGGAGAAAACAAAAAGAAAACATTTAAATGGGTCGCAGGTAGTTGTTGTTTCCCAAAAAGGAACGTAGCTTTTAAAAAGATATTTTTTTTTTGTTTTAAACTTTCATTTTTTCTCCTAAAAATAATATCAGATAGATAGGTAAAAAGGAACGTAGCTTTTAAAAGTCATATTTTGTATTTTTGTTTTAAACTTTTATTTTTACTCCTAAAAATAATATGAGATATTTATTTGTTCTTACAAATTAATTAAGATTTTTTTGTCGGTCCAGTTTCCTACTTTCCGCGGTCCGGATCCGGACCGCGGTCCGCCAGTTGCCGACCCCTGATCTAGACCCATAGTCGTTCCACGTAGTCGAGAAGTTAGTTGTTAGCGTTACATTGTAGAAAAGAGTATTTTGCGGTTATTTGCATACATAGGACAGTTCTATCCCCTCAACTTTTATTTTTTTTTTTAGTTTTACACAATATCGGCACAACTTAATTTTTATGTTCTTAGAATGCTGTTCTAATACACACACCTTGACAGGTGTACATAAATTATCAACATTTGTATATTGACACAATATATGAAAATAGATCCTCAGTCCTCTCCGAAAATTTCTTTGTCGAGGTTATCCTCATTCGGCTAGAATGTTTGCACGTAGATTAAATAATTTTCCGAACTTACCTATCATTAAGTAGGTATAAGTAAAGGTACGCCATTATGGTATTTGAAATGAAAATATACTTAACACAGCACAACCACAGTTCTCTGCAAATTAGGTCACTATACCTGTTGGTCATCTCTTAATTACGTAGTACCTACTTGTGGGACCAAAAGGCTGATCCGATACAATAGTTAAAGAAAAAGAGGTGTGTTTTGCATAGGTACAAGGTTGCCTACAAATTTTGGCATGAAGGTCAATAAGTAATAAATGCCTAATTGACATTCCCATACAATTCTTTCTTACTCTGAAGTGGAGTTTATTGCTCGTAAATTTAATTAGTGTTTGAGATATAAAATAGAGATATCACTTATTTTTGTGTTCAGTTTCAGTGTAAACAAGTTAGTGGTGTGCTGAAATTATTTTGTTCATAATATTATCTGTGACCACTTACAATAGCCGCAATGAGTACAAGTAAAAAACTTAAGTTGGAGTGGCTGCTTCCGTATTCCACTATCTTATTTGAAGGGGAACAAGGTGTTTGGTGTACAGTGTGTAACCCTGAATTTATTTGTACACAACGAAATCACATCGAGCGACATTTCAAATGTCCAAAGCATTTAGAGAAGATGCAATGCACGCAGAGTTTTGCATGGATTTGTGTGAAGTCTTTGTTGCAGCTGATATTCCTCTTCATAAAATGAATAATCCATCTATGAAGAAGTTTTTACAAAAATACTGCCACCACAGAGTACCAGACGAATCTAGTCTTCGTAAAATTTTATGTGAATAATGTATACTCAAAAACTATTGACAAAATACGTGTCAATATTGAAGGAAAAAAGTTATGGTTTAGCATCGATGAAACCACTGACATCAAGGCCGAGACGTTGCTAATATTATAGTTGGGCCTTTAAATCCTATAGAAGGGGAAAGCTCATATGTAGTCAACAGTAAATTTGTGGCTAAAACCAATAGTGAGACAATAACTCAAGCTACAGTAGAAAGTATCAGGTCGCTCTTTCCAGATACGAATATTATTGAAAACGTTGTTTTGCTGCTTTCGGACAGTACGCCATATTTGCTAAAATCAGGAAGACAGTTTCCAAATTTGATTGAAGCTCATGCATTGCATAGAATATGTGAACTGATACGTGACTTCTATCCTGTTATTGATTATTGATTCTTAAATCACCAGCGCGAATAAACAAATTTAAAGAAATGTGTCCTAATGTCCCATTGCCCCCCACAACCCGTTATTACAAGGTGGGGAACATGGTTATCAGCCGTTATACGTTACCATACAGATTACGACTTAGTTGAAAATGTTATTGACAGTGTAAAAGATGATGCTTTGAGTGTAACAAGAAGTAAACAAGTTATAAGTGCACTGACGCTTAAAAATGATTTAAAGTTTATTTCTGAAAATTTTGGATATCTTCCAGGTGTAACTGAACAGTTGGAGACACAAAACCTTCCCCTCTTGACTTCTTTTAATTTATTTCAGACAACAATTGGCAAGCTCAAAGCATGTCCTACCGAAATTGGTGAAAAATTAAAAGTGTATGTATCAAAAATATTAGAAAGAAATCCAGGATTTTCAGAAATAACAAATATTTTTGAGACATTGAAAACTAAAAATGCTGACTTGTATAATCATTTCCGTTTCGCTCCTGTTACAAGTTGTGATATCGAAAGAAGCTTTTCTAGACTTAGAGATATTCTTAATTATAAACGAACGCGTTTTTCTGAAGCGAACTTCGAAAAAATGTTAATTATATTATGTAAGGCCCATAAATTGTAACAGAGTCTAGATTTGTTTTCATTTTATATTAAATACACAAAAATATTTTCACGCCGCCCATGACCTTGCGACGAGCTCGTATGATTTTCCGTTCCTTAAGGCGGCCTTCCACCGAGGCAACATTTCGGCAACGTGTCAACAGCAACAGCGTTGAAAGAACAAAATTCATTTACACCAAAGCAACGTGTGGCGTTCCACACGTTGCATGCGACGGATGGCAACATGTATCCGTTGAACGGGCAACGTTCTACACGTTTCTACGCGTTGCCTCGGACCCGATAGTGTCGGGAAACAGTCTCGGTTGAAAGCAACGATGGAGTGGAGCCAAGAAATAATGTGTGATTTCATAGAACAATATAGGGAGCTGGAGGTATTGTGGAATATACGCTTGCCCGAGTACAAAAACAATAAGGCCAAACTGGATGCCCACCAAAACTAGCCCAAAAATTCAATTGTGATGTGGCCTTCATTAAAAAAAAATTAAAAACCTACGAACCTCTTTTCGTCGCGAACACAAAAGTATTACAGAAAAAAAATCGGGGTCCTCGGGAAGTAAAAAGAAAGAAAGAAAGAAAGAAGAAAAGAAACTTTTGCCAACAGGTAATTGAAGTCATCGGAACTCATCCGGGAAAAGTTTTTGAACAGTGCTTCGTCGTCGGCTAACAGTTTGTCAAAAAAAGCATTCTGTTCCGTATAATTTCTAATATACAGTTGTCTTGTCCACCATCGATGCCTTCTTTTTTTGCGCTTATTAATAAGAATTAAAAACGCTGCAGCAGCTACCGTTTGCTTTGACATCTTGTTGCCGACTACTAAAATATTTGTAGAATCGGTGGAAATGGTTTTGGTTGCGTTCGACGAGATAATTTCGTTGCTTTCAACGGTGTTGTTTGATTGGGTTTGATGATCAAAACGTGTTTCCCTGTTGCCTTCCTGACTTCGTTGAAAAGCAACATGTTGTCTGTTGCATGTTGAAAGGTTGCTTTGGTGGAAGGCCGCCTTTAGTCATATCGCTATCTATACAGAGCAGACCTGGCTACGAAGTTCTGTCTTGGCCCTTATTAAGCGCATGAAATTTTTGATGAGGTTAAGTTTTGAAAACGATATTTCGCCTTCTGCGTTAGACCCTAATATTAAAAATAAATCCGAAAAACAATATGGACATTGGGAAAGGTTGACACGAGACTGTCCTTTATCTGAAATTTAATTAACTCAACATTAGGATACAAACTAAAAAATATTTAAAACGCGTTGACAAAATTTTCTTCTAAACCCGTCGGATACATTTCAACTAATTCATTAGCTTTTAACGCAATCGTATCGTTTGTTAATGATCTGTCGCTAAAAAAATTAAACTCACGTAATTCAGTATATGCAGCACGTCTTTTGTCATTTCAGTAGAAAATACATCCAAAATTAAGAAAAATACTCTAATTCTATAGCTAGTCTTAAATATGTACATATTAGACTTTTTACTGGTACCTAATATTTATTAAAAATGTAAAAAATATGTTTGGTATTTGGAGAAAAGCGACCTAGAACCAGATATATAAGAAATAAAATATACTTTTTTTTAAACTAACAGCCATCAATAAAACAAAACCTTGCTTTTTTTAAATGTCAGAAATTCTTAGATCAATCTCGTGTGTTTATATAGCACACATCCATTTTTATTAAGTAAATCTTAAAAAAAGGCAAACTTAATTAAAGCATGTAGGAAATGGCCTACGGCAGCAGTGCCTAGGGCCTACGGCAACCTTAATCCGGTCTTAGTATCACGAAAATACCAACAATTATTCACCAAATGACAGGGGCAAAAAAATATTACGCGCCGACGGTTTGGGTTTTACTATAATTCTTTTATAGTTCATCGGCATTTTTATTGAAATGCATTTAAGCACTCCGAAAAATTTTTCAATCGAAAACTAAATTCGAAGATTAAAAATGCCTACGCAAAATATAAACATTCTCTATTAGTACTAAAATGACTGGACGGGCGCGAGGCGGTGTTGCCGCATCCTTAATTTTATTCGGCACATTGCTACGTTCAGTTGTTTTTCGTAGGATGACGTCAGACGGGAAACGGAATTTTTTGAATTTGCTCGAACTTTAAACCTTAATATTTTTGTTATTATCCGTCCAACCAACGTCATTTTTTGTGTGCGTGTTTTAGCTGACTGATTGTGCAGTAATATGAACATATTTATTGAAAACGCGAAATGACTAAACATGCTCATTGCACGTCGATTTTGGCAAGTATAAAGAATGTACAAAATTTAACACCCTGCATATTTAAAACAAAGCGTTTTCGGAACGATGTTCATCTGAACTTTATGCTTTAGTTTATTTCAAAGAATCTCGTTTTAAGCGATGGCACACGTTTTTTGAAACACTCTATCTATGTAGGGGAAAGACGGGGAATACCGACCACGCGGGTAATACCGACCACCAAATTTCATGTTTCCTAAGCCGCTAATACTTAACATCTTTAGCGCAAACAGTTCAAGGTTAACCATGTTAGCCAGTTTACCGCTCGACCCGACGATATCGCGACGCGTTTAGCAGAAAACTGACGATTTGTCTAAAAGTGAATATGTTAAGAAATGTTTTGGTTTAAAAAATAGGTAAGTATCTAAAGTGTGCGTACGTAAATCGATGTCCACTGATGGTAGTGATGTTACGTAGGTATGCTGCCATCTAATTATCTATCGAATTTTAGATAAACCTCACTTTAAATGGAATGGAACCGACATACGATTGGGGATGTGATTTCGGGTAATACCGATCATATTGGTCGCTTTTAACCGATAGAAATCGATATACCCGCAATCCGCAAAGTATCATTATTATATCTATGTATTAATTAAGGTCATTCATTTAAAAGCGCACCATGATCTTAAACCCGGACCTCCAGGAATATTAGCTAAGAAAAAATCAGCTAACAGTTTTAAGAGAAAGAAACAACCACAGTCCTATGATTCTTCCACTGATGACTCAGAATCCATCAAACTAACAACTGATTCTGATGAGAGTGACTTTGAAGAAAAAATAGTCCAAGCTAAAATATCGTTTACAGATTTATTGGCTCCACCAAAAATTAAAAATCATGCGCAAAAAAAAAATCCAGAAAAGCACATTCAAAAATCTTCACCTCTACCCGAAAATAACTTAAGACAAAAAAAATTTAAAGGAAAGAAAAGGTAATTTGCAAAGAATAAGCAAGTAAAACAAAGTTTAGTTGACCAAGATGAAAGAGGAACGCAAGAAAAATCCATTAAGAAAAACAAATAGGAAGTGGCAAAAGAGCCCTGCTTCTTATGCTATGAATTTGGCAGGGATGGAAAATGGTGGCTTGTATGTACTAAGTGAGGTATGGCAGCTCATGCGGAATGTACATGCTGCAATATTTGTAACGATGACATTTACTATTTCTGCGGTAACTAATAATTTTTAGACATTTTGTACATATTTTTTATGTGGTCGGTTTTACCCCACAGTGTCGGTTAATATCGACCGATGACATTTTTCGTTTTTATTTTTTTTTACAATATACTGACTTAAAAATATTTCGTTTTTTCTTTAGATTTATTTCTATTGATATGTAGCTAAAACAATGTGACTAATAAATGTACGTTTTCTATAAAGTACGCATTTTTTTCTAACGTTTTACTTTAGGTGATCGGTATTCCCCGTCTTTCCCCTATTCAAAGGTTCCACTTACTATAGATAAAAACTTGTACAACGGGACCACCGGAAGAACTCATCTACAAAACAAAAAATCTCTGAAATCGATGAACCCCTTTCACGAATTATGCGCCAACATACATACTCGTAAACGAAATAATAAAAAATACCTCCCATCGGTTAAAAATAATTTCAAACGAACATCGACGTTGAACCTGAACCTTGTAAAACCTTTTAGATGTAACATTCTTTTTAGTGTGTTCAATCCCCAAACGTGCAATGGTTTTAGATTGCTTAAAAATTCCGCTAAGGTCAAATGGTATCTTTATCGGGCTAATCCGCATGTATACGCTATGCTCACTCCACATTAAAAAACCATGTAAATAGCGACATGACGAATTTAAAGCGAAAAATATGGGACAGGGCTCAGTTTTTCGGGATCCACTACCGAATTACATTAAATATTTCATGCTTGCTTGCGGATGTATCGCGGAGCAGTAACGAGAGTGTTACGGCCCCAGCACCGGAGCCAGCAGTGTACGTGCAATCGATACCAGCCACCTGAAAATGAGCGACAACAACAGTTTAAGAGATTATTTCCGGTTTTCAGGATCTTCCGGTATTGTTCAGAGAAGGTCGTAACACTGCTATTGTGTCTTTTCATATTTACGAAAACTTTATGACAAAGGTAAACGAGACGGTGCCTTCCCTGCTTTCGTTTTTCAGAAAAACAGACTAAAAATTTAAAATATAAAAAAGAAATGTTTATCAGCAAACGGTCGGGTCAGTTCCAACTGAGATAAAAAAGTACTAGTAATAATTGATATACTAGGTTTTCTACTAATTTTGCATTTTTGCGAAAGAGTCTCTATTTTTTCTATTTATTACTTGAACAATCTACCCAAAATTTGCGTTTATTTTCCGATTTCTAGTATTCCCTGCTAAAATTAGCAAAACGGAACACTTATGGAATACTTCGGTATCCATTCGTCTATCACAAGCGATTTTCTCTGAAACTATTCGACGTAAAAATTTGAAATTTAGCATAGAGATAGTGTGGTGACCCAATTGTAGACGTGAAGTATAAAAGGTTAAATTTTAATTTCAGGGGGTAAATTGGGAAATTTCAAGGGCATCGTGTAGGGTGTTAAATGAAAGCTTATTGAAGCACGAATTCAACAATATATATGATGTATTTTTTTATGCATTTTTTAAAACATTTTTCGGGAAAAATTCTAGCGCAATCAATTGTTATAAACAATGTAATTGTTTATTTCCTTATAACTGCAGAACCATTAGTTTTAAAGAAAAAGTTTTTGGACAAAAATATTTCTCACGATGTAAGTAACAACTCTCACATGTTTTTCAAAATTATTCTAATTTGACTCAGTCGAAACGCTCCCCACTTAGCTCCGCGAATGCGCGATGTGATTCGGCGTTGGTGCCGTCAGCGGCGGGTTTCGAGCGGCCGAGGTTTGCTCAGGTTAAGAGGGAACGGAATGGCACGGAACACTAATTGTGCAAGTATAGCTTGCACTTGACCGAATTTGTTTTACTGTAGCCTTCCGCTACAACGTTAAGTAAATTTAATTATTTAATTGGCATATTAATTTAAAATACTTACTTAATTTTAAAGTGCTACTTAGGTACTACCTAGTACCGAAAATTAGTACTGCGTCGCCCAAATATTGCGGAGTTGTGCGTGACAATGTTCGTATTTTGAGAAAAATCCATTTAAAATAAAATGCTCTTTAGGTGTCCAATTTTCTACACTTTTTCAGGGTACATATCTCGGTTATCTTTAAAGATAGGTAGCTGCGGTTTTCGCAATACTATGCTAATTTTTCGTGAAACGTATGATGCTATAAACAGAATTTTCATAGCCCCCTTCGTTTCGGAGTACAGAGCGATTTTGAAAATGTGTCATCTTCAAGCACCCCTCGTATCTCAGTTGCCTTTTAACTTATCGGTAAGGCAAAAACTGATTATTACATGGTTGTTTGTGTAGAATCCAGTGGCGTTGTCAATTTTTTTCTAGAATGGGATAATTTAAAGATAAAAACCAAAGTTGCATTTTTTAGCTGGGGCACCCTGCATATTTTGTTTTCATTCGATTGAGTTTTTCTTAAGCTTTTCAAAAATATATAATTGTTGGTATATATCTTTTGAAATAATATCGGAATTTTACAACTTAAAAAAAAGGTATAATATTAATTCATAGTAGGCCGTGATATAATGATTTGAAACAAATGAAAATAATAGTATCCTTTCATGGCTGCTAGTCAGACCGCTTCTTAAAATTAGTAAGAGATCATTTTAAAAAATTATTGTTCTCAAAATCTCTACTTGATATTTTTTACTGTTTCTCGTTTAAAAAAATGGCTGAAATGAGAGTTTATCAGAACTGTGAAAAGTATGTTCTGATAGTTTTCTATATTGAATCGAATGAAAATTCACATAATGCCGCCGAACTATATTTTATCAGGTTGTACGATTTTATGTCCATTATAAATTTATCTTTGGCTTTTTTTCTACACTCATTCTAGATATCCAGACAGAAGGCAAACTTTTCCCGATATATTTTCCAGAATTAAAAAAAAAATTAGTTAAATACGGTGCGTTTATGCAGCCAAGACCAAAATCCTATAATAGGAAAATCGAGAAATCGACGAGGTTAACGTTTTAGGCTGTGTAGAGGCAAATCCTTCTACTTCGTGTAGGGCTATTGAGAAAGAAGTTGGAGTGATCAAGGCTCGAGCACAAACTTTATTACACAAATATAAATTTAGATCATATAAAGTCAAAATCGTTCTGCATTTACATCCTGGGTATGCTGAAGGTCGTCTCATTTTTGCAGTTGGTTTTTGCATCAAACTCAAGCTACTGTAAATCTTGGAAGATTTGGGGTATGGTCCGATGAGACGTATTTCAATTTTCAATAGACACGATATGTCTGCCCAAGATATCTGCAACCGGCCAAAGAATTTAAAGAATGCAAGGGACGGCTTAAACAACGTTCCAAATTTGTTTGTAGACCAGATGTGGTGAAAAGCTTAAATCTTATTAATGAAAAAGTAAACAGTTTTTCAAAACTGGTTTACAAACAATTGGTATAACGTTGTTTAAGCCTTCCCTTGCATTCTTTAAATTCTTTTGCCGGCTGCAGATATCTTGGGCGGACTTGGTATCAAGAAAACCATCATCTTTACTTTGAGCGGGAGCAGCAGTGAAGATTCGGTTTCAGCTGTGCTTGTTTTATTTTGGGAAGGCAACTAACTTATAGAATTTAATATTTATGAGGGAAGCCTTCCAGCAAATCGTTACCTGGGTATAATGCAAGATATTGTACCTAAATTGCTAGATGGTGTTCCCTTGGCTTACTTAAACAATATTTCCAATAGGACCCTGCCCATTATGCGGGAATAATACGCCCTTTTTTAGAAAATAATTTTCCTGAAAATTGGATAGGAACCAACAGACCTGTAAGATCACGATCACCCGATCTTTAAGTCTTTGACTCTTTTTTTGTGGGGTTACTTACAAAATAAAGTTTACAAGTCTCGATATCGCACTATAGAATAACTGCGTGAAGCCACTACACTTGAATTTCAAAATTTGCAGGGACGATCGATCATACTTTTAAATGCCATACGACGAATAAATAAAATGTGCGAGTTTTGTGTTAGAGAAAACGGTAACAATTTCGAGCAACTTTTGTGGTTTATAAAATATAAACAAAGATTTTGTAAATTTACATTTTAAATTTACTAAAAAACATCTGTTTCCTGTTTTATCTAAATTTGTTTGGAACAGTAAATTTTTTATTCAAAGTTTGATTCAGTATTGGGATTTAAAATTTAAAAAATAAAACTTCATGTCAGTTAAAGGTCTCTATTCATTTGTTTCAAATCATTATATCACGGCGTACTATGAAATAATATACCCTTTTTGTTTAATTGTAAAATTCGAAAGTTATTCCGAAAGATATATACCAACAATTATATATGTTTGAACAGCTTATGAAAAAAGAAATCGAATGAAAACAAAATCTGTCTCATTTAAAAAATGCAACTTTGGTTTCTATTGTCGAATTCGTTCCTTCTAGAAAAATTTACTACGCCACTAGATTGTACGCAAAATACTATATAATAATCAATTTTTACCTTACCGATAAGTTAAAAGACAACTTAGAGTGCAAACGAGGGGTGCTTGAAAATGACACATTTTCAAAATCGCCCTGTATCTCCGAAACGAAGGGGGCTATGAAAATTCTGTTTGTGGCATCATACGTTTCCCGAAAAAGTAGCATAGTATTGCGAAAACCGCAGCTCTCCATCTTGAAAGATAGATATAAAGATAATATTCTTACAACGTAATATAAATTTATTTTAAATGTTATTTTAAAGTCTAAAAATGGCGTCATAGTATTGCCTAATGCCTACTCATTTCAGCCAGCCACTATATATATTTTATAACATCCACCTTTGTTTCTGAGAGTGCAACACATCTATCGGATTTTTTAAGTTCCAAAGGAATAGGCGGTTCTGTTTCGGCTGTAACGTGAGCCTTTCGAAGTTTACGTTGGTGTAAATTTACTGTCTTAAATGCGTTATCTGTTGACTGAAAAGAATATTTATATTCAAGCCGAAAAAAGCATTTTGAAAACTACAAAGATACTACTGTCGAAAATGGTACAATGTTGTAGTTTAACTGATTAGAGTAGAAGTGACACCGGAGAATAATATTCTACTTTTCTCAATGTCCGTTCTATAGAGCTACCTATAGATTGCATCTACCTCTTGAATACAAGAGTGTCCTGGAACTGAAAATTGCATTGTAATATTTTGCTGATTTTTGTGTGTTTAGATGAGATGAGTGAGAGTATAACTCAAAAGACTGTTTCTATTTTGTGGAACGGAGCTGCCGCTCCAAAAAATTATTTCTCTAGACTCCAGATGGCCTTCCAGTAGCGTATTTAATATTAAATTATTTATTATTAATAGACTACGCTAGGCATGTGATTTCCAGTTCTCCCGTTCATACGGCACCGAGGTGACCAGCCATGTTATACACATTTAATTTGCATTTGTTATAAACGTTTTTTATATCTGCTCTTGGGCACGTTAGGACGTTTTCGAGATCAAAATAGGCTTTCCACTTTCCCTATCGTATTCTTTTTCTTCCCTTATGTATTTATTTTATTTTAAATGATCCTCCGATTTCTTATCTAATCTACCTTTTTCTCTTCTTTTTTACTTTCATTTCTTCGCAAGTATCACACCTATCTTTCCGTGGTTTGTGAAATGCCATATTAAATGAATTGCAGAATATTTTTCTGTACACGCAAAATGAAACCGCAGATCTTTCTTTTTCATTTGTATATTCTAAATACAGCTCATGTAACTTTTTTGTACTCGTTGTTCGCTTTCAAAATACTCTTTGTTGCTTCTCTTGTGAGAATGATGTGATGTCACTCGCGGAAACATATTAATATTCTCTTTGACAAAATCAGTTTCTTCAGGTGATGTTATCCGTTTTTTAATGTTTCCCTTGTTTACCCTGATTGGTTGGGGTTTTATTATAATGGACTGTATAAATCGTTTTTTGGCTGAGACACAATATTCCGGTATAAAAATATTTGCAATACTTATATGTTCTACACTTTTTTAGTTATTTTCATTTTCGCATTTTCTTCTTCGCCAAGGAACGTCAACTTCGGTAGTATTTCAAATATATTTTTTCTTGCCTGCAGCCGAAAGCGAATAATAGTTTTTAAAAATGTCCTTTCTTGGCTCACCATTTGGTTTGCGAGAGCAGTGAAATAAACATCTTTTAACACGATCTCTCTTATTTTTGATTTTTCTTGCCGGCACTACTTCCTTTCGTGAAGAAATATAGTCAAGACCCTGATCAAACCATATTTTTCTTATGTTATATGCCCATTCTAAAGTAATATTCTTCTTTTTTCGAGTCAAATTTTTTTATAATTTTTCTGATGTATCACCCTGATCTACTTTTGTTATATTTGCTTTACAACCTGTGCGATTTTGAGGATTTTCCATACTACGATTTTTCTCAGAATCCTGAGAAAAAGGTTCTTCCTCAGCCTTACACATTTTTTACCACAACAACAGAATAAGATATTTTGGATCCAAGTTTCGTTAATTACAATAGTATCATTAGGATGATTAAAAAACAAGCGCAGAAATCGAAACGAATACAATATTATAGTAATATACAGGGTGTCCCAAAAATCTTAGTATTGGTAAATATCTTTTCTATTAGTAAAGATAGAGATATCACATTTTAGGTGTATCTTATGGGTCAATAAATTTACTTTTTTATGTAATTTAACTTTTCAACACCCTTGAGGGGCGACGCTAGGGAGTTGAGGTAAAAATTTTAAATGCAACCTTATGCCGTGTGGCACCTTTTTCGAAAGGTCATTAAAAAAGAAACATTTTACCTCAAACCCGAGGTCCGTATCGTAATTCGTTTTTAAATGGCAAGCCTTTAAAATTTAAAAGTCGTAAAAAAATTTAAAAATTTAAATACCTTTATTTGTCTTATTACCTTAAAAGTTGTTCAGAATGACCCACAATGAAATTCTAGGCAGTAATAAAGTCGATTTTGGAATTACCTTGTTATATTTTAGAGAATGGCAGGTGTTACTTCTTGGCAGAGTTCTAAATTCGAGTTTATCACTGCCAAGAAGTTCACAGTGGCCATTTTGTATAACTTTTAAAGTAATAAGAGAAATAAAAGCACAAATTTAATTTTTTTTAACGATTTTTAATTTTTATATAGGCTTGCCATTTAAAAACGAATTATGATACGGACTTCGGGTTTGCGGTAAAAGTTTCTTTTTGAAGACTTTAAAATGAGGTACCACACGGCACAAGGTTGCATTTACAATTTTTGACCTCAACTCCCTAGCGTCACCCCTCAAGGGGTTTAAAAAAGTTAAATTACATAAAAAAGTAGATTTATCAAGCAACAAGATATCCCTAAAATTTGGCGTCTCTATCTTTACTAATAGCAAAGATATTTGCCCATATTAGAGCTTTCCGTACACCCTGTACACTAGTGTATACCTACATCTTTTTCTTTTGCATATTATTACTAAACAGGAAAATATCGAATTCGATACGATACGATAATGAAATAGAATCCAAGGGCATTGTTGCATGATTGTGTTACTTGACACTTCCGGCGTTGCCACTTGCAATTCCATTTACGGCAAAATAAACCTATTTTTTGAACAAAAGCGGGACAAAAGCGAGACGCCTGTAAAATCGGGACTGGCCATTTAAAAGCGGGACTGTCCCGCCAAAATCGGGACGAATGGTCACTTTAATTAAAACAAAGTTTTAAACATTAGTACTCTTGATGGTGTTAACATATGTTTTGCGTGGTTGTAACTAACAACCGTTTATTTGTTTTTAAGATATGTTAATCGTGGCCACAACTAACCTTGTATCCACCACGGCACCTCGCGCTGTTACATGACTTCACAAAACCACGGATCGCCATCGATCCCAACACGCTTCCCACAGACAGGAAACATCTTTTCAGTAACGCCAAGGATAAGACAAACAAGGGCATCGTTTATAATCACTCACCCTTCGTCAGCGTCCAGTTTCATCCTGAACATATGGCAGGACCTCAAGATCTTGAATGTATGTTTGTTGCATTTTAAAAGTTGTTAAAGAGAGAGTAGCGGCGAAAAAGAGTGTAATGAAGCAGATAACTAGGAAGTTAAAGTGTGTTAGTGTTGTACCTTTACTGAGTGAAGTTTCAAAAATAAATTCTGATCATTGGTTTCTAAAGAAGTGTCAATTGGCCAGGCTGGAGAGTTTAATTACTCTGGATCACAAGCTATCAAAGCTCTTAAGGGAGAAAACATTCAAAGAGTTTTAATAAACTCCAACAGTGACACTGTACCAACCTCAAAAGGTTTGGCAGATAAGGTTTACTTTCGTCCTTTAGTCCCTAAATATATAGAACAAGTTATACGCTCCGAAAGATCGATCGAGTTATTCTAACTTGTGGAGGACAAACCTGTTGAAACTGTGGCGTAAATCAATAGGATGGGTGTTTTTGATAAATATAATTACAAGATAATTGGTACGCTGATTCAAGCGATTATCGATACTAAAGATCGGAAGGTATTTGTTGAGAGAGTAGCGAAAATAGTAGAAAAAGTGGAGCAACTGGAGTTTCCTGTATTGGCCCAAGCGGATTTTTATTGGTAGGGCTTCGTTCAAGTTAGTAAGGATTAGGAGCAACACCATGATTTAACTACTATGTAATTCAAAGAATGAATGAATAATTTAGAGCCTACTTGCAGGTGCGCATATAAATATATAAAATCATGTGTGAGAATCTAGAGTTCTCTAACAACCTGAAGGTGCCTTAAACACTAAGGACTAACCAAATAATGCTAAAACTGATATTTTCTGGGCAGCTTCAATTTAATAATAATAACCCAGCTTCATTTTCACCAGCTGTGCTGCCAAGGACAAGCCCTACTAGTTCCTCAGCAGTTTATCAATATCCTGCTAATACAGCTAAACCTACTGAAGAAAAGGAAGCTGGTAATAAAGCAAATAATTGAAGAACCAGTGCTAATGCCAGTCCTAAAGCAGATGACATCAACCCTCGCCTTACCCCCAATAATGGAACCTAATACTGATGAAGCATATAAAGAATATCGAAAAAAAGTATTGTCACAGTTAGGAAAGAAAAGTCAATCAGAACCAAATAGAAATATGAGAACAATTCCATCGGATCCGGAAAATTGTAATGATTCAGAATATTTAGAAAAAAGGAGAGAGACTAATAAAGCTGCTAAACGATCTCGAGAAGCCAGAAAAGAGAAAAGGTGAAATAGCGATTCGTGTCTCGTTCTTAGAAAAAGAGAATTTCAAACTGAAATTCCAGCTGGCAGCAATCGAAAGACAAAAGAAAATGTATTTTGTAGGTGGTAGAGGATCTTTTCCTCGGCCGAGGTGGTACCACCCCGCGCAACCACTTAAAGAGCTGGTGAAATCTTAGCGGATGTTTCCAGCCCTGGGTGCGTGAGTCGGTTTTTTCTTTTCCTTTCCTCTTCAGACTGTCATTCTTCCTCTTCTCTTTTGTGTTCCTTCTCTCTTCTAACTATCCACCTCTTCAAAAAAAAACAAATATATGAGATGATGATGGCGCTCCCAGGGGTAAAAGATTCCGGAGGTAAACTACCCCTCCATTCGGATCTCCGGGCGAGGGGTGCTCATGGGGCCCACCATCGAAGAATTCCAAGAGCATAGTGACCTTTGCCAACATCTGCGGGCTTAATTCCAATTTGGACTCTGTCCACCTCTACCTCCAATCATGCAAACGCCACATTCTTTTTCTGACCGAAACCCAAATCAGCTCCAAATCCTCAACCAATCATCTCCTGTTTTCAGGCTATGAACTTCTGTCATCTTTTCGTCTTCATGGTGGGGTATGTGCCTACGTTCGCAGCAGCCTGTCTTGCACCAGACTCCCGAACCTGGAATCAGGCCACCCCGATATTCTCTGGCTAAAACTCGCCCTTAAATCTTCTACTAAATTTATCTGTTGCATCTATCGCTCCCCATCAGACAAATACTACAATGAGTTCTTTGACTTTCTCTCGGCAAAAATCGACCATCTCATCTCCGAATTTCCCTCCGCTGAAGTTATCGTCCTAGGCGACTTCAACGTCCATAGCAAGGAATTGTTAGGATCCACAAAAACTGACCCAGAAGGCAGACCAGCAGAAAACTTCGCAATCAGCAACTCGCTCACCAATTTGATCAGAGAACCAACTTACTTTCCCCGCGTTTCTACCCATAATGCAAATCCTCTAGATCTTTTTCTTACCACCCATCCTGAGCCTTAGTTAACATATGTATGAGCTCCCCTTGGTCGTTCAGATCATGGCCTCATTACAGTCTCTTGTCCCATACATCCCGAGTTTGCTGAAATCATGCCAGAACGCACGATCTGGCACTACAATTCTGCCGACTGGGATGGTCTTCGAATCTTCTTCTCTGCTTTCCCTTGGAACCCTGTCTGTTTTTCCACTCCCGATCCCTCCGAAATTTGCTCTCATATCACAGACATTATTCAAGCAGGTATTCAAGGTTTCATTCCACATACCCGCAAGAAACCTAAACTCGACCATCAAAAGCCATGGTTCTCCAAGGGCTGTGACAAAGTCAGGCTCAAAAAAGCCCAAGCTCACAAAAGGTATCTTCAAAATCCTACACCCGAAAATCGTCAAATTTTCACCGAGGCCAGAAATCAATACAACCAAACTATCTTAGAGTCCAAAAAGTGCTTTTAACAACCGCATAAAAGATAAAGTGCTTTCCTGTCCCAACGGCGGCAAATCTTTCTGGTCACTTGCCAAAAACATGAGTCAGAACTTCTGTAGAACCACTTTTCCTCCCCTGACCTCCGACAACGAAGTTATCTCCACCTCTAAAGGGAAAGCAGAACTATTCGCCAAACAATTCGCTGCCAATTCCACCCTGATTCCTCCCTCCAATTTCGCTCTTCCAACCGCTAAGTCTGTACCCCACAAAATGCCCGATATAATACTTAAGGTCAAACAAGTTCAAAAAATTCTTCTATCCCTTGACACCAAAAAGTCCTCTGGTCTGGATGGCATACCAGCAATTGTTCTAGAAAATGCGCTCCAGAACTTGCACCCATCTTAACTCGTCTTTTCCAGATCTCTTATGACAGGGGTATCTTCCCAGATGGCTGGAAGGCTGCTCGTGTGCAGCCTGTCCCGAAGAAAGGTTCCAAGTCCCTTCCATCCAATTATAGACCTATCTCTCTTCTCTTCGTTGCCAGCAAAGTCATGGAGAAAGTAATAAACTTGCAAATTCTAAAATATCTAGAAAAACACAAAATCATCCATGACAGACAGTACGGATTTCGTCACCTAAGATCCACAGCTGATCTCCTTAGCTTTGTCACACATAACTGGAACAAGTCTCTTGAATTTCATGGCGAATCTCAGATTGTTGCTCTCGATATCTCCAAGGCCATCTCCAAGTATGGCATGCCGCACTCCTCAACAAACTACCTTCTTACGGTCTTCCTACCAAACTATGTACCTGGATCGGCAGCTTCCTCTCTAATCGGCGCATAACTGTTGTGGTTGATGGTCACTCATCTAACTTCCATCCTATCAATGCTGGTGTCCCCCAAGGTTCAGTCCTGGCAACATCACATTAATCACCTGCTCTCTTCAACTACCAACCCCATCCACAGTTATGCTGACGATAGTACTCTTCACTCCAATATTCATTTTTCCAGACAAGTTTCGAATCAGGAGTTGGATAATGGACGCAGATCTATGTACCTATCCCTTTCCCAAGATCTTCAGTTAATCTTAGACGGGGGTGCCAAGAACCTTGTTCAGTTCAACGCCTCCAAAACCAAGTCTTGCTCCCTCTCACGCAAAAAATCTGGCAATGCTTACCCCATCCACATGAATGGCCAAGCCCTACAAAACAATGAAACATTCCATCTTGTTGGAGTCGCTTTTGAACATGATCTCAGCTGGCACAAACACATTACTTCAGTAGCCACATCGGCAGCTAAAAAGCTTGGTTTTCTATTTCGAGCCAGAAAGTACTTCTCCTCTTCTAACTTATATACTCTCTATGTTTCCCAAATAAGACCTAATCTAGAGTACTGCGCCCACATCTGGGGAGCGGCATGACCTTCGACACTTAAGATCCTTGATTCTATCCAAAAGAGAGCCATTCGACTTATCAATGACCCAGCCCTCACGAGAAAACTCCCTTCTCTCGCTCATCGCCGCGCTGTAGGGGATTTGTCCCTTTTCTACCGCTACTTCCACGGATTTTGCTCTGAAGAACTAGCCGGTATTATTCCCCCCTTGAATGTCCCTAACAGAACAACAAGAGGCGCGTTACGTATGCATCCCTTTACTGTCCAGCTACAGAAGCCTAGAACAGACCACTTCTCTCGCTCGTTCATACCTAGGGTCTCCAGAACCAACATTGTATCTACCACGACACCTTGCGCTGTTACATGATTTCACAAAACCACGGATTCGCCATCGATCTCAAGACTTTCACCAACGCCAACGATAAGGCAAATGAGGGCATCGGTCATAAAATCTTAATCTTCTTCAGCGTCCAGTTTCATCCTAAACATATGGCAGGACCTCAAGATCAGGAATGTATGTTGGTTGTATTTTTAAACGTTGTTAAAGAGGGAGTAGCGGCGACCAAGAGTGTAATGGAGCAGATAACTCAAAAGTAAAAGTTTACCTTTACCTTTACTGAGTAACGTTCCAAAAAAATTCTAATCATTGGTTGCGGAGGACTGGCAATTGGTCAGGCTGGAGAGTTTGATTACTCTGGATCACAAGCAATCAAAGCTCTTAAGGAAGAAAACATTCAAACAGTTTTAATAAACCCCAACATTGCCACTGTACAAACCTCAAAATGTTTGGTAGATAAGGTTCACTTTCTGCTCAGGTCTCTGACTACGTAGAACGCTATACGCGTTATACGCTCCGAAAGACCCGATGGAGTTCTTCTTGTTGAAGTAAATATTTTACCAACTCTTGGCGTAAAGTATATTTTTATATCGAAGAAGACTAAACTGTACTTGACTTTTTATTTTCTATAGTTGACATTGATAACAATTACTCTGAACTGGTACGTAATAAAATAACGGGTTCTATAAATAAATCAAGAAGATGTAAATTAGTATCTTCAACACCTTCCTTCATTGATTGATTTATTTAACCTAATATATCTAACAAATATTTCAACCTTGGTCTAAACAGCGGTTTCGTCAAGAGATGAGCAGCTTGCCTACAAAACTCAATTTTGGCCACTTCGATTTCTTCTTCCAGAACCAATTTACGAACGAAGAAATGTCTTATTCTTATATGTTTCGTACGTCGGCGTCGGTAAAATTTTGGAATTTTGAGTTACTCTAACAGCAGCTTCGTTGTTGACGTTCACGGCAGGAATGGACTGTAGATCAGTTATTTCTTTGTAAAGCCTTTTTAGTCATACCAACTCTTTAGCAGCTTCACTGGCAGCTACTACTTCTGCTTCAGTAGTGGAAATTGCAACCGAAGACTGCCTCTGGCTAAGCCAAGAAATCTCTCCTACAGCATTTAAACACACTAACCCTGTAGTGGAACGGCCTGTGCTTTCATCGCCATGATGATAAAGACTGTTCTGTAATTTACAAACACGACTGGAATTATCATTGTAACCCTCTGGCTATTGCATGTAGGTCTCTTTCAGTAAGTCTCCTTGTAAGAAAGCTGTTTTGACGTCAAATTAGAGAATATGGAAATTCTCTTTA
Source organism: Philopedon plagiatum (assembly GCA_963971165.1). NCBI lineage: Eukaryota > Metazoa > Arthropoda > Insecta > Coleoptera > Curculionidae > Philopedon > Philopedon plagiatum. The sequence goes on along the minus strand of OZ020198.1, from coordinate 31,220,269 downwards.
GCCGCCAATGTCAAAATAAATCTTATTGAATCGTATCTTGCGACTGGGCTAAATGTCTCCTCATAATATATTCCATATTGCTGCATAAAACCTCTAGCCACTAACCTTGCTTTGTATTTTTCAGTACATTCAAAATTATTGGTTTTTATTCGAAAACCCCATTTGCCTGACAACGGCCTTCTGCCTTCTGGTATACGTTCCAATTTCCATGTTTTATTGTTTATTAAAGATGAATATTCTTCATCCATAGCATCTTCCCATTTCTCGTCTTGAAGAGCTTGCTCAACTTCTAAATTTTCCACATCACGCAACATTACAATAGCCATATATCCTTCTTCATAACGTACTGGTTTACATAAATTATTTCTGTCCCTTAGCTCTGTTTTGTTATTTTCTTCCTTACTATTTATATTACTTTTATCATTTCTCTGAGGTTCAATAGTCAGTATTTCATTTTCATTAACATCGTATATAATATTTTGTTATGGTTCTTCTCTGCTTTCAGAATTTTCGTTTATTCCGATTGTGCATTCTTCCGAAATTGTCATCATTTCTGAGATATTTCTATGTAAAACAGTTGTACTGGGTTTTTGATGATACTCTAATCTAACATTGACTTCTTCAGATTGAATTTCATTTGGTTTAGCTTCCTTGGGAAGCGTATCTCCCTCCTTTCGAAAAGTAATGTCTCTTGCTATTTCTATTTGTCTGAGATCAGGTACATACATACGGTAACCTTTTGTATGTTGCGCAAGACCAACAAAAATTGCAAATTTGCTTTTAGCATCCCATTTTCGCCGCTTCACAAAATGTACCAAATCAAACAAAATGTACATATGCCTACTTTCTGTGAAGAACAACGCTTAGATGATTTTCTAAGGGATGATTTAAAGTTACACAAGGTGCCCAAATCGAAGAAAGACTGAATGATGCCATAAATGTATTAAGAAACCATGCAAAATTACCAATAGTTTTAGAGTAGCGACAAAATAGTTTATATCCCAATCACACCATGCCACAATAACTCTATTATACTCAGTGTAAATAAAGCTTCAAAAAAATTATATATGCCTGCTTTCCGTGAAGAACAATGCTTAGGTGACGCAATTAATTTTATAAGAGATGATTTAAACATACACAAGGTACTCGGATGGAAGAAAGAAAGTTTTAGGATAGCAGCCAAATAGTTTATATCCCAATCACACCACGCCACGTTCACCCTACCATACTCAAGCGGTCACTGTAAAAAATGCTCCACAAAATTTAGATATGCCGCAATTGATTTTCTACGGGATGATTTAAAGCTACACAGGGTGCTCGGATGTAATAAAGACTGGATGATGCCATAAATGTAGTAAGAAACCACGCAGAATCACCAATAGTTTTAGGATAGCTGCCAAGTAGTTAATATTCCAATCACACCACGCCACACTCAGCCTATCATTGTAGGGTGAGTGTGGCTCATTGTAAATATCGCTTAAAAAATATTTGCATATGCCTGCTTTCCGTGGAGCACAATGCTTAGGAGACGCAATTAACTTTCTAAGGGATGATTTAAAGCTACACAAGGCGCTCGGTTGAAAGGAAGACTGAATGATGCCATAAATGTAATAAGAAACCACGCAGAATCATAGGAGTAGATAGTTTTAGGGTAGCTGCTAAATAGTTTATGTCACAAAATTTTGCATATGCCTGCTTTCCGTGACGCATAATGCTTAGGTGACGCAACTGATTTTCTAAGGGATCATTTATTGCTACACAGGGTGCTCGGATGGAAGAAAGAATGAATAATGTCATAAGTATATTATAAAGCCACATAAAATCACCAAGAGTTTTAGGACAGCTGCTAAATTGTTTTAGGACAGCTGCCAAGTACAAGGCATTAAAAAAATCCTTAAAGCTTTAAAGCCTGCAAGCGGTGCCTGTGTAAAAAAAGTTATTTACATTGGTCTTGAATCTTGTGAAGCCAGTTTAACTGACAAGTATGTCGTCATAATTCGACATCTTAGTACAGTTATTCTTTCAGTAAAATAAACAACAATTTCTGCTGAAGTCTAAGAAAAATTGATTAATTCTTATTTTCGACTGAAAAATATTGTTGTCGATAATTTTTGTAGAAGTTATATGCATTATGCAGATATGCAGTCAATAAACTTGCGACTCTTCCCTTACTTCAGAAAACCTGTGTTCCACCACAAAATTATACCACGGTACTTGGACGAAATTGAAATATTCATAATTCCAATAGATGTAGTACTTTGATAGTATAGATGGAAATTAATATTTATGCGAAAAATATACCCTACAAGAAAGTAGTTTCTGAAATATTTTAGAAAGACAATTTTATTGTTAAATTTTTAAATATTCATAAAACATTTTGGTTGGTTTATATTACTATACAATGGTACTAAATGTGCTGTAATATATTTTGGGTTGCCAGACTTTTAGAATGTTTCGTCTCATAAAATTGCATGGTTTATAGGAATATGCATGTATTTTTTATTGCAAGAATTGTTCAAGCAAGTCACTACAAACCCACGAATATTATTTTAAAGAAAATTACTGGGTTAACTTAACTAATTTTTCGGTATAATTTATTACAATTTAAAAAGCCGCCGAAATTTTACCAGCCATGTAATCAATTATATTGTTTACAACAATAAGTCAAATGCCTGTTAAACAATAAGGAGAAAACGACTGAAATTAAGAACCTCGCCTCGAGTGTGTGTTGTTATGTATAGTATTACCAATACTCAGTGGCGGCTGGTGAAATTTCGAAGTTGTATATCTCTGTTCCTACTTACAGGACCCGAACCAAATTTAAGGGTTTTAATAGTGAGCCCACTGGGAATGTTTTGGTAAAGAAAAAAATCATTTTGTAATTTGCGAAAAAAAGTTAAATTTTTGGTGTGCCCCTCCTAGGAAAAAAATGAAAACGTCTAGGTATTTTATTTATTCTTTTTTCTAAACAAATTTTACATCATTCTGTCGACAGTTTTTAAATTTTAAGAGAAAAAAAGGTGTTAGTAGAAAGTTATAGTCATTTGAATTTTTTTAAGCCTAAAAAAAATTTAAGAAAAAATTCAAATGACTATAACTTTCTACTAACACCTTTTTTTCTCTCAAAATTTAAAAACTGTCGACAGAATGATGTAAAATTTGTTTAGAAAAAAGAATAAATAAAATACCTAGACGCTTTTTCCTAGGAGGGGCACACCAAAAATTTAACTTTTTTTCGCAAATTACAAAATGTTTTTTTTCTTTACCAAAACATTCCCAGTGGGCTCACTATTAAAACCCGTAAATTTGGTTTGGGTCCTGTAAGTAGGAAGAGAGATACACAACTTTGAAATGTCACCAGCCGCCACTGCCAATACTCACCGCATCTAACCTAAATCGTTTATTTGTGATGTAAATAGATATATTTGTTGTTTCCGTAGAGTTAGTGTTTTTTATTATAAGTAGTATAATGTGTTCTTTTTATTAAATAATTAAACTTCTTTAAAACTACCTCATAAGTATTGTATTGTGCCAATATGCATTAATGCCACTGCAAGTTTTTCTTCCTGTGTCAAGAGCAGCCGAAGTCAGAAGAAAGCAGTGCAAAATTAATAAAACGTCTTATATAAATATGATTAAATGTTAGTAGGTATCACCAAAGTCAAGTAAACATATTTTGCTAATAAATACTAACAAAAGTTTGAAGACAAATGTTGACCTTATGATTTACCACTATCGAAGTATAGCCTCAGGAAAATGAAAAGAAAAAACTTATTTGGAGCCTATTAGCACATAATAGGTAATATTTTTAAACACCTGTTTTAAGCTTTTACTCCTTTAATCCTTGGACAACAATCAAGAAAATCCATTAACACTCGAATTTACGATACACCAGTCATAATAACAATTTTTTTATTTATAACATACGACGTCAGAATCAAATGAGATCACCTTTTACAAGATTTGAATTTAAAGTGAAAATTTGTAATAGAAAATAATTTTAATTCCTCATAAAACCGAAGGTAAATTGATAAAAATAACCGCTATAAATATTTTATTTATACAAATGCAAAAATAGGGCCCCCCCCTCTATGTCCGTCGTCAACTTTCGACAGGTGATGTGAAGTCAAGAACTAAGTACCGTCTAGTAGATATACATTTGCTTAGAGGTATTTTAACTGCTATTTGTCAACGTAGTAAGATTGGATTAATTACTAATGAACTGTTATGTTAAATTATGTGAAATTTTTGTTTGTACATGTTTTATTGCCATAAGGAAAACGAAAACATCAGAGGAATAATTTATTTCTGAAAATATGAAGCATTTTCAAAAAATTTAAATATTGTTGGGAAGAGGTCCTAAGATTGCGATTCTGTCTCCTTATATTTACGAAAACTTTATAACAAAGGTAAAGAAGACAATGCCGCTCTGCTTTTGTTTTTTAAAATATAGCCTTGTTAAAAGTGACTAAATTTAAATATAAAAAACAACTGCTTTGGCAAAAATAACACAACCCGGAATGGGGTGTTTTCCGAAACATAATGATATGATATAAGTTTATTTTTGTACTGTTATATATCACATTTTTCTGCCATTTTGCATATTTATAACATTTTGCTGTGCTAAAAATTAATGTTATATTCCCACAGAGAAAAACACTATTTACTAAGAAATTTTAAAATTCTAATGTCTCCGTCAATTACAGTAAAGTAGGCGCTTCAGATAGATGCCTTAGCTTCTTTGATTTAACAAATTCATATTCACATATTATTCCTAAAAACACGAATACCGTTCTTTTTAAGCCTGTTTCTTTTTTTCTCTTATCACAACAATCCGACATGCTTAATGTTGTGTTAAGGTCGCTGGTGACAGATGACTGCTAATCTATTAAATGAAAATGAATATTGCTAAGAATAGAACATTTTTTTGGGTATCTGAAGTTCTTCCGACTTATATCGACTTCTAGATGTTTGTAATTATTCTGTTGTAGTCTCCTGAAATGGATCTGATTCTCTAAATCAAATTAAACTTTTCTTTATATTGGAAACAGGAGTGGCCGTCATGTAATTTGCAAACGTCCAGTCAGTTTTTCTCGAAAACTATGCCATGAACGAGAAAACTGCTTAAGAAATTAAAGAACCAGTCAAATTTTACACTAATGAAATAATAAACCGATTTGTAGAACTGTTGTCAAATTTTCAAAAACACTTACTTAAGTTAAAATCGGAAAAGTGTATCCAAAATACAGGACTTTTCTTCGAGTACGTTTAAATCTTACATTTAATATAGAATAACTTTTTAATAAAACCTTTAGTGCAGTTATCTTCTTAACTACCACTCACTGTTTTTACCAGAAACAGGTTTTAACCTTTAATTCGCATTAAAGGCTGAAAATGAAAATATTTTTATTTACTTTTAACAAGCCGGTCTAATTAATAATTCATACGAATCGCACGGTATTCTGCCTAATTTAATATTAATTCCATCTAAATACTGATACTCTCGCAACCCCCAAAAAAGATACAAGGGTTGGCCGGCCAGTCGAGGATCTGCACAACAGCGCCATTTATTCTAAGAAAAAGGTGATTTATTTGTTAGTCAAATCGAGGACTGGTAAATAAAGGTCTGTATAATTTGTCTCTAAAAGTAGATTCTGTATCTAGTAGGAAAGCCAGACGACCGTGAAGATGGCTGGTCTAGGTGCCAGCCCAGACCAAGAACATAGAGTCCGGGAATGTGGCTTTTCCTACGAGGTACACACCATGCGCGGCCCATCCATAAGGTCAATGACCCACCTAAACTTTTCAATTATCTACCTTATAATTTATTTTTTAATTTTTTGAAACCAAAAAATAATCTTTTATTTCAAAAATCTGCAAATTCCATGCGAAAACTCCCAAGAAAAAATCAAGCCAAGCCATCGTCGAAAATATCCAAGGTTGCTCCGGGCTGGGTCGTATTTTAAATTGGCCTCATAGGTTTAAATGGACGATATAAATTCATTAATTCTAAGAGAGAAACAGACATACGCGCTTCAGGAAGTTAAAAAGAGACACAATTTGTCGACGGCCCACCAATAATATCGGACTATGGAAATACACTCAAACCGCCCCGTAAAATATACTCTTTCAAAACATTTGGTTTGGAAAAAGAAAAACTAATTAGGTAGCTAATATGCGCATTGTCTTTGCAATGTATTAATGTATTATAAATTAGCGGTTAAACATAAAAATTTATAAATACGATCTCAGCCACGCCAGTGCTAGTCATCAAATATGATGACATCGGACCGGTTTTCTTACATTACCAGCGTAGTCCAGAGGTAGAATCTCAGCGAGTTGACCAGGAGGTCGTGGGTTCGAGGCTGTGTTAGGGTAGACTTTTTAAAAATTTTTGCTATTTAAAAAATTAAATCGGCTATCAAAGGTGTAGTGGCAACAAGTTAGCACTTGTTCCTCGATAAAATATTTTAAAACATATTGGCAATCTCATATCTACTACAGCTGTCAGCCTGCGCGTGCGTGGACAAAGATCGTATTACTATGTCTAGTCGCCAGTATTGTACTTATTAAAGAAAACGGAGTTTCGGCAGCGTTCCTAATTTTATTTTACGAATAATCATACTTTTAGTTCCAAATGAACATCACCATTTATTCTGGGCTTTTAGTATAAGGCGCGACCTCTATTGAGTAGACGCTAAACGTATCAAAACGGGAAGCCGCTAAGAATCTGGAGTACTAAACCACATAGAAAAAAGTCATAAACATCTAGAGTAGCAATGTTCAATATACTAAAGTACCTATTTTATGATTTTTGAGGTGTTTATTTGTAGGTAAATAATTTCTTGGCAAAACTAGGCACATAATTAAAAAACCTTCCTTAGTTAAAAAAGTGTATTTTACTTGTTGTGTTGATATCACTAGTTGCCCACAAAATTTTGACCCACCTGTAAAAAAACACACGGGCCGCGCCTGGTACACACAAGGAATTTGGAAGGGGTAAGGGGAATAGCTATAAAGCCGGCTAAGCGACGGGAAAATAACCTAGCATGGAGCAAGTTAAACGTCATTAACGTCAATTTAGGGTACACATTTGATTGACAACAATTGGATCGATCGTAATCAGATTTTGAACTTTTAGCGAAATGAGTAATTACAGCAAGACGGGTAGTAGAAAGAGAATGAATGACAACGAAGTGTCGTAAATTGATCCGGATCGATCCATCGTGTATGGAAAACAGCCTATTTCATGGGGTAGGTAGCTGTAGGTTGTTCATGGTCCTTAATCTGGAACCCCGAAACAGAGTTTGTAATCTCGAACACCGAACCATAGGGAGGGAAGAATTAAGCTTTATTTGTGTTTACGTTGTTGGCTTTGCCAGTCAGTCTATCGTGTGTTTCGGCTTTGTTTGTTCAGTTTTCTTGCGGTAGTAAGTGTTTGTGGTTTTCTGAAAAACTCGGTTAGCAGTCTGACTATAGAATAGTCCTTCCTATGAGTCCCATTTTTTTCTATTTTATTTGGCTTATTTACGTCACACTCTATAATCCAAATTATTATTATTCCAAATACAAACTAGTACCATAACCGGACTGATGTACTGTGAGTACGACAGGTACTAAATCCAAGTTACCATGGTATTTAACGGTAGTAATGACATATTACAAATTATCTGTTCACAATGTGCATTACACTTTACAAGAAAACGTTTTATGGTTTGCGAACAACGTTCACGTTCAATAGATAGTGGCTTGGCACACTTCTTTATGCTATATAGAGAAATTAGTGAACTTACTAAATGTACTTTTCACAACATTAAATCCCTTCTAGGTTTGGACATTTTTAATACTTTTGGGAATTATCTGTATGGTGACGCTTCTTGTATTTTGTATTTCATCATATGTGTACTATACAGTAAAACTCTTTGTAATATTTATTGTATTGTAAGATATTACATTTATATGTAAGACTATGTCAATGTAGCTACAGTAAATACACAAACTTCTGAAGTCCGGACCTGGCCTGCATTTTACTTTTCAAGCTAAACTTGTACCTTAAATGATACTCCCCTAACACGCATACGAGGTCAAATTCATTTTTAGGCAATGACCTTTCTTTACCCCTTCGAAATTCCTTGGTTACACATACTATTTTTCCGCCGACGACTGTTCAAAATCGAGAGAAAATATTCAAACATTGTTTAATTTTGAAAAAATCACGACTGATTTTATGCATAACTGATGTCTTGAAATTCCTAATAAAAATTGGTTGTGTAACCATGGAAACGTATTAATTTTGTATTGCCAAACTTGACGCGTGTAAATATAATTTGTTTTGTTTTTTCAAAAATTCAAGCTGTTATATAAACATTTTATATCTAGTAAAAAAGTGATAAATAATGGGTGACGATGAATTTTCCATTCCTGGAACTCCTCCAGAACTGACAGTAGCAGTAAATCCCACATTAGATTTATTTCCAAAAAGATCAAGACAAAAATATGAAAATGCATAAAATCGTTTTATGTTGTCACGGTTTTTTTTTCACAAAAATAAAATATATTATACAGTAATATATAATACATAATACTTTTGAACGTTCCAGCGACGGCAGCTGTTCATCGGTGAGCACTAGGTTATGAGTTAGTAGTGTGGTTCACTTTTCTAACAATGCGCCACCTAGTCTGTATAATTTGCTTTAAGGGATGAAGAATCCCCAGACGGGGAGATGAACTCTTAGAAAAGAAGATGTTAAAATAAGAAGCAGATTACCATTGACTAAATTTAATAAGTATTTTAGTACTTATTTACGTAAAAACAGGAATAAATTCATTCACAATAAATAAAAAACATTACCGCTTCTGATCGCAGAACTTCAATTTTTAAATACCCCCACCCCAACTTAGTTACGCATTCGCATGGTTGATTAATCAATCAAATTGACATGCACGAAAAAATATAACACTGACATCAAATCAGAAAAGTTTTACATAAGAGAATAATGTATGAAATTATAATATCATTTTAAATTAGGTAATAATACGCATAAAAAGTATAAAAGAACTATTTAAAGCATGGCAGATCATATTAGACTGATGTTAATTTATGCAAATACATGGAATATACTGGCCTTTGCTATCAGCATATTTCTTTGGCAGAAAAAGATCCATAAATGTTTGTCCGGAATTTCTCAGGAACTAACCACGAAAACGAATTATTCGGGAGAGAAACATAAGTAGTTAGGAGGAAAAACGTACTTGAATATTGTACACCAGTGTGTATCCCAACAAAAAAACTCTAGAATAACAATAAAATAGCAATAAGTAATGGCATATTATATGTTGTTGAAGGTATCTTACCTCACAGATATTTTGAGAGTTTTTGAATCAAAATAGGCATTTCTTGACGAAAATACAGGAACTTGAAGGTAGATAAAGGCATATTCTAATGAAAGAACTGAAATAAGAAACGAATTTTCAAAAGATGATCACGAAAAAACTTGATTATAATTAACATACCTGAATGAAGAATGAGGGCATGGAGGAATATGACTAATATACACTCTTCACCATTCAGCATCAGCACAGTGTCCAAAAAACACTGTTAACAAGGTAATAGAAACTCTTAAGACATGAAAGAACCATACTATAATAAAAAAAACTTAAGATACAAAAGCCCAATCTGGGTAAGGGATGGTTTTAGTGTGTAAAACACCACACTCGATACACGGACTTGCAGGAAGTGTCTCTCTTAGCAACAGGAAAAAAGTCTTTTTGAAAATCCCGCTCAGAATGCTCTGAAATGGTACCTTGATGTTGATTTATTCCAAGTTAAAAAAATATAGCATTCAAAAACTACATTGTATATGCATATTAACATAAACACTCAAATTTCTGCCAAAGAAGAGATACGCAAACTCCAATATATTGATTTTTCACGATATTTTTGACGTCATAAATGAATTCAGAACTATGGTAAGTACTAACTTATATTGTTGCATATATATTTCGGGCGAATGCGCTAGATAACTAGCAGTTGCAACTTAAAATTAAATATTTTAAATTAATATTCTAATTAATAATTAAATTTACATAAAGTTGTAGCGAAACTCTACAATGTATTATCGCAAGAACAAAAATAAAAGTTTTTTTTCGGAAAACATCGTAATGACATACCTTCTAGAGCAGCTTGTTTAAAGATAAAATGTTCTAAAAATCGTATTTCTAATAACTTTTGCACACTAAAAACTATAAGGAAATATTGTTTCATCATGGCACAGAAATGAATAATTCTTAACAGTTATTTTTCGTTGCCTAGTAACGAGTAGATGTGTTATAATATTGACTTTTTTTACAAGAATTTTTGTCAGAAATGTCAACGTTTTTGAACGATCGGCGGAAAAAAATGTATCAATAATTTTAACCACATTTTTTCACCAGATAAAAAAAATCCCTAAAAATGCTGTTATTGGCATTCCTAGTAAATAGGATTAATAAATTAAAAAATTGAAGCCGATTTTTTAATAATAATAAATTATTGTGGTACCGTCACCATTTTTGCTTAATACTTAATGGACATATCTGACTAGAAAATTTTCTTAATTAGATAAATTAAATTAACTTCTATTCTTGCCGAAGTTGCTTTAGTTTCTTAAGTTATTCTTAAACAATATATAATAATATATAAAATAGTATTTTCCGTATACCCAGATGCTTCTCGATCACTTTCTTCCTATCAATAACTTTATGATTTTTTTATATTCTAACACTAAATCGTAAAATCTAGTTTTATTATTCTTCATCGTATTTCTAATAACTTTTGCACACTAAAAACTGTAAGGAAATATTGTTTCATCATGGCACAGAAATGAATAATTCTTAACAGTTATTTTTCGTTGCCTAGTAACGAGTAGATGTGTTATAATATTGACTTTTTTTACAAGAATTTTTGTCAGAAATGTCAACGTTTTTGAACGATCGGCGGAAAAAAATGTATCAATAATTTTAACCACATTTTTTCACCAGATAAAAAAAATCCCTAAAAATGCTGTTATTGGCATTCCTAGTAAATAGGATTAATAAATTAAAAAATTGAAGCCGATTTTTTAATAATAATAAATTTTTGTGGTACCGTCACCATTTTTGCTTAATACTTAATGGACAATATGGACATATCTGACTAGAAAATTTTCTTAATTAGATAAATTAAATTAACTTTTATTCTTGCCGAAGTTGCTTTAGTTTCTTAAGTTATTCTTAAACAATATATAATAATATATAAAATAGTATTTTCCGTATACCCAGATGCTTCTCGATCACTTTCTTCCTATAAATAACTTTATGATTTTTTTATATTCTAACACTAAATCGTAAAATCTAGTTTTATTATTCTTCATTTGGGATATATTTTGTAACAGACCCTAACTATTTTTGCTTTAATGTTGATTAGCTTATTTTTATTAATTTAATTGAAATGTAAAGTTTTTATAGCAGGTTCATTTTGCACACAGTTTTTAATTCCATTTTATGTCTTAATTTCGGTTTTGTACTAACATCGATAGTGAAAACAGCACCAAAATATCAGTCATGGTCGCCCATAGAGTAAATTCTCAGGGGGGGGGGGGGGGGACCAGCCAAAAAACCGTACGTACAAAGTTGCGCAGTTGTTAAAAAGCTATGACCGTCGGGGGGCTGCCCCCTCCCTATGGGCGCCCATGCGTCCAGTGTTTTCTGAGATTAACCCTTTCTAACAGACAGATAGACACAGTGGCACCTTTCGGAGACTTGTGTAGGGGGTAGAAATAAACAAGTAAAAGATATACCAACTTAAGTAAATCTTACTTTACAAAAGCTATATACACTTTTATCATATTTTTAATAGCAATGCGGCAGATAGATTTTAGAGGTTCACAGAAGCTTTCTATGCTTAAACAAGGATGAAAAACATATATTACAGTGCCTGTTTACGCGGTAGTGTAATTCGGGCCACGAGGCCGCAATATAGTCCCGCTAACCCTGTTAGTAATGCAGTATGAAGTCCATTATTTAAAGAGGTAACGTACGAATTATAGGACGTATTTGTGTTTAAGATGATTATTTTTGCTTACTTTAATATTACGAAAATTTATTATTGTAAAATGTGAACGCACCATGGTTCATTTTCAATTTGCTCTTTAATAATAAAATTTTATAAAGGTAAGTTTAAGGAATGCAGATAATAATCAGTTATAATTCTTACCAGTATATATGAACCCTGACTGACTTTTCCTGAAAAGATAACATCATCACATACCTGGAACAAAAAAAATTATAAATGCACGAGATTATAGAAGACGAAAAATTAAATCAAATTAAATTAGCAGCAATAAATAAAAAAATAGCATATTAGTAATAAATAAACAAATAACTGGCACAGGAGAATTATCGGAAAGATCTCACGAAGTGTCAGTATTTGGTAATAATAATATAATAACATTAGTTACTACAACTTTTCAAAGAACAATAATGATCTTGTAAAATGTATAGAAATTGCTACATAACCAAATACCTAATAATAAATTAATTTTATTTAGTATCAAAAATTTACTTCTAAACCAATCCAAATACTCCCCTTTAATCAAATACAATAAAAGACAAGAAGCTGAAATCAGTTTATTTTTGTGCCTCAAGCTTGACTTGTTCTCTACATTACAACAAACCTGAAGCTGCTTTTGTGTGTTGTACACAGCAAAGATAAAATTAAATATTTATGTTATTTATTTCAGAATTGTCAGTATGTTACATTAACGTAATGTGATGATAAAATCAAATTACATAAAAATTTTATTGACAGCATGTGTTCGCGTATTATTTCTACGTCACATAAAACGAACAATTTGGAGTTGAAGTAAAAGAAACATATTTTTGCTTACATAAGTACTAATGTACCAAAGGTATTTGAAGAGAAGGTAGATGGACACTGAAAATATGAAAAAGTAAAAATGAATGGGGAGGGACTTTTTGCTCTGAATAGAACTAAGGCTCTTGAGTGTCAAAGGAGGTCCCGCTCTTCAAATCTAGAACCTGCGTTCTGGGTTTGGTCTTACTACTGCAGGCTTAAATATTTGAGCGACAGAGGTTTTGCAGAAGATGGTCCTTCAGGACAGACGAAGAAATCTTGACCAACACTTTGTGCCAGTGTGAGGGCCTAGCAAGTATAAGAGCTTTACAACTAGGGTGTGAAAACCCAATTGCAGAGAGCTACATGTAGAAGCTACTGTTGGGGCTTTTAGAGCTAATCAAAAAGCCAAAGCTAGAGAGAGTAATATAAAAGGAACCACTATGGATATAGTAATATCGCTGTGGAGAGCGTAATAATGCAACTCTTAAACATTCTATAAACATCTATCTGGGTCTTTTTTGCCAGACAGAGAGAGTATATAAATTGGAATATGAAAAGTTTTTTCAAGCTTGGAAAAGGAATCAAGCTATGTAGCAGCTGATATGGTCACTGAAGTAATGTTCTAGTGCTAGCTGAGAATCGAGTGATTTTTTATTTGGTAAGGTAAAGCCATTCATGTTGGTGGAATAAGTATAACTGAATTTTTCCCGCGATAACGAAAATTACTAAACATGGTTATTGACGTCCCAGTCTAAAATAAAGACTCTAACAGGTATGTGCATAAAGTGGCGCCTGTAGTTCAATTTAAGCTCTGAGACCGAGTTGAGAAAATGGATGTGGGTGTGGAGTACTGGTATAAGCGATTACGTCCCCCCCCCCCCCCATACCTGATCACAGGCGTTGGTATGTAAGAGGTAATAATTTTAAATTCGATGTGAAGTTGAAGAGACTTGTTCTCGTTGTTTATAATAACACTTAGAGCATCTTCCATAAACCTGCTGCTGTTCATTTAAATATTCTAGGATAGGTGAATTAATGAATTTCTTCATAACCTTGCAGACCTCTTAGAGAATAGAGATAGGCCTATATGAAGCAGTAGTGGATTTGGAATCCTTCTTGGAAAACACTTATATAAGAGCAATCCTCCAGCTTTAAGAAAAGACACCCCTATTATAGGAAGTTTAAAAAGGAGTTAACACTTTTGTATAAAGTTTTTTACTACCACTGCACTGTGTGATTAAATATATTTATATTTTCTTATTTACAGCATAAAATTATAAATTAAATTTTGAGAAAAATATTTTGAAACTTTTATATCTGGTTAGACCAAAGCATTCCACAAAGTTGAAAATGTTGTGACATATGGGACGTGTGAAAATGTTAATTTGGGCGTAATAAAATACACAGTTAAAATCAGAAACCGTAACCTTCTCACTTTAATTGCCGGACTTGCATTATAACAATTTAAATTACCATACCAAATGTTGGCATAACTTTGCAAAATAATAATTCTGCCGCTGTCTACCTAACCGAACTAAGCCCTTTTTGAAATTGGGCTCAGAGGTGGCTCAAGGAAAATATTTATCACATACCTACTCTTCCTTTATTGGGTGTTGTCATGATACAATGATCAACGGTATGGTGATTTGGCGTCACAATTTCATTTTATTTGTGGGTGACGTCCCACTGCGAAATTATATAAAACGAAAAAATCCATTTTATTCATATGAATATGTTTTATATTTTTATTCTGGGCTAAAGGGGTCTGCGGTCACCGAGTTGGTACGGCGGCGCTGGCTTTGCAATCGAGAGATCGTGGGTTCGAATCTCACTTCGACCATGGATATTTTGTGATTGTCAGTATAAATGACGTGTGTGTGTGTGTATTGTTTATGAAGGAAACAGTGCGAGATAAATTGACGTCTAGAACGGCCTAATCGTCCTATTCACACCAGATAAAGACCGGGTGAGACCGGAAGTCTCGTAGGATAAAGGCGCCATTTTACACTCCCCATTCGGCAGAGTGTACAGATGACTGAAGCTTGTGCGAAACCAGGGACTACCAAGCTCCTGGGAAGTGCAAACCTGGGAGGTCAGGTAGTTGAGGACCGTTATAGTTTTGCCAGAGTTACCTGAATCTCATAAATCTAAATTATTAAGATTTAAGTGGTATAAAAAGCCAGACAAAGGCCTGCCGCTTATACCGGGCTCGCTCGATTCCCCATAGCAAGTATCCCACATTTCATTCAGATTTGTTAGTGATAACTTCGGTATATAATGCAAACAGCAGCTGCCTGTCTCGTGAAGGGACACCTGCAGCGACGATTTGTTTTGTCTCTTTTCCACTAAAGGTAATATTATATTGGGGCATGCAGAGGACGGAGTCATTTTATTATAATTAAGACGTTACGTCTAGACAGATGCTCGTTTACAACATGATTTATGTGAAACAGTTAAGTTTTAGGTTTTGATCAGTGAAGTGCGTATTATACGTGTTTTTACTTGGTTTATGTAAGTGAATTTTTATTATAATAATGGCTTTTTGGCGACCTTTTGAGGTAGATGAAAGCGAATTATTACATGTTGAATTACCTTCGGTACCGACCGTGGCATCGCCAGTCGAAACATGTCCGGAGTTTAATAAAGATTTACATGTTCAAAGTCAACGAATAATTCTAAATATTTACGGCTGTTTAAAAAAAGAAAATCCGGCACAGTCAGATAAAGCCATTATAAAAAGAGTTAACGAATTAACTCAACTTTCGATATCTACAATTTATCGCGTAATTAAAACAAGAGATGTTACAGATCATTCGGTAAAGCGAAAGAAAACTAATCAAAAGTTTCAGAAAGTTGACGATGCAGCAAAAGATGTCATTAGACGAATTGTGTACAATCTATATAAGGAAAATACGGTGCCAACATTAGAAATGATCCGGGATAAGTTACGCGATTACCCTGATTACAATTACCAGTCATTGGAAACTCTTCGAGGAATTTTATTAGATGGCGGATTTAAACACAAAAAAATTGATAATCGGATGGTTATAATGGAATCGCGCCGTCTTGTTGAACATCATCAAGAATATTTGCGTAAAATAAAAGAACACCGGGAATCAAATAGGTATATAGTGTATCTAGATGAGACATGGTTTGATACTCATGATGTTCAGTACGGTTGGGTAGATGAAACTCAAAATTGCAGTTTAAATGCACCGTGTTCAAGAGGAACCTCCCCTTACCCCCAAAAAAAAAAAAATTAGACAGTATTACGATGGCCATGGTCACGTAAGAAACTCCAATAATTTCAAGATTCTCGGGAACGCATCCGAGCCATTATGTGTGTCCTTGGTTCTCAGTTGAATAGCTGATCTCGATCATGACAATAGATATAGTTACAATATAATATAGTTACACTTACTACAAAACGATCATAAAAATAACAACGTATTTATGCCATTAATTTAAAGTCTTAATTATCGGTCGACGGTACGCCCATGAATACAATTATTTCTATGGTTAAACATCGTTTTTGCAGATTCAGTTAGGTTTTGATATACCTATAAATAATATTTGGTTAAAATGTTAAAACTTTTTATTGTGTCCCATCTTAAATTGGTTATAATATTTTGGGACGCCTATGGCTGGACCTTATCGGCACGGCTGCGTCAAAGGTGTCGGCTTCGTTACCTTTTTTTGCGGTTTCACTTAACTTTAGTTAAAGTATACAGTGAAGCAAGTTTTACTTCACCGTAAGAATAAAAGAAAAAAATTGGTACCAACTTATATAGTTATATATACTGTATCTATATCAGTTTAACAATTAATACTAATGGCTAAATTGTATAGCATGCTTCTGACCGAACATAAAATTTACTATATAAACAAGTTCGCACGGGTGTCTAAGGGTAAATGCACAGTAAAAGCGGTTGCCTTCCTTTAGGCAGCCGGCGCTGGCCAGCGCCTATAATTTTCATTGTTGCTTGGCTTAGGTGTGGTTATTATGTCACACTTAGGTTTTTAGGGTTTATTATTTATCACTTTTTTCTGCTAAAATAGAATCAATCTTTTTCAAACTTTAGGGACGTGTTATTGTACATTTTAAGTGAACAAAATTGTTTTTTAAAAACAAAATATTGTGTATAAAACGTGACCAACTTGACAATGCCACGCTGCTGCACTTGTTCCATTGAGAACACTTTAGCGGTAGTAATTGTTGTCGCCAACAAAAAAAACTCTATTTTTCTTTCATTTTACATTAGTGCCTTCTTTGTGAACTAAAAATGGAAACATTTGCCAACACGTTCAAACACTCATTCAAATCTAGAGATAGAAATACCTATTCAAGACGACACAGCTGCCCAACCAGTGTTGCCAACTCGTTGGAAATTTCCCGATTCGGGTTTCGGCATTTCGGGACCCCCATTAGGCCGGGGGCTCTGGGCTCGGGCCCCATGTGCCCTTAGGGTAAAGACATCATTGTGGGTTGTATATAGTGGAAAGCCGACTCACACAGCCAGTGCTGGAGAAATCCATAATGATTTCACCAGTCCTAATGATCACAAACACCAAACCCTTAACTTTTTATTGTTTATGATACAGCACCGGATCGAAACAGGTACGGAGCGCAGTGGTCGACCGAGTCCGTTTCGCATTTCTGCGGCGCTACCCACCGACCGGTCACATGTTTTTTCCATTGACTCTCTAAGTACTTTGTTTCTGCACTAACGATACTAGTTAAGGAGGATTTTTCTGTAGTAAATTGTATGCTCCATGGTTCTATCCAAGTTCCATGTATTATGCTGAGCATTGGTAATTTATGTGTCTGATTACGTGAAAAGTGACGATATTGAAAATTAGACAACGCAAGAGAGGCATTAGAAGCCTACAATCTTAAAAACTATTTAATATTTAATTGTATACAATTTTTATTTACTTGGTAATAGGGTAATCGTATTCGTTGTCTGTTCTATGTGTAATTAGTCAGAGTCTTTTAGATTTAAGTAACATAAAAATTCTTGATATAATCTTAAGCTTTCTTCTTGCCTCTAAAAAGCATATACAAGAATCAACATCTATGTGGGAATTATTAGTAACTATTAAACAGCCAGTGTACTGTTCATTCTGATAATTAACTTTCTTAATTGAATCTTACAAAAATTAACTTTATTTTTATATATTATTAGTTTGACTCTATAAGTAGAGAGAAAAATTTAAGGATGGCTATATCAATAGATTACTGAATTTTAATATTTTTAGAACTACCCAGTTATTTGCAGTCTAAAGCCTAAACGTTTCCAAATAAATTTTAAAAACCCACCGACATGCCGTTTCAAAACTGCATCAAATTTACTTTCTAAGCAAGTAACTTTTGTAACTATGTAAATTGCAAACAGTTGTTCCACTTATCACTTTCTTTTTACTTTGTAATTTTTGCTTTACAGAAGTTTTCAAAACGGCGGTGACCAAGTCTATTTCCATTTTCCACGATAATTCTGCAGACACACCCTATACATAAAACTTAAATGGTCTTAAAAACTTTTCACCTCATTCCCTTTACCGGGCCTGTATTGTAAATCCCTTCTAATAAATACAACATTAAAATGCAACAATTTCGGCTTCACAGTAAGAGGACGTGCTCTAATTTATGCAATGAGTTTCGACCCGAAACAACATCAATAGAGTCTGTAGAATTACAAAACTTAGTAAGGTATCTATTTTGAACAAAGTAGTTACTTGACTGTGAATCACTGGCAAAAATTAATTTATATAGAAAAGAAGTAAGACCATTCAAAAATAAAAATAAAAGAAAATAACATCAGTAGCCTCTGTAGAATCACAAAACTTCGTAAGGTATCTCACTGAGAGAAAAAATGTTGTAAAATTAAAAAAAACGCCATTAAATCAAATAAAATCAAATATGTTTTTGCTTCATTGGTGTTTCTAATTAAATCAATAAGATATCATATGATTTTAATGCATTTTTAAAACCAACATGGTCTGGTCATTTTATTAGTTAATCCCTTTAAAACAACAGCGCTGTCTACATTGGATTTAAAGAGAAAACGTTAACTAATTAAAATGACATATCAAACACAATGAAAAGAAAAATATATTATTTTCATAATAATATTTTACTTATTTCAAAGACGGTTAACAACGATTTAAAAGGAGTACGGATGTAGAATAAAAATGCTGCCTTTTTGATTACACGAGAAAATGTTTTTTTTTAATTTTTATTTTTTTAACACGGTCTTTTTATATCATAAAAATTCCACAATATGTTAAGTTGTTCGTCAAATATCTGCATGCAGTACCTGCTGGTAGAACCTCTTGTAGGAAGATTACACTACCTTAGACAGTTTACATGTACCTATTACATGCTGAAGAAGGTTTACTCGTAGATGGTGGTGTCTTTGGATCTGAACTTGTTACAAGCCAAGATGCAACTTTCGAATCATTTGTTATTGTGTCATCATCTATGTTGTGCTAAAAATTCCATTAATAAAATCGATTTAATAGAAAGAAAGGAAGGACATATACTTCAGCTTTTCTCCAGAAAAATAATTTTGATCGGAATTCGGCTCTCAAACCTATATCTGTAATTGCATCTCTAATATCATCTTTAGAGAGATAAACTCGACTTCTGTATGTTACACCAGAATCTAAAATAATTTAGTATTTTAGTGGTTTGAAGCAGAGCACTATACATATTTTTGCGACTATATGGTAATTTAAAAATTAATTGAATTACCTAGTAAATTTATTTAAAAGCAAATATAAGTGAATATTTAATGTTCTAAATATTAATATAAATAAATAAAAACAAGTTTTAATATGCTGTTCATCAATAATACCTTTTAGTACTTGTAAAAGCTGCAGTAAATTCCAGTTTTCTAACAATTTTTGTAGCCGAGTAAGATCTTCCTCCACTTCCTGAGCTGAATTTGCCTGTAGGAAAATATCATCATTCGTGCTTTTCTGCTGAAAAATTAATCCGGATTTAAAACTTACAGAACGAAGTGGAGAATTTTTACACACAGCGAATGCAACCGACTGAAGTTTTTTCAAATTAAGCTTACTTCACGTATGTATGTAACAGTACACTTACCTGTAAGTACAGCACGGTTTATCCAACACTGTACACATCAACACAAGATAACGAACAAATGCAAATGGAAAGAAAAGCCGAAAAGTATAGCATCCTTGCCGATCTTGAAACAAATGCAGTTCTATTGGGGAAGGTGAATAACAATCACGTGACCAAAGTCGGTCTGCAGGTGTCTTTTTGAAATGTTCGCGAATCTTATTGAAATGATATCTGCCGCGCGTGAAATAAAATTGGTCATATTTTATTGTAGGGACGTGTTTTTGATATTAATGGACAAGTAAAACATCTTTATGTAATAAGAGAACGTTACTTTATTTGAATTGTGATCCCTTTTAAAACATATATACTAAAATATTTCCCAATTAATTTAAAAGGAAGTCATATTAGATATACGAGAACAAGAAATTTCTTTTATTTTGAAGTGACTAAATTGTTAATATATACTAAAATCACCATCATATTATTAGCAAACGTTTATAAAATAAATTATTTTGATTAATTGAATTATGTGCACCAACTTAATTAATTTAAGGTGATTTCTTGTGCATTTTAAAACGCAGAATTTGGCTGATGTTCTGAAAAAAGGAGATACTTTACAAAGAATTTTCTATGTTCAGATTTTATTTATAATGTTGACTTTTAGCAATCAAAATTTGAAATATGATAAATTTAAGACAATTTATAACAAATGATAGATTTTAATAGACTCTGTAGAATTATAAATTTTAGTAAGGTATCTGTTGTGAACAGAGTAGTTATTTCACAGAGACTCTTTTATATGCGGAGTTTTGCCACATGTTGACGTGGCAGAAAATAATTGTATATAGGAAATATATACGGCAATTTATAAAAAATTAAATAAGATTGCATCAGTAGACTTTAGAATCACGAAGAAATGTAAGGTATCTGCACCAAACAAAGTAGTAGTTACTTCCCATAGAATTTCTTGTGTTCAGATTTTATCAATATGTTGACTTTTGGCAGTAAAAATTTTAAATAGAAAAAATTGAAGACAATTCATAACAAATGATAGACTTTCATAGACTCTATAGAATTACAAAACTTAGTAAGGTATCTGTTTGAACAAAGTAATTACTTTACAGAGAAATTCTTAAGTACAAATTAACCTACATGTTGCTTCTTGCAAAAAAATAATTTAAATAAAAAAAAATTAAAACAATTCATAAAAAATGAAATAGGTAATATAATGTTAATAGACTTTGTAGAATCACACACCTTACCACTAGACACCGGATTTTAATATTAAGGCGGCTACACACGATCCGGCAGGTCTGTAAGTTGAGACTGAACAGTCCGACTGAAATCCCGTCGCCGGATGAACTCTCGACCTTCCAATCTGGAGGTCCGACAGTCACATTTGGAGGCTCCAAACGTTCAGGTGAATCTAGCGAACCTCTCAGTCTCAGCCATGGCCTCTATCATTTATGATGACGACGCTTCAACACTTTTTGGTTTAGTAGTCGCTTTGGGTAAAAAAAATTAAGAAAGAAACGTAAATTGTGTTGTAGAAAAAAGAGACATGTATTCCCATGTAAATTTACTGTGTGAATTAAAATTGGCTCCGAAAGACTGGCACAATTATTTACGTATGGATGAAGGTATTTATCTTCAGCTCCTTTCAGTGGTAGCACTTTTAATAGAAACAAAAAATACAGTGATGAGGAATGCGATTTCACTCCATGAAAGGTTGACGGCGACCTTGAGATTATTAGCTACTGGAAGAATTTATGAGGACCTCAAGTTTTCTACTATTATTTCACCTCAGGCTCTAAGTTACATTACACCTAATACAATTAAAGCAACTTGTGAAGTTCTACGCAAGGATTACTTAAAGGTAAGAGAAATTTTTATTTTACTCGAGCATTATATTTATAAAAGAAATATACAGGGTGTCTGGAAAAGGTCTGTACAAAATGCTACCACGTATTCGTGAGACTAAAATAAGACGATTTAACCCAACTTACCTGTATCCAAAAGTGATTCGTTAGGGAGATACAGAGCCCCAAAGCGGTACTTAACGATTTACTTTTTTGGCTCTAACTTTTGAACCGACTTGTATAATTTAATGAAATTTTAATATTTTATGTTGGCCATAAAGACTCATAAAACCATACTACAGTAGATGTTTGACATCGTCAGGGAAGTCAGGAACGGACTTGCCACCACACTCGTTGGGCCAAATTTTTGACAGGTATCATTTTACAGAGCTCAAAACTGATTTTTTAAATAATTTGGTCATTCCTCTTTAAAAAAGGTACTCTACATTTGTTTCGATAAAATTAGCCGTTTTCGAAAAAATTAAGGTTTTGTATAACAGATTATTGAAATAATACTACAATACTACAATAAAACACCAGTCGTTTTTATTTCGTTAACAATGTGTTATTGACAGGTAAAAGTTAAATCATAAAAAGTACTTAAAACTGAATCTTTTTGATATTTCAGAAATCGCTTAAACAGAAAAATGTTAAAAATGTGAAAGCTCTGCTTCTTCTTGTTTACTTGAGCAGATTTTCGAAGTGGGCGCCCTGTACCTCTATGCATTTCCTTATCCGACGGATGTTTTGTTGTTGTACTTGAAACATTCCAGGATTGTCTCGAATTTCGTTGCAATGGTGTGTTATTCTTTCTATCAGGTTTTCCCTGGTGTGAACTGGCGTTGAATATACAAGCCTTTTTAAATTTCCCCACAAGAAGAAATCTAAAGGAGTCATGTCGGGCGACCTCGGTGGCCATACAATAGGCCCACCTCGACCTATCCATCTATCCCCAAAAGTATTTGATAAGTGCTGACGAACTAAATTGCTAAAATGGGGCAGTGCACCGTCGTGCATAAACCACATCTGATTTCTAATTTCTAAGGGCACATTTTCTAATAAACCGTTTAAGTTTTGTTGCAAGAATTGCAAATAGATGGCACCATTTAATCTGTATTCAATAAAGAACGGTCCAATGAGATGATTCCCAATAATCCCCGCCCACACGTTAACCATAAATCTTTGTTGATGCTTTGTCTCTTCTATTACATGGGGATTTTCTTCATGCCAGATAAGCAAATTATGGCAATTTATTACACCGTCTCGGGTGAAACCGGCTTCGTCCGTGAACAAAACAATACCAGTAAAATTTGGATTTTGCCTAAATCGTTGAGAAAACCAATTTGCTTAATTGACTCTTGCAGGATAATCAGCGGGAGACATGGCATGTACCTTTTGGACGTGATACGGATGTAGCAGTTGTTCTCGAAGGGTCTCATGAACAACCCACTTTGTCGCATGAACTTGAACCGACAACTTTCTTACACTTTTAGAGGGATTTTCAGCAATCTCATCCAGAATTTCCCCCTCTAACTGAGAGTGTCTTGCTCTTCTTGGAGGCCCTTCTCCGCCACGTCGCGGCAAAAAACTTCCTAAAAATGGATTAGCAAAAGATTCGCTATTTTTAGCATTTTTTTTATTTCACTTGACTTTTTACCTGTTTCTCTTAAGCTACGATCCACCCTTTCAAAAGTTCTTCGGTGCGGTAAACGTCGATTTGGAAATGTACCACTGTACCAGAATAAATTCTTGCCTCCACACAATTGCCAAGTGCTGGTCCATAAATTAGATGCATGTCAGCATATTCGCTATAGGAATAATGCTCCATTACTTAATTCTTGTATAATCAGTCAGACAATTTTGAAAAGTGTTGTCAATAACACATTGTTAACGAAATAAAAACGACTGGTGTTTTATTGTAGTATTGTAGTATTATTTCAATAACGTGTTATACAAAACCATAAATTTTTCGAAAACGGCTAATTTTATCGAAACAAAAGTAGAGTACCTTTTTTAAAGAGAAATGACCAAAGTATTTAAAAAATCAGTTTTGAGCTCTGTAAAATGATACCTGTCAAAAATTTGGCCCAACGAGTGTGGTGGCAAGTCCGTTCCTGACTTCCCTGACGATGTCAAACATCTACTGTAGTATGGTTTTATGAGTCTTTATGGCCAACATAAAATATTAAAATTTCATTAAATTATACAAGTCGGTTCAAAAGTTAGAGCCAAAAAAGTAAATCGTTAAGTACCCCTTTGGGGCTCTGTATCTCCCTAACGAAACACTTTTGGATATAGGTAAGTTGGGTTAAATCGTCTTATTTTAGTCTCACGAATACGTGGTAGTATTTTGTACAGACCTTTTCCAGACACCCTGTATATTACAAAATAACTTCCTTGGCAACATAAGTTTATCAATTGAGAACTTCTTAGTTAAACTTTAGTTTTCGACTTTAAATTCATAATTTTTACTTTAATTGCGTTCTGTTTCTGACCTTTGTATGCTACTAAATTATTATGATTGGTTTTTATAGCTTCATAAAATAAATTAACCGAGAATAAAACAGTACCTAATAAATATTTGTTTTACTTCCGCTATTTTCATCGTCAGAGATATTGTTTCGAGAGTTTCGAGGAATTTCTTGGTCTTCCATAAGTTTTAGTAAATCATAGTACCAAAGTTTAGGCACCTGGTCCGTCCTTTTTGAATCCTTGACTTTCTTTGCCTCCTTACGAAAACTACTTCTCAATTTGTTAATTTTCTTGAGAATACTAGATTTAATGCACGATTTCATGTACGCTGCATCTTTCTTGCCACGGTCGTGATAGCATTTTAAATTTAGTTGGCACAGACACGACTCACTGCGGTAAACAGCAGTAAACTCCTCCAAACACGTGCTTTCTCTTTCACGCCACATTTTTTAACTATCTTTTCACAGACGCCGCACCACACACACCTTCAGGTACACTTGCGCCCTTGTCAGGCCTTGCGGATGAACCAACGTATTTTTGATTTTTTTCCGGTCGCCTGAACAGTCTCAACTGACAGGCGTACCGGAGTACCTGTGCAAACGCACAACAAGCAATTTTTAATTTTGATGAAATAAATCTCAAAATTAAAGACATCATTAACACAGGTAAAGACAGGACTCCTTTTTGCCTTTGTAATTTCATGCTTTTAAAGTGAATCCAACTTTTTGCTCTTATGACATTCATGAATAATGTTTGCATTTTCAGGTACAGAGAATTGATGTTTGGACTCCAATACATATAGTTGGCAAAAGCCAATTTAATGTTCATTATATCCGTATTTTGATATTTTCCAACAAAATTGGGATGTTCTTGAACTCTGGTTAATATTCTTCGCCCCGACTCGACTGTCCGACATAGACAGCTGGACAATCTCCACACTGGTAAAGAATAAACACCGGACTTCGAAAAGGGGTCGACCTTGTCTTAGTCTTAACTATATGCCGTTCAAGAGTGATGATGGTTTTAAATGATGCTGAAACGTTATAAAGCTTAAAAAATTTCCTATCATTTGAGATAATATATGTTGCCAAAAAAGTTAATGATCTGTAATTATTGTTTCCAGTCCTTGTCTTGTTGGAGTGTAAATTATTGTAGGATTATTTATGTTTATTTACAAATTGTAACAAAGTTTATTGGTTAATTTTATTGGAAACCAGACGTTAGAGCTATTTGCTTTATTATATCACATTCCTGATTACAAGCATTTTTTAGATGGAGGCAGCTTAAACAACCTATAAAAAACGAGTTAAATGATGAAAACTTACGTGAATAAGGTAAGTTTGAATAGAACTGTATTACATTAGCTGTTGACGAGGATTTTCTATAGACTTTAAAGTTAATTTTATTATTATTTCTAATCAAAAGAAGATCCAAAAAAGGTAATTTGCCCTCGGTTTTCATTTCTAGTGTGAAGTTAATTATTGGATGTAAATTGACAAAATTTCAATATTCTTTCATCTCTTCATCACCTTCACTCCAAACAATACAAATCTCATCAACGGACCTCTTGTAAGCCGGTATAAGCTTAGTATGTTACTATTCGTTATTAGGCTTTCCAGATTGTTCATGAAGATCTCGCTAAGAAAAGGTGAAAGGCAAGATCCCATTTCAAAACCTGCCTTTTGTTTAAAATACTTATTATGGAATTGGAAAAAAATTCTGTTTGAGAACAGTTGTTAACAGTAAAGAAATCTCCTCAACTAGAAACTCCTCTACCTCTAAGCAAACCCTCAAGTAAATTAACACAATCAGAGGGGGCGATGCAGTGAAACAAATTCTTCACATCAAGTGATATTAATCTGGCAGTAGGAGGAAGTTCGATATTTTTCAGATAATTTAAAAACTCTATAGAGTTCTTGGTTCATAAAGTACTTTCGAAATCCGACACCTTCTCCAAGATATCATTCGGCCAAATGGTAAATTAATAAAGGAAACAACCGGCCTTACCGACATGCCCTCTTTGTGAACTTTAGACAATCCTTACAATAAAGGGGTTTTCAGATTCATAAGATACAGCTTTTGTTTCTATGAACCGAAGTACTCCAAAGTGTCACGATTTTTATCCAATATATTCCTAACTTTATTACAATAAATTAGATGGGTTTTTATTGATTGGTTTAAAGTCATCAGAGTCCAAAAAGTCCATAACCTTACTTATTTACTATGTAGTCAGTCCTCTTCATTATTACCAAGCATGACGCCTTGTCTGCTTTTGTTATGATTAAGTAATTTGTCTTTATTTTTCGTTTAGGGACCTAAGATAGGTTTTGTTAAAATTATTTTCTTTTGATTGAACTGGATTAGAGTTAAGAAAACTAATGATGTGTGCTCTTAAAATATTCTTGTTTGAAATATCAGTTGTTTGAATTATATTTTCAGCGTCCAAACCCAACAATTCTTTGACATTTGTGTTAATTTAATGTGAAAAATTATATTTAAAGTTAAAAGAAAGAATGCCTTTTTCTTGTTTGGTAAATGTAATATAACTGAAAGAACGTTGCTGAGATTAAGTGAAAAAATTTATAATTTAAAAACTCAACATATGTAGGACTTAACTAAGTCCTATGTTGAATTTTTAAATTATAAATTTTTTCACTTAATCTCAGCAACGTTCTTTCAGCAAATTCCACCTCATCCCCAAACCTACCGTTAAAAATAATAAATTCTATGAACGAGCAAACATAAGTTAAAGTTAAGTATAAACATTTAAGTTTTGAATTACAGCGTTTAAGTTCCCATAGTGATACTTAATTTCTTCCTTAATCCAAACTACTTTCCGAGGATTTTCCGAGTAATTAGGTTTTGTCTATATAATTAGACTAGTTTGGTCAGACTGGCATTTTAAAATTCCAAGAAGTAGTCCATTTCTCTAAGAGACCTGATCCACTGGTTACAAATAAATAATAAATCTCAAAGTCAAATTCTCAAACTTCTTTAATCCGTAAAATCTTTCTGAATGGTAACATATGTTTCGCCCCTATGTGAGCATCATCAGACCCAAAGATACACAAGCAAACCCAAACAGAAAAAACCCCACAATTATTATCTTACCTAACAACCAAAAAAAATTAAAAATAAAATTAAAAAACAAATATATGACATTAACAATTTTCAAGTCACTAAAATGAAATTGAAAGTAGGTAGAAGGGATTCGGTGGTCACCTGGTGTGAGCAGAAATAAGGCACATTCTAAAATCCTACTTAAAAGTCTAAAAAGAAAGAAAAAGAAAAGAAATGTCAAAAATGTCAATGATGATGCTTGGATGAAAAATAAGGGGAGTTTAAAGAACAACAATAAATTAATTATTTATATTATTAAAGATGAAATAAGGTCCAAAATTAAAGACATCATTAACACAGGTAAGGGCAGGACTCCTTTTTAACTTTCTAATTTCAAGCTTTTCTAGTAAATCCAACTTTTGGCTTTTATGATATTCATAAATAATGTTTACATTTTCACACAGAGAATTGATGCTTGATCTCCAAGTGATGGTTGGCAAAAACCGATTTAGTGTTCGGTATATCCGTATTTTGATATTTGCCAACAAAATTAAGATGTTGTTGAACTCTGGTAGGACAGAAAAGGATCTTTAGCAAACCAAAGCACACTTGAGGTTGCTCTGGTTTGTTTAGGTTTGCTTAAGTATCTTCCAATAAAAGAGACAGGAAAAGATCCTTAAAAATCTAAATATACCTGAGTGTGCTCAGATTTGTTCAGATTGGGTGAGGTTCTTTTTCTGTAAAAAACAGAGAAAATTACCTGAGGAAACGTAAACAAACCCTCACAACATAGTTGACATTGCCCGGACACTGCCAACGATGCCCCCTCAGCGGGCATTGTCCGTAACTGTACATAGAAAGATGGGATGAAAAGTTTATAGCCTGACGCAAAGAGGGCACAATTTACTGTAATATTAACACATGTTTACGCACGTTCGTTAGTATACCTTTAAAAATTGTATTAGGCAGTTTGTATTTTACAGTCGTTACCGTTTATAAGGTTTTACATTCTGTAAATGATAAAATACATAAAATAAAACAGCTTTTATTTCCACAAGACGTTTTTACATGTATGGAAAACGTCACAGTAGTACATTTATAAATGTATAAATCTTCAACCACAAGGACATAGAAATCAAAAGCAAAAATATAAAGTTGTCAAGTCTGGCTAGATTCAAAATATTCCTCAAGAATGTAAAAACATCCGCTCAGTAAATTCTAACGAAGTTACCTTTTAAAGCCATTAAAATTACTGGTTTGCTTCAAAAATTCTGGGGTAAACTTTCAATCCCAAACTAGTTGGCGATCCTGCTACATTTCAATCTATTAAACTGTAACCTAAAGTCCTCCTTTTTCAAGTATTGAAATTTGCACATTACCGTTCAAAACAAAGAATGATTTATTTTTAACAGCATTAGTGCAGGGGTCATATATTAAAATACCAGCAACAGTCAAAATCCGAAATTCCGCGAACAGAGGACTACATGAAGAGAACCTATTAGTTACAGCGAGACAGCGCAAAGCGCAAAGTTCTTTTCTGGTGAGTAAAAACCTGAGCGGCAGCTGGACATGGACATGCTCCCCAAAAGCAAATTTCATAAGTCATCAGTGGCGGTTCTTGTGTAGGATCAATTGTGCAGTGAACACCCTAAAAATCTACTCAAAACGATGGTTTTCTATACCTTTAACTATACTATTACACATCAACCGTAATTTGTTTTAATTTTTTATTATAATTTCAAATTTTACATTTACTTTTACTACTGTATAATCACAGATTACTCCTACCAGATGCGAATCTCTTAATAAATTTCCTATATCATGATTCCGTGGTCTTGGCGCTTCAGACAGTGCGGCCGGTCGCTTTGAGCGTCGATGCCGTGAATGGAATTTTCCACGCGTTTGGTAGGTTTTAATTCAGAGAAATTATGGATTATATTTCAAAATATTAACATGATATTGTGTGGCATTTTATATAAAATTATATCATTAACAAATACCAAAACGTATATTGTTTATTAAAATTACACTACAACCTAGTACAACCACAATTTAAAACATAAAATCAACGCAACAAAACTGATGTAATAACATTAGCCTGCTATCTATTCCACCGAGACCCCAGCCGAGACGCTCCGCTCGCACACGCTAACACCGAGGAATTCAACGTTTGGCGACAGACTAAATATTGTGACTGCCGGCACGTTATAAATTCTCTAAATTGAGCCACCGTCGAAAGCGTAAGATTCGCATTTGGTAGGAGTAATCTGTGGTATAATAGATTTTTGTATTTTTATAACAGTCAAGCTCTTTTCTTTCACCGTCTAACATTAACATTAATACGAGCTCTAGCGCGTTCAATATCAGAACTGAACGCCGAGAGTATCGGCAAAGACCGTGTGTTGGAGAAAGCAGGGGGGGTGTCAGCTTAATTGAGCCAATCGCAGCACCAAATTTGTCTCTTCAGCTGAAATCAGGGTTGGGGTAGGGGGGATTGACATAACTAGGGACTTTCATTTTTATTTTTCAAATTTCAGTTATATGAATAATCTTTTTTTGTTATAACATATTTTCACAGTATTACTATTTTAAACATATAATATTTGTATATTAATATAATTCTGCCTCATAAAATTTGGTAATTTTCTTTAACTTCTTACAAAAAATTTAAATAGTGTATGTTGGTGTTGGCTACACTGTTTTTACCGCCGGACAGACATCTTGACAACGACAGCAGACCATTATTCATTGATGGCCATTGCTCGTAAGTGCTTTGTTTTACATTTTTTATTTAAATCCTTTAATTTAAACGTAGTTTTTAGCGTTATTATGGTGTTTTTGCCATGAGTAGTGTAATTACCATGTAATAAATAGATTTATTTGTAGTAAAAGACATTTTTCGCTTTATTATAGATGAAAGTTGTCTACCTGACCACGATGTGATTTTGTGAGTTGTTCTTCAAACAGGTATTGTAAGAATGCACGTAAATTTATCATTTTATTTTAAAAACCTTTAATAAAATGTGCTTACTGTAAATATAATATTCTTACATACAAGCTAATTATATAGGCTATAAAACTGATTTTCAATTTGTGCATGTTTAGCATCTTATTTTTTTTTTCATTTTAAATCGTAAAAGATGTATTGTTTGGGTGTTACGCCACTCTACTGTTAAGGAAAATAAATATTTTTTAAAAAAATAATAAAAGTCACTGCGTTTAAACGAAAAACAAATCCTGAAAAAACAAATGTTCTGTACACTGTTAGTGACTTTTAATTATAAAAAGTATGCCTGACCCTAATCTATCTCTAGTGTAGTATATATTCGGTCTAAAACCTAATCTGAATAAAATAATTTTTCTGACGTATCGAGACCTAATATCTAGTCTCGTTATCAAAGAATCTAATAAATTCAAACTAACTAAATTAAAAATGAACTAAGTAATTATAAAAAATAATTAAAAAAGGATACAAGAGTTTTCTGATAGAATTCTTCTGATTTTTTCGAAAATATTGCTCTGATAATGGTTTCGTGCTTTTCTGTCAGCCTGAGTTTTGACATTAGTCAAAATGACAAGTCTTCAGGTAATGCAATGCCGTAATTTTAAACAATTTTTTTTCTATAAAGTAGTCTAGCAACATATATAAAAAAGGTCAAAATGGCACACAATTTTACCACTGATTCGAAAGTGATAACTAAAAAAAATATAACCGACTACGTATTTAATATATTTCTACGATTTTTGTGATGCCATACTTTTTCCAACATTCCTAACTATGTGATATTTTAATACCGCATATTAGAGAAACTTTCTCTAATAGGCGTAAATTAACTGAAAGCGCTTCTATTATTCTGAATAACGATAAATGTTTTTCTAATTTTTCTGTAGATATAAACAGAATTTGGCTACCAATACTTAGACAGGAAGTTAGTAAAAATAATTTTATTATTGAATAGATAGGTAGTTATATATTTTTTTGTCCTACGGTACATAGTCATGTTTCCTGCATTACCTGAAGACTTGTCATTTTGACTAATGTCAAAACTCATGCTGACAGAAAAGCACGAACCATTATCAGAGCAATATTTTCGAAAAAATCAGAAGAATTCTATCAGAAAACTCTTGTATCCTTTTTTAATTATTTTTTAGAATTACTTTACTCATTTTTAATTTAGTTAGTTTGAATTTATTAGATTCTTCGATAACGAGACTAGATATTAGGTCTCGAAACGTCAGAAAAATTATTTTATTCAGATTAGGTTTTAGACCGAATATATACTACACTAGAGATAGATTAGGGTCAGGCATACTTTTTATAATTAAAAGTCACTGTGTACAGAACATTTCTTTTTTCAGGATTTGTTTTTCGTTTAAACGCAGTGACTTTTATTATTTTTTTAAAAAATATTTATTTTCCTTAACAGTAGAGTGGCGTAACACCCAAACAATAAATCTTTTAAATATGAATCCGCCACAATCATACAGACATTATTTGTATTACCACTAACCCTGTACTTACTATATATAATATTTTATGCTAATCGACAAGGCCACAGGGTCCCCTTTTTGGGTGGAGGTAAGATGCTACTTAGTAACAATGTTAAAGAAAATAAGACATCACAAAAATCGCAGAAATATGTTATTAGTTGGTTTTATTTTTTTTGTCGATACTTTTGAATGAGCGGGAAAATGTGTGCCATTTTGACCTTTTTTTGTTTTTCTTTAAAAAATAACTTGCCAGCCCAGTAACTCCGGACTAGCCCCCCCTAAAAGCGGTCAAATTGTATGCCATTCTGACCTTTTCTTGTTTTGATTTAAAAAAAAACTTGCCAACCCAGCAAATCCGGAGTAGACCCCCTAAAAAATCAAAGCTAATTACGTCTGTGCTTAGCACTTGGAATATTTACTACCTATTTTTTCCTGATTTGTAAAAACAAAACCACCTTTGATTTAAATGATGGGTAATACATATGGTTAAACAAATAAAATTTACAGTTCTTCCTTATTTTAGTTTAAAATATTTTATGATGGTACGGTTATTACTAGTCAAAATTATTTTTATTATTTTATTTTATTATATCTGTTTACATTGTCTTTCTAGTGGAGTCCGTTCCTGGAATGTAATATTCGAATCCGGTCTCTTGTTATGACTACTGTTTTCTGGGATGCCAGAGGCCTTATTCTCAATGATTACCTTCCCTCCTCCCCTTATGTGCCGTCTCTGTAAAGGTTGGCTACCATTATGGCAAACTCATTTCTAAGCTGGACTCGGTGTATAAGCACAGTTGAGAGAACGCGTAAACGCGAATCAGTTTGCCAACTCCTGCAAATTTCATTCATAAACGTGAAGCACAAAATTGTTTTTTATAGCTGTCTGCCTATCTCAAGTGTGCGCAGTAAGAGCCACGTGAGAGCCGAAATATCGGCAAATGGTTCAATTTACGACGTATGTGCTACGATTAGGCAGAACCGGATTACTACAGTTAGAGCAAGAAAAATGTTTCACGTACGTCGTATCCGTATCGTAAGCATTTCTTGCAGCGCTGCCAATTCTCGATAACCATAAACCCGAAGAATTTTGTTAGTAATATTGGAGAAATAACACAATCAGAGTAAAAATTCTATTTTTAGGTTTTTTTAGACTATAAACTAATGTATTACTATTCTTGTTACAATAAAACTACCTTTTTACAGCCTAAATTAACTAAGCGGAAGCGTAACCCATCAATATATTAACGGAACCGGTTGGTTCAGTCAGGGTTAACAGATATGTCTTCTGTATTAAATTTGACTATAATCCTTTGATTAGAATTACATAATTAGTTTTAGCAATATAGCATTTACATGTTTTTCTACACCTTCTTCTTAAACGTCCGCCGTGGCAACAATGTTTGCTGCCTGGAATAAATTGAAAAATGCGCAAGCGTCAACTAGGCAGGCCTGCTGCTACTGGTCCAAATTCTTGGCCTCAACGATCTTGCTAAGATACCCAACTGATTCGGGCTGAAAAGCCCGTTTTTTAAACTGTGGTATAAGGGTGTTTCCATCAGTGTTTGTCCAGTCTCTTATATTTCTTAACCATGATTTTTTTCCTTCCTATGCCTAGTTGTAGTTACTCATATTCCTTATGGGACATTACATGTCCAAAGTAGGCTATTTTCCTGATTTTGATGGTGTTGGTTAGATGCGAGCGGGTGTTCATTCTTGTTGGTCCAACGTATCCTGAGCATCCGTCCGTACAACGACATTTCAAATGCTTTTGTATATCCTCCTGCCTGAGTGTCCACGCAGCCATACAAAAGTAGGGACCATATATAGCACTTTAGTGTTCTTAACTTGATTGTGCTGGACAGCCTTGGATGACAGAGTAGCCTCCGAATGTTAATAAATCCCGATCTTGCTATCTCTATTCGTCTTTTGATTTCCTTAGAGTGGTCCAACTAATAGTTTACTTCTCTGTCCAAGTATATGCAGCTTTGTTAGCGCCGTTAATAGAAATATTAGCGATATTCTGGTTGTGATGGGTTCTCCTGAAAATGAGGGTTTTGTTTTTTAGTGTGTTTACATCCAGCCCCATTCTGGCACTTTCCTCTGTTAGAATAAGCATCAATATTTGTAACTGTTCTGCTCAGTCGGCCACGACCACAGTATCGTCTGCGTACCATATATTGTTGATTACAATGCCGTTTATTTTTGCACATTCTGCGCGATCTTGTACTGATGATCTGATTATATGTTTCGCATGTACATTAAGGAGTAATGGGGATAAAAGGCATTCCGGGCGAACTGCTCTCTTTATGCAAATATATTCTGTATTGCCATTTTCCGTTCGGACATACCCGATGACACATCCTTTGTGGTTCCAGTATGTATTACTGATTATAATTATATTACGCCTGTTCAGTCCAATTTCTTGTAGAACTTGTATGAGTTTTTTGTGTTTAATACGGTCAAAAGCTTTTTTGTAATCAACAAAGCACGCTAGAGGTTCGTTTTTACTTCAAGATAACTTTCAGTCGTTAACGTCCCAGAATGTCCCTGTTCCTTTTCTGCATCCGTATTGTGATTGGCTCAAATATTCTTCACCTTTGTTGTGGATACGGTTGAAGATAATTCTCATAATGATTACCTTAAAAAGGGGAAAACAATAAATTCATGCGAGCTAACTCGGCCAACAAAACCAAAACGTCCCGGCTTAGACTAGAAGAAAATTGTGTTCCACCATGACAAGGCTCCTTGTCACAAATCAATAACTGCCATGACAAAAATTCGTCAACTATGCTTTCAACTCGTTTCTCATGCACCTTATTCGCCAGATTTGCCCCATCGGACTTTATTTTGTTTCAGAACTTGAAAACTTTCTTACTGGCAAAAAGTTCGCATCGGATTAGGAAGTAATGGCTGCCACATGGCTGGTCTATTTCGACGATTTTAACAAATCAGCCCATAACGATTGTATAAAGTCCCTTGAACATCGCTGGAATACCGAAATGTATTGAGCTCTACGGAGATTATGTAGAAAGATAAAAATATTTTTTAACCAATATTTTGCTGTTTTCTATGTTAGACCAGAAACTTGTCACCCCATCTTCATTCATTGATGAATTATTATTATATATTTTGATTTTGTAAATAAATCAAAGTTATGTCCAGATTTATAATAATTAACTTTTAAATTATACTTCGCGTAACAATATTACAAAGGAATTTTTGGCCAATTTAAAACAGTGGTTTAAATAAGTCAATTTCTATGCAAATAATATATAAATCAAATGAAAAACAATTGTAGCTTTGCTTTCTGTCAGTGGAATAAATAAATTAAAGTTGCAGATAACAGAGTTACCGTTGTTCCATTTTATATTGTTATAATGTTTCATACATTCAATAATAAATATTTATACGGGGTTCTCTTTCTGTGATTGAATATATACATAAATAAAAACAAAACGAAAATGATTGGATGTAAAGTGTGACACCATTTAAAAAACACAATTATTGATATACCGGGTGTCAACGAGATCACTTTCAGGCTGCCATTTCTTTAGTATTTAATCGAACAAGATAACACTTGGCAGGAGTCATAGGCTAA
Source organism: Philopedon plagiatum (assembly GCA_963971165.1). Classification (NCBI taxonomy): domain Eukaryota; kingdom Metazoa; phylum Arthropoda; class Insecta; order Coleoptera; family Curculionidae; genus Philopedon; species Philopedon plagiatum. The sequence goes on along the minus strand of OZ020198.1, from coordinate 31,184,822 downwards.
TAAAAAGTCACTTTTCGATGTACTTGTCAAATTTTGACGACTTCCGGTTGAGCCGGAAGTGACACCAACTTTAGATTTTCAAATGAGACACCCTGTATATTTCTTGATTTTTGGGGTCTAGAGGTCATTTTACGTACAACTGTATTAGTTTTATTACTTTTTGTGTCAATTTACCATTTTTAAAACAAATTTTTTGTTTTAACCTAGAGTGCCATGACCCACCTTAAATCGTTCTAATAGACGTTTACATGTGCACAAAAATACCTACACAGTTTTATCACCTTTCATTTGTCTTACCAGAGCGTTCAAAGTTGACTAAATCACTTTTTTGATAATAACTTACAAAAATTAAATACAACTATAACACTTTCATAGTATAATTAGATGTAGTTTTTTATTACGAATCCAACGGTGCATCACAACATCAAAATTCTCTTGGATTTTCTAAAGAAAACTACATTTTATTGCAATAGCCCTTTTATATAGTTTGATCACACATGCAACTGCACGACGATCTGTCGTTGCCTTAGTTCTTTTTTGGGACATACGCCATTTCTACCCAAAATGAGATTATTCCCTTTATGGTCTATTATACCTTAGAAGAATTCACCTAATAAAAAATTTTAACAAAATTAGTATACTAAATATTTTTTTTGCGATTCCACTTTGGGACATGTGCAAATTTTACTTGCGCCTTAAGTTCTTGTTTGGGACAAATCCTTTCGTATCTTAATCTAACGCTTGTGTGGGACATGTCTAATCAAGCTTAGTTCTAGTTACGGACATGTGACTTTCGACCAATGGGGACATTCTCATTGTGTGAAGCAGTCCAAGTCTTTAATGGGACATATATAATTTGACCATTAGAAAAGAGCTATAAAGTAAGGTTATATTAATAGAATATTTGATATTCGTGATTTTTAGTGTGTGTAAAAATCAGAAGGTAAGTTTAAAAGTATTTTTCTATTATTACGGTTAAAAGTTATATTAATAATAATATACATAGTAGTAGATTTGAGTAACTAATTTTATTTGAGGTTATTATTATACACTTTCTATAATAGGTGTGACAAACCTGCTTGGTTATAAGTTTCCATATTATTTAATTAAAAAAAACTGAAAATTTTTATCAAAAGGTTGTGGAAGATCGAGCGATACATATGCCACAATTATTTTCAGGCAGGTAGCCAGTGTATAAAACATAAAACGTCGTTTCCAGAAAACTCAGGAATATCAGTAAATTTAATAAGGAAAACTCCAAAGCGACCTAGCTGTGTCTTTAAATTTTAAAAAAATTGCAGTAACTAAAGATAAACCTGATCCCAAAAAACTTAACGGAAAAAAGGAACACATTTTTAGCATGCTTGCCCTTATGCCGGAGGACGATAGGACCTTTTATGAAATAGTTTTTAATAAAGTGTAAATTACAATATTCACAGTATGTTCATGATAACTTTACCTACTTATATTCGTATACCTATCATGAAAACCATTTGAAAGAAACTATGGTTACTCTCTTTAACCAGAGCTGGGTAAAGTACTTTGTAAAAGTATTTGAAGCACAAAGCTTAAAACATTCAAGTAAATTTTCTCAAGCACTAATTACCAAATACTTACATTATTTTCAGATATGCTTCAAGCGCAAAATATTTAGGAAGGTAATTGAAGCACTTGTTGTATTTGACTTACCACAATATACATCAATTACTGCTTGTAAGTCCTTTTGTAGTAAAAAAGGGCTTGCAGGTTCTTTTGTTATGTACTTCAATTACTTGTATGTGCTTGAAATAAGTATTTGAATTACTTTTTTCAATTTTTTTATTTGAGTTACTACCCAGCTCTGTCTTTAACGTATATAATATTTTTTGACAGCATAATTTTGTAATAATTATTTTTTAGGATGTACTTATGTTTATTTGATTTGTTGCTTTGTTTATGTTAACTATCTAGGTTGTAATTAAAAAATTGAAAAACACTACACTCATTTGTTTTTTTGATAAAAACTAAAAGAATCCGAAGCAACTAAATAATTAATTTCGCACATATAAATCCTACTAGAAGTCCCAAATAAGAAATAATTACATCAGTACCTTTTGGGACATGTGGACATAATTATACCTTTCACGTAGAACTTTGGGACATGTGCCAATGAAAAATGGAAAATTAACGAAATCAAAACAATTTACTCAAAAAAAATTAGATGTCAGAACGATTAATATTTTATTATTTGCATTAATCAAAACAAGAATTATTACAAAAGTGAGTGTTCTTATAGCTAAACCGACTTGCTAAACTTTAGAGGCGATTTTCTCAACTTTATAAAATTGGCTGATGTCCCAAATAAAAACTATAGCAGCCAAATATTATATCCACTTAGCCACGACAAAACTGATTAATAATAATGGGTGGCTGTAAACAATTCGCCACAAACCAGAAACAATAATAAAGACCAGAAAAAATAATTGTTTACAAATTTGTAAAATTCTATCATTTATCCTGAATTCAACTGTTTTCCATGGTAAACAACAATATTTTGAGGCTTTATTCCGGTACTTTTTAAACAGCTATAATTTAATTGTTTGTCATGGCTAACTGATATAATATTTGATCGTCGTGCAGTTACATCTTTAATCAAACCATAACAAATGGCTATGGCAATAAAATGCAGTTTTCTTTAGAAAATCCAAGAGAATTTTGATGTTGTGATGCACCGTTGGATTCGTAATAAAAAAGTACATCTAATTATACTAAAAAAGTGTTATAGTTGTATTTAATTTTTTTAAGTTATCAAAAAAGTGATTTAGTCAACTTTGAACGCTCTGGTAAGACAAAAGGTGATAAAATTGTGTAGGTATTTTGTGCAGATGTAAACGTCTATTCGAACGATTTAAGGTGGGTCATGGCACTCTAGATTACAACAAAAAATTTGTTGCAAAAATGTTAAATTGACACAAAAAGTAATAACTATAATACAGTTGTACGTAAAATGATCTCTAGATTCCAAAAATCAAGAAATATATAGGGTGTCTCATTTGAAAATTCAAAGTTGGGGTCACTTCCGGCTAAACCGGAAGTCGTCAAAATTTGACAAGTACCTCGACAAGTGACTTTTTATTAGTCTACGACTCCTGCCAAGTTTCATCTTGTTCGCTTAAAAACTAAATAAACGGCAGCCGAAAAGTGATCTCGTTGACACCCGATATATATGTATATATATATATATATATATATATATATATATATATATATATATATATATATATATATATATATATATATATATATATATATATATATATATACAGGGTGTCTAAAATAGGTGATACCACTATTGCTATCTCCGAAATGGTAAAAGATATGAGGTCGGTTAAATTAGCGAAAATGTGCCATTTCTAGTCCCTATTCGTATTCCGTTTACGGAGTTGCCAAATTCTCTATAGTTTCTGATCTACAGGGGATTTTTTAAAAATAGCCGAAAATTTAATTCTTAAATATCTCGAAAACTATTATAGTTAGAAAAAAGTTGTTTTAACCAAAATTACACGATTTTTTCCCTTCTCTAAAGTAACGTTATGGTTTTGTTTATACCATTTGTTTTTACTGAGTTACTGATACTAACTTGTTTTTTTCAAATACGGACCTGGATTTTTTGCTGCATTTTTTGAAAGAATACTTCATACCCTTTATAACTGTGTATCACTTGATTATGTTTTTCGACGTTTTGGTGAAGAATAGTATCATCATCAGGATATTCTACCCGTACGGACCTGGCATTTTTCAAGTTAATGCGCCATTTCACGACCTATTGTTATGGAGACAATTAGGTCAGAATCAGTAACTATGGATTAAATTGTTTTAACTGGTAAATTTTAATTATAATAATGATTACTAACCAGGACCCTCAAGTTTGTAAAATTGGTCCAACGCCTGAAATAAGCATAAGCTTAGTTTTAATTATAACAAATCCTAATAATTAATTCTTAGAGGCGTGATTGGCTTCGTGTGGTCAGTCCAATCGCGTCCATCAACCTGTTCGTCCGCCCGTCCATATGTTATAATTCAACGCAACGTCAAAAAATAAAGCAGAAAACGGATTTTAGATTCGAATTCCTTATAATCCGAACCCAGTAAATATGACAATGGTTTTATGCTGGAATATAGTTAAAGGTCTTTAATTTGAGATAATCTGGTTTGTTTTCAAAGCCAGTAAATAGTAATTCAACTGTACCAGCAGAATGAGTTGCAGCAGAAATGAAATCATTGGGTAAAATAGGATTATTTATTATTATCTTTTGAACTGAAAGGTCATTTTTGGATACGAAAATATTAAAAACGTAAATAATGAAGACGTATCATCAAGGGTGCCTTTTACAATATGTAGTAAACTTAACCACCAGTTAGGTGCTGTTAATAAAGGCCGCTAATTATATCTGATCTGAGTATGCTAAACTTTTGCTTTCAATAACTCATTGGCTTAAGTGCAATTTGACAAACTTTAATGACCAAAGGGTTCTGGTTAGTAATCATGAACATAGTTTAAAATTAATCAGTTGAATAATTTAAACCACAGCGATAGGTTGTGAAATTGTGCCTTAACATGGAAAATTCCAGGTCCGTATCGATAGAAAAACCTGATGATGTTGTTATTCCTCATCAAAACGTCGAAAACCATAATCAAGTGATACACAGTTGTAAAGGGTATGAAGTATTCTTTCAAAAAATGCAGCAAAAAATCCAGGTCCGTATTTGAAAAAAACAAGTTACTATCAGTAACTCAGTAAAAACAAATGGTATAAAGAAAACCATAACGTTACTTTAGAGAAGGGAAAAAATCGTGTGATTTTGGTTAAAACAACTATTTTCTAACTATAATAGTTTTCGAGATATTTAAGAATTAAATTTTTGACTATTTTTAAAAAATCCCCTGTAGATCAGAAACTATAGAGAATTTGGCAACTCCGTAAACGGAATATGAATAGGGACTAGAAATGGCACATTTTCTCTAATTTAACCGACCTCGTATCTTTTACCATTTCGGAGATAGCAATAGTGGTATCACCTATTTTAGACACCCTGTATATATATATATATATATATATATATATATATATATATATATATATATATATATATATATATATATATATATATACCGGGTGTCAACGAGATCACTTTTCGGCTGCCGTTTATTTAGTTTTTAAGCGAGCAAGATGAAACTTGGCAGGAGTCGTAGACTAATAAAAAGTCACTTGTCGAGGTACTTGTCAAATTTTGACGACTTCCGGTTTAGCCGGAGGTGACCCCAACTTTGAATTTTCAAATGAGACACCCTATATATTTCTTGATTTTTGGAATCTAGAGATCATTTTACGTACAACTGTATTATAGTTATTACTTTTTGTGTCAATTTAACATTTTTACAACAAATTGTTTGTTGTAATCTAGAGTGCCATGACCCACCTTAAATCGTTCGAATAGACGTTTACATCTGCACAAAATACCTACACAATTTTATCACCTTTTGTCTTACCAGAGCGTTCAAAGTTGACTAAATCACTTTTTTGATAACTTAAAAAAATTAAATACAACTATAACACTTTCATAGTATAATTAGATGTACTTTTTTATTACGAATCCAACGGTGCATCACAACATCAAAATTCTCTTGGATTTTCTAAAGAAAACTGCATTTTATTGCCATAGCCATTTGTTATGGTTTGATTAAAGATGTAACTGCACGACGATCAAATATTATATCAGTTAGCCATGACAAACAATTAAATTATAGCTGTTTAAAAAGTACCGGAATAAAGCCTCAAAATATTGTTGTTTACCATGGAAAACAGTTGAATTCAGGATAAATGATAGAATTTTACAAATTTGTAAACAATTATTTTTTCTGGTCTTTATTATTGTTTCTGGTTTGTGGCGAATTGTTTACAGCCACCCATTATTATTAATCAGTTTTGTCGTGGCTAAGTGGATATAATATTTGGCTGCTATAGTTTTTATTTGGGACATCAGCCAATTTTATAAAGTTGAGAAAATCGCCTCTAAAGTTTAGCAAGTCGGTTTAGCTATAAGAACACTCACTTTTGTAATAATTTTTGTTTTAATTAATGCAAATAATAAAATATTAATCGTTCTGACATCTAATTTTTGAGTAAATTGTTTTGATTTCGTTAATTTTCCATTTTTCATTGGCACATGTCCCAAAGTTGATGGCCGACAAATAGATGGCCGACAGTGAAGTTAAGCCGGTCAAAGTGCTCTGCATTTTTTGCAAAAATGCCGCGGTAAATAAACGAGTTCAATGTACAAACTGCAAGAAATGGTACCATAACTCCTGTGGTGTGAAATCAACGAAAAAGTGTTGTGAAAACCAACAATTAGAGAGCCTAAACGAAGAAAAACGTGAATCCTTGAATGTCGACAATGAAACAAACATTGACATCATGGACGACCTCGACAAGGATGGCAAACTTGAGATGTCCTATTTAAGGCTACTGATCGCCGAACTAAAAAGCAAGAATCAAATCTTGGAAGAGAGCAGAATACTATGGAAAGAAAAAGCAAATTTTCTTGAAGAAAAATTAAAAGCTATGGAAAAATCATATCAACAAAAAGTGCAAATGACTGCTGATAGAAGGCAACCCAGATAGCACCAAGAATCGATAATCAAGAAATAGCCCCTGCAATACAGGCAACCCGGGCAACACCGAAAATGGATAATCAAGAATCAGCCCCTGCAATACATGCAACCAGTAATGGTGGCTACGCAGGCGCAGTTAGCAACCAACAGAAACGTCAATCCGGAAAAAATCAACTGAAAACAAAAAATCAAAACAAACTGATTGACGAGGAATGCCCACAGCAAGATTCAGATGATCATAATGAAGAATGGCAAATACAGAGACGGAAAAAAAACCGACATGCTCCAGAAAATCGACCAAAACCATTAGTATGCACTAGTGAAGAGGAGACTGGCCTAAAGATCGCCGAAAAAAAAGCATATGTGTTCCTATCAGGATTTGCTCCAGAAGTTAACACAGAGGATATCATGTCCTTCCTAAAAGCTAATAACATAGAAAAAGGTTGCAAATGTGAAAAAATGAAAACCAAAACAAATAAAAAAAGTTCTTTTAAGCTGGAAGTCCCAAATGACAGTAAGAATGACTATCTGAATGCTACACTGTGGCCTAAAGGTTCCATTGTGAACCATTTTTTGAACATCCAACGCCGAACCAGGGGAGGATCCCTATGGAACAGGGTACCTTAAGAATAAAATTCAGACTACTGAATGCCAATGTAAGATCGTTACGTAATAAAGTGCTTGAGATGGAAGCAGCAATAATGGAAGAGAACCTGGAAATACTATGTGTGACTGAGCATTGGCTCATGAAAGAAGAAATGGAGGTGCTGAGTATGGACATGTTAAAAGTTGGAAGCTCCTTTGCCCGTAAAGACCATAGAGGAGGAGGATCTGCAATATTCTATAGGAATACCTTGGATGTACGACCCTTAGATCATTTAACAAGGTTAAGTATTGAAGGAGTTATTGAAATTAGCTCAATATTTATTAATAAATATAACCTCTATGTAATTTCATTGTATAGACCTCCAAACGGTTCCTTTAATTCTTTTATGGAAGTGCTTGAACAAGTACTGGTAAATCTAGACTTAGCTAAAAAAGTTGTTTTTGCTGGCGACTTCAATGTACACTTCGGTACTGCTGACAGAGAGTGCACACTGCTTTGTGATGGCCTAGGGAGTTACGGCTTCGCCTTAACGCACAGTGACGGCACAAGGCAGGGTGCATGCTTAGATAATATCTTTGTTAATTTTCAAGTGCATTTTTTGGCATCAACAGTTGATCTTCACCTGTCAGATCATAAATGTCACAGAATTGAATTCGATGTGGATGTTTTACCAAAAACAGTGGTAAATGATAAGAAGGTTTGTAGGCCAATTACTCAAAGGGGTCTGCAAGGATTCTACAATTACGTAGAAAATATTGAGTGGGATACTTTGTTACTAAGTAATAACTTGAGTGTTGAGGAGAAATTTAATGCATTTCTTGGTGAGATAGAGGGTGCCTTTCTGCGGTCGTTCCCACAAAAAACTTATGTTGTGAGATCAGACCAGTCGAATAATATCTCTTGGTTTGACAATGAGCTCAGAGAAATGCGTGAACATTTAAAGTTTCTTACTGAGACATATAATCAATATAAAAATGAAGCAAACAAGTCCGAGTTAAAAAACTATCGTAATCAATATAAAAAAAGCTAAAATTAGAGCAAATGATAATCTTATAAATAGCTCAAAAAATCCTGTGAAAACCATGTGGAACATATTAAATGAAAAAAGAGGCAAAACATCAAAAGCCATTTCAAATGATTCTGTTGATATCTCACCTGATCAATTTAATAACTACTTCTCAGAAATAGCAAAAAATCTCTCAAGTAGTATCGAGACTGTTGATAAAGATCCATTTACGTTTTTAGGTAAACCAATTTTAAATAATAATAACTTATTCACCTTTAGTGAAGTAAGCTACAACGAGGTTAGGGATATTATTTCTAATTTAAAGAATAAGAATAGTACTGACATATCAGGATTGAACATTAAACTGATAAAAACAATAAAACATATTATAACAATTCCGCTCACAAAACTAATTAACCTATGTATAAATGCCGGTGTTTTTCCAGATAAATTAAAAGAAGCCTTAGTAATATCTGTATTTAAAAAAGGAAATCCTCAGAGTACTGAAAACTATCGTCCAATTTCCCTATTACCCATATTCTCAAAGATCTTGGAAAAATGCATTTCTGTTGGGGTCACCAGATACTTTGAATCAAATAACCTCTTCACTACATGCCAATTTGGTTTCCGGAAAAACAAAAACACGGTACAGGGTATTCAAAATTTGGTGACTTACATATGTGGGGTATTTGAGGCAGGGGACTATAGCTCTGTATTGTTCTGCGACCTGAGCAAGGCATTCGACTGTGTCTGTCATGGGATTCTCCTGGAAAAGTTTAAGTACTACAACTTTCATCCAAATAGTATTCAGCTCATTAAATCATATTTGAGCCACCGCACTCAAATCGTGAAGATGGCTGGTGGGTTGTCTGCAAGGAGGAGTATTACTATTGGGGTGCCCCAGGGCTCCATTCTCGGTCCCCTACTCTTTCTAATATATGCAAATGACCTACCCAATAGCACCCAAACTTTACCTTCAAGTTTTACCCTCTTTGCTGATGACACAACAGTCGCGGTGCGAGACGATTCACTGGATGGAGCTCAGGAGGGGCTAGGGCGGGCGCAGCGAATGACGGCTGATTGGTTTGCATCAAACAGGCTACTATTGAACAGGGAGAAAACCCAAATGATGGTTTTTTCTCTTAGAGAGACTGGTGAGGTGAATAGGAATGTTGAAAGGGTTAAATTTCTGGGAGTTTGGCTGGATCCTGGGCTGAAGTGGGATTCCCACATTGAGAGTGTGTGCAGCCGATTGAGAGGTAGCGTATTTGCACTGCGGGGGTTAGCAAATAGCGTTTCCAACAAAATCTTACGAACAGCCTATTATTCTCTTGTCCACTCAGTATTGACATACGCCTGCCTGACGTGGGGCCATGCTCCCCAGAGATGGAGGGTGTTTGCGCTGCAGCGAAGGGCGGTGCGGGTCGTCGCAGGGTTGGGATATAGAGACGACTGCAGGGGCGCCTTTGTCGATCTGCGTATATTGACTTTTCCCTCGAGTTACATACTTGAAAATTTAGTTTACATAAAAAACAATCCTGCTGAATACCAGTCTTATAGCAAGGTACCTGAATATGATACGCGAAATAAAAACGACTATGTCGTACAGTACTGTCGACTGAAACGCACTCAGAGTGGCCCCGGATATCTCGCAGTAAAGTTTTATAACAAGCTGCCGGAGGGTGTGAGGGAGTTGCCAGCAAGGCAATTTAAGGAGGCTTGTAAAAATATTTTATTGAATAGAGCATTCTACAGTCTGAATGAGTTTTTAAATTGTGATCTAAGTGTCGTGAAATTCTTTTGATTCTTGTTGTTCTCGATGTGTTTTGATTGTATTGTTATATACAAATTCCATTTTTAATGTGACCTATGACAGTCGTTTTAAATGTTATATATTTTAGATTTTTTTTTTAGATTTAGATTTGTATGGATTTTATTATGTATTGACCTGTGTAAACACTATGTGTACTAGCATCAATAAAGATATTTGTATTTGTATTTGTATTTGTAAGTTCTAAGTGAAAGGTATAATTATGTCCACATGTCCCAAAAGGTACTGATGTAATTATTTCTTATTTGGGACTTCTAGTAGGATTTATATGTGCGAAATTAATTATTTAGTTGCTTCGGATTCTTTTAGTTTTTATCAAAAAAACAAATGAGTGTAGTGTTTTTCAATTTTTTAATTACAACCTAGATAGTTAACATAAACAAAGCAACAAATCAAATAAACATAAGTACATCCTAAAAAATAATTATTACAAAATTATGCTGTCAAAAAATATTATATACGTTAAAGACAGAGCTGGGTAGTAACTCAAATAAAAAAATTGAAAAAAGTAATTCAAATACTTATTTCAAGCACATACAAGTAATTGAAGTACATAACAAAAGAACCTGCAAGCCCTTTTTTACTACAAAAGGACTTACAAGCAGTAATTGATGTATATTGTGGTAAGTCAAATACAACAAGTGCTTCAATTACCTTCCTAAATATTTTGCGCTTGAAGCATATCTGAAAATAATGTAAGTATTTGGTAATTAGTGCTTGAGAAAATTTACTTGAATATTTTATGCTTTGTGCTTCAAATACTTTTACAAAGTACTTTACCCAGCTCTGGTTAAAGAGAGTAACCATAGTTTCTTTCAAATGGTTTTCATGATAGGTATACGAATATAAGTAGGTAAAGTTATCATGAACATACTGTGAATATTGTAATTTACACTTTATTAAAAACTATTTCATAAAAGGTCCTATCGTCCTCCGGCATAAGGGCAAGCATGCTAAAAATGTGTTCCTTTTTTTCGTTAAGTTTTTTGGGATCAGGTTTATCTTTAGTTACTGCAATTTTTTTAAAATTTAAAGACACAGCTAGGTCGCTTTTGTTTTTGCGTGATGGAGTTTTCCTTATTAAATTTACTGATATTCCTGAGTTTTCTGGAAACGACGTTTTATGTTTTATACACTGGCTACCTGCCTGAAAATAATTGTGGCATATGTATCGCTCGATCTTCCACAACCTTTTGATAAAAATTTTCAGTTTTTTTTAATTAAATAATATGGAAACTTATAACCAAACAGGTTTGTCACACCTATTATAGAAAGTGTATAATAATAACCTCAAATAAAATTAGTTACTCAAATCTACTACTATGTATATTATTATTAATATAACTTTTAACCGTAATAATAGAAAAATACTTTTAAACTTACCTTCTGATTTTTACACACACTAAAAATCACGAATATCAAATATTCTATTAATATAACCTTACTTTATAGCTCTTTTCTAATGGTCAAATTATATATGTCCCATTAAAGACTTGGACTGCTTCACACAATGAGAACGTCCCCATTGGTCGAAAGTCACATGTCCGTAACTAGAACTAAGCTTGCTTAGACATGTCTGGGGTGTCTAAAATAGATGATACCACTATTGCAATCTCCGAAATGGTAAAAGATACGAGGTCGGTTAAATTAGAGAAAATGTGCCATTTCTAGTCCCTATTCATATTCCGTTTACGAAGTTGCCAAATTCTCTATAGTTTCTTATCTACAGGGGATTTTTTAAAAATAGTCAAAAATTTAATTCTTAAATATCTCGAAAACTATTATAGTTAGAAAAAAGTTGTGTTTACAAAAATCACACGATTTTTTACCTTCTCTCAAGTAACGTTATTGTTTTGTTTATACCATTTGTTTTTATTGAGTTACTGATACTAACTTGTTTTTTTCAAATACGGACCTGGATTTTTTGCTGCATTTTTTGAAAGAATACTTCATACCCTTTACAACTGTGTATCACTATTATGATTTTCGACGTTTTGGTGAATATTATCATCATCAGTACCAGTACGGACCTGGCATTTTTCAAGTTAATGCGCCATTTCACGACCTATTATGGAGACAATTAGGTCAGAATCAGTAACTATGGATTAAATTGTTTTAACTGGTAAATTTGAATTATAATCATGATTACTACCAGGACCCTCAAGTTTGTAAAATTGGTCCAACGCCTGAAAAAAGCATAAGCTTAGTTTTAATTATAACAAATCCTAATAATTAATTCTTAGAGGCGTGATTGGCTTCGTGTGGTCAGTCCAATCGCGTCCATCAACCTGTTCGTCCGCTTGTCCATATGCTATAATTCAACGCAACGTCAAAAAATCAAGCAGAAAACGGATTTTAGATTCGAATTCCTTATAATCCGAACCCAGTAAATATGACAATAGTTTTATGCTAGAATATAGTTAAAGGTCTTTAATTTGAGATAATATGGTTTGTTTTCAAGGCCAGTAAATAGTAGTCAACTGTACCAGCAGAATGAGTTGCAGCAGAAATGAAACCATTAGGTAAACTAGGATTATTTATTATTATCTTTTGAACTGAAAGGTGAATTTTGGATACGAAAATATTAAAAACGTAAATAATGAAGACGTATCATCAAGGGTGTGTTTTACAATATGTAGTAAACTTCACCACTAGTTAGGTGCTTTTAATAAAGGCCGCTAATTATATCTGATCTGAGTCTGCTAAACTTTTGCTTTCAATAACTCATTGGCTTTAGTGCAATTTGACAAACTTTAATGGCCAAAGGGTTCTGGTTAGTAATCATGAACACAGTTTAAAATTAGTCAGTTGAATAATTTAAACCACAGCGATAGGTTGTGAAATTGTGCCTTAACATGGAAAATTCCAGGTCCGTATCGATAGAAAATCCTGATGATGTTGTTATTCCTGATCAAAACGTCGAAACCCATAATCAAGTGATACATAGTTGTAAAGGGTATGAAGTATTCTTTCAAAAAATGCAGCAAAAAATCCAGGTCCGTATTTGAAAAAAACAAGTTAGTATCAGTAACTCAGTAAAAACAAATGGTATAAACAAAACAATAATGCTATTTTAGAGAAGGTAAAAAATCGTGTGATTTTTGTAAAAACAACTTTTTTCTAACTATAGTAGTTTTCGAGATATTTAAGAATTAAAATTTTGACTATTTTTTAAAAATCCCCTGTAGATAAGAAACTATAGAGAATTTGGCAACTCCGTAAACGAAATATGAATAGGGACTAGAAATGGCACATTTTCTCTAATTTAACCGACCTCGTATCTTTTACCATTTCGGAGATAGCAATAGTGGTATCACCTATTTTAGACACCCTGTATATATTGATTTATTTATTTTAGGGTGTAGGGTTTCGATAAGGAGGGATTTTTGGAAACTCACATTCCAAGGGGATGAAATAAAAACAACCCCTAAGGGGGTGAAATGGAGGCTCAAAATTTGTAATGAAGTAAAATTGTTATACCGTGGAAGAAGTCGCGGGCGCATGCTAGTACAATAATACAATGCAAATACAATGCGCATATTAGGTACCTAATTAGTTTTTCTTTGTCCAACCCAAATGTTTTGAAAGAGTATATTTCACGGGGCGGTTCGAGTGTATTTCCTTAGTGTGAGTGGCGCGATATTATTGGTGGGTCGTCGACAAATTTTGTCTCTTTTTAACTTCCTAAAGCGCATTCTGCTTCTCTCTTAGTTTTAATGAATTTTTATCGTCCATATAAACCTATGAGGCCAATTTAAAATACGATCCAGCCCGGAGCAAGCTTGGATTCTTTCGACGATGGCTTGGCTTGATTCTTTCTTGGGAGTTTTCGCATGGAACTTCCACTGTGTTGAAACAAAAGTTTGGTTTTAAAAAATAAATTATTTAGTGGATCATTGAAAATAAATTTAGGTGGGTCATTGGCCAAATGACCTGATGGACGGGCCGCGCCTGTTAAACAAGAAAAGTGGTAAAGCAGTTCTTCCTCGACCGAGGTGGTACCCCCCACACAGCCTCTTAAAGGGTTTGTGAAATCCCTAGGAATTTTCCAGCTCTGGTTGTGTGAGTCGGACTTTCCCAGTACACCCACGGTATATGGTACTCGGGCAACGGCCACCGTGGGCTGTCAAAAGATAAAAAGTTACTTTTTTGAACTAAAGGTGAATTAATTGGGTTTGTGGGTTCGCAATCAGATATTTTTGTTTAATCTTGACTGATAATATTTTCAAAAAGTTGTTAAAAAGTTATAGAGCCGGTTATTTGTTTTGAGTCACAATGGGGTAATAAGTTATTGTTATTAGGCTTTAGTCGCACTGTGTTGCTACCAACAGTTTTTTATGTTTTTATAATTTATATTCTTCTTAATCGTTGATTTAAAAAAAGCACAAGTTTATTGCCGCGTTTAAAAAAGTATTTTTGCTTACACAAAGCAAGTGGATACTTTCGTCAAATCAATGTACCCAAGAAAAAGAGATACATGGTATGGGAAAGTTGTTTGTGTATAAATAAACTTTGTCCTAGGAATGTAATTTAAGACAAATTAAGTTTTGTTAAATTTTGGTAAAACTGCAAAAAAAGTATTGTATTCCAATTAGTTACCACCCTGTATAGCCAATTTTCTTCTTTTGCCGTCGGTACGTCAAAATGTTGTAACAACATATCGTTTTGCTTTATCCTTTAGTTTCTTCCTCTTCATTATACAGATAATTCGGCAGATTCAAGTAGATATTATGGATATTTTTTAGGTCCATTTAATAATAATTTAATGCCATAAGTTTTTGTTTCTCTTTTGAACTGACTTTGTCAAGTTTAATAAAAATAAACAGTTAACCGCTCTAAGTGCTGTAAGGTTTTTTCAACACACCAATATTATTGGAAGACAGAGACTTAAAAGGGACTTAGAAGAAGCTTGTTTTCTTACTGTTCATGTCTGCCCCAAGTTTCGAGTTAAAGTGAACTATTAAGTACGGTTAATGGATGGAAAATCCGCTAGCGACAAATAATGGCGACAACAAAAGGGTACAAGAAGTTTTCCCTTTAACCGTTCGAAGTTTAAAATTGCCATTTCTTTCAACTCTTGAACTCGCTTTGCATGTTTACACCGTATTTAAGCTTTGGGTTGATTATCCTTTAATACTTTTCTTGGAAGATTAAAAATCCAGTTTATTAAATCCTTTTATTTAGCAAATATTTAATAAAACATTAATTGTTGACGCATTTTTGGAAAGTAACCGTTTTTATTATTTCATGGCGTGATTAGCGTGTAATAATGAGTCTATTACTTAACGGGTTTAAGTCAACCAAATCACAAAATGTTCTCAATATATCCGCCCTCCATCGCAATGCATCTATCCATCTATAGCATTTCCTACAGCTTCACTTCGATTTATGTTATTTATTTCACCTTTATTTTTTTGTTGCAAATGCTCCACATTGTTTATTTTATTCTTATATGTTTCTTCTTTTAAAGCTCCCGACAGAAAAAAATCCAATGGTGTTAAGTCTGGACCTCTTGGTGGCCAAGGTATTGTCCCGCACCTCCCAATCCATGTTCCATATCGATGATTCAACCAGTTTACAAGTGGTACCACTGTATGATAAGGCCTGCTATCCTGTTGGATAGCAGATTGGATGGCAAATCATCAATGTGTTGCTGTATTTTGATATTTAATAGATTCAAATATCGTTCGTCGTTCATATTTCCATCATAAAACATTGGCCCAATCACACGGTCACAAATAATACTGCACCAGATGTGAACTCTTCGGTATCCTTGTTTATAGATCAGTTTAATTTTGTGTTTATTGCTGTGGGCTGTGGGACCAATAATAATCTGTGTTTTTACGATTAAAAACACCAGCGGTGTTGAAAATTCCCTCGTCGCTATAAAGATTTTTTTTAAAAACTTGGTTTACAAAATGACGGTCCATCATAATTCCACAAAATGTGACCCTATCAATAGCGGATAACACTTGAACGGGAAGGAACTTATACGGATTATAATTGTTTAAATCCAGTGCCCGATGAACTCTAGTTTTACTAATATTAGGAGTATCCCTTCCCGTGTCTCTTTCAGAATTTTCTTCATTTTCTATAAAATATAGAAGAACTTCTATGCAATTGTTTCTCCTCCGTTAGGACACTTTTAGGCCGATTTTTTTTTTGTTTACAACCATACCATTTTCCAAATCACGCACCATCCTTCCAACAATTTTTCTTGAAGGAACCCTTCTAACTGGATATAAGGTGCGATATTCCCTCAAGGCAAGTGCTGGGCTTTTTCCATTGTCAATAAAGCATTAAAATAATTTTAGGCGTTCCTCAATGTCATACACAAGCATTTTTGCATACAACTTTGTCGAAATGACATTTCCAATAAATATATAAATTTTTGTTCTTGGCATGGCCTCCTTTATTTTTAGGAATGCAACAAATACAATACATGACGCAATATTAATGTTAACGTATTGGATGTAAAATAGTAAAACATTACTACATTACGGAAAACGTATATTTTAAACAAATAATGATATAAGTTAAAGTAGGTGTTGGGTGGAAAAAAGTTAGTAACTTAAATATCCTAATTTTAGTAATAGTTTTGCCATTTCTTAACAAGGATAGTTGAAATAATAGCCTTAGTTTTCAGAAATAT
Organism: Philopedon plagiatum; assembly: GCA_963971165.1. Classification (NCBI taxonomy): domain Eukaryota; kingdom Metazoa; phylum Arthropoda; class Insecta; order Coleoptera; family Curculionidae; genus Philopedon; species Philopedon plagiatum. The sequence goes on along the minus strand of OZ020198.1, from coordinate 31,168,074 downwards.
ATCAATATCTGCAAAACCGTTAATTTCCGGTATAGGATATGACATAATGTCAAGTGATAGAGAAATAAAATCTGCATTACTCCGAATGTTTATATACAGGATGTTCCATTTAAAAAAGTTTGGATATTTATGTCTAAAAATTTTCAACGTTGGACCAGCATAATAAACATCTTGTATGCTATTTCGGGTTTAATTTAGAAAAAGAATATAAACTGAGTAATAAATTAGCTAATACATTGATAATACAAATACAATACAAATACAAATACAAACATTTTTGAACGTAAACATACGATATTTTTCAAACGGCAGAGTTTGTTCAAAAGTTTTTAAATAATCGAATAACTGAAAAACCAATCAAAATTATGATAAACATGCTGTAATAAGTAGAGACAGCGGTGACTCGGTTGGTTAAAGCGTCAGCCTTATAAACCGAGTTTCCATCATCGTCGTGGGTTCAAATCCCACCGGAACCGTAAAAACTACTTGGCCCATTTTTAGTTACGCAAAGTATTACGCTACCGTGCGATAGGTGGAAAAGCGTAGGGAAGAGTATAAACTGATTCGGCGTCAAAACCGTCCTATTCACGCCGGTTAAAGGCCGGATGAGATCGGATATCTCGTAGGATGTAGGCGTCGTTTCACACTCCCCAGTCGGTAGGTAACAAAAAAGCAGCATAGGATAGCGCTCTGGTTGTCGTGTTACTGAGGACCGTCGTTCGGAGCCCATGTTAAACTGTAGATTCCGAGGCCAATACACTCGCTTGTATTGCCAACGTAATATATATATATATATATATATATATATATATATATATATATATATATATATATATATATAAAGGAAAGGAAAATCGTGGCTAATCGGACAAAACCAGTAAGCAATGCTCTTGAATTAAAGTACGGGGAGTCCAAGATCTAATGAACAACCCCGGGCCGGTAGACAGTAAGCTTTCTCCCTTGTTAGGGATCATCAGACTGACTTAATCCTTTTGCAGCTTCCCACATACCAACCTCGCATATAGCATAGTTCGCCTTGGATAAATACGGTACATAATACACGTGAGCGCCATCTATAGGAAGTCACTGTAATTCAAGAACAGATCTTACTACAGCAAAGCTGCTACTGTTTGCTTTGCTTGCTTGTTTACATAACCTCCGACGTGGAAATGAGCTTCGCCGGAAAAGATATTTTTTTGCAAAATTCTGCATTAAATATTCTTCTAAGGTAAAATTAGCTGACACGGCGATGCCCGTGGTATAATAAAATTAAATTGCCAAGTCTCTATATGACACATGCAAAATATAAAATTGCTAGGTTAAGTTGTTAAAAATGGACGCCAAATTTAAATACCGAAGTACCTATTGGGGCACCTTTTATTGTGAGTTTGTTCAGGATGCTATTATATAATAATAACAAGTTTAAGAAGATATTTTAAAAAGTCCAAATCGGTACAACATTTATTTAGGTTTGTTCAGGTTTCTATTACTCAGCCTTAAACCCTTGTAAAATTCGAGTACAGAGACCCTGCTGCTATCTCTTACGGTGGTCAATCCAAGCGAGTAGATAGCCTTTTTTTTTCTAGGAGGGGTACTAAGTGGGATGGGCTTCTTCACCTATCGATGACGAGGAGAGTACAGCACGACCGCCGGCGCACAGTATAACGGATTTGATATTTCATAGACATAGGGCAAAACTGCAACTATCGAATTTTAATTTGTATTGTCTCTAGAGTATTCGTAATATGTCTGGAGTTTAGTCGTTTACTAGTTTTTCCAAATGTATCACCGTAAAGTACTTCCTTTTTAAGCAGAAACTTGACTTTTCTGAGAGCAATAAAACTGATGCGACAATAAGTCCAACTTTAAAAAATTCATAATACGTGTCCTATAAAAAATTTAAAAGCAATTTTTGTTGTAGCTATAGTATGCTAACTACTCTTGATATTTCCAAATTTTAGTGGAAATATTTATAAAGTTTACTAACATATGGAATTTTAAAGAACTGTGGTCCCAGTCGAAGTAAAAACAAGGTTTGGTGTGACTTTTAAGAAAATGGCTAAATATGCCTAACGTGTCACATCCATTAGAGGATAACACAACTCTTGTACATTGGGAGTATCCCAAAATCTCATCCGACTTCGTCCAATTATTGAAAACAAAATATTTGTCTTTAGTAATGTCGCACATGCAGGAATGCAAAGTTGCTTTTTAATGCCGCTTTGAAGATTTTACAGGTATGTTATTAACTATATTAAGTTAGAAGTAAATTTTAACTAATTTAACTTTTACTAAGAAAATTGGCTAGAATTATATTAAATAAAATATTCATGAATCTCAGTACCTACATAAAGTCAGTTGCAGGGTTCTAGAGCTACGACGACTGAAGAGACAGGGGAGGAAATTCGCTATTGTTGAAGGTCATTCATGTGGAACGTTTCGAACCGAGCCATACTTCCCGTATGTATTAAAATAGCGAAAAATGGCTGGGCGATTGGAATCCCACCAAAGCACAGTTTAAAGAATATATATCAGTTGCCTCACTCCGTCGAGAATTCAAAACTACCTACCCCTTGCATCGCCTGACCGATAGACTAGCAGCAGTGTATCGACGTCAGTCGAACAGTACAGAGTAGACCAGTAAGAGCGGCAAAGTAAATTACGGCAAAGTTTATAGGGTGTCTTGCAAAAGTTATTAAAAAGCGATGGTGAACTATCGTTTTTTAGATGCCCAAAAGAAAAAGGAAGGTAGGAAATTATTTATGTATATTTTGAAATATTAATTACACTTTAAAGGTTTTTTTTTAAATTTGAACGAATAAAAATATTCGTTAATACAATAAATATAATATAATAAATATTATTTTGCAGGTGCCAAAGTTGGCAAAATGCACTAGGATTTATGGGGTCCCATAGATATGCTAATATTACTCCTGAACAATGTCAGCCGCATTCGGATTTGTGCTTTACATTTAGACGAAGATAGCTTTGCAAATTCTTCTAGGAGTCGTATCCATAGTTATGCGATTCCATCTTTAAGATTGGCGACTGAATCGTATAGAAAACGTAGGTTCTATTTTGCCATTTCTTATTACTACAATATTTTGTATATCCAAAGTTATTGCATACAAATTACAGCCATATAGTTCAAGAGAGCACCTACCTATCTAAAAATGTGTGTTTTTTTGATATGTAGTATATACAGGGTGGTGCAACCAAGATTGTGAATAAACGGTGAGGAATTTGGAAATTTTTTTTTTGGATATTATCGATAGTGAGACACGCTATGTTTTAAAATTATAGCCATAATACAGGGTGGTCCGAAAAACTCGTGGCGAACCAAACTTGTATTTTTTTAACTGGGACACCCTGTATATACTTGTTCCAATTGATTCTTCTGTTCGTTACGATCATTTTGATATAGGATTTATTAGGTCTAAAACTTATAGTAAGGGAATGGGACGCGGTTAAAATTGAAAAAATGCTCACAGTTCGGCCATTTAAAAAAAAATGAAACATGTATGGAAAACCCAAATATTCCATAAAACGTTACATAAAAAAATAAAATTTTTTAGCAATTCCTCACCGTTTACTCACAATCGTCCACCCCATCTTGGTTGTACCACCCTGTATTATCACTTGTTTAGAATTTGTTAATTTTTTTTGTTTACTGTACCTTATTGTCGTTACAATAGTAATATAAAAAGTTGTTTTTAAAACAAACATTACAATTTTGCATTTTAATTTTGCCCCCCCCCCTCCTGGATTCTTTGCCGATTTTGTTTTGTATTTATCTGTATAGTTACCAATTTCCAAAAGTGTTTCATTTTTTACCTTGATAAGGTAATATTTTTTGTATTTTTTTAAATGGTTGTAAACTATGTAAACCTACCTAACGTTTTTAAATTGATAATTAATTTATATTTCACTAATTATATACATACCTGTTTTTTATTAAATTAAACTAATTTGCTTAAAACTTCGCATAGAAAAATTTGTTTATACAAATTAAAAATCTCATGCTGCACTTTTGGAAAACCCCAGATATACAAATATTCCGCATGCGAAAACAAACGATCTTTTATAAGCCCCCGTAACAACGGGGTTTTACGACCGACGCAGGTGGGCAGCGGCACGCTTGTGATCTCGATACATCAAGGTTCCGACGGAGAGTGAAGTAACTATTATAATATATTCTGTAAACTTTGACCAAAGCGACGCGACGGCCGCGATCAGCCTGGCTTGGAATTGGCCATTTGTCCCCCCTGTCTCTTCAGTCGTCGTAGCTCTAGAACCGTGCAACTGACTTTACAAAGTTTTAAAAATACGTTATTACACCCAGTTTTAAAGTGTTATGTTATTAAACATTATATTATTCTAAGAAGTAGGTAATAAGTTGACTCATTAAATAGGTACGCTTTGTAGTTTAATTAAAGATGCCACTTAGGGTGAAAACAAAGTAATAAATGAGCAAAGAAAATACGAAATAATTTTCAAAATGAACTTGGGATACTTATAGACGTTGTAAAACAGAGTGAGGGTACTACGAACGACGGCAATATAGCTGGAAGTATTTTTTGACATTACGAAAAATCAGCAGATTGAACAAACACATACTGCCAAGCTGTATGTGCTATTATATAGTTGGTACTATATGCCATCAAGTGCTTACATGTTATTAATACATGGGGCAGGAATTTGCGAGAATATTACAAAGGGAGGACGTACCGAGAATATTGAGGACATGCACAATTTATTAATTTCTTGAAATCTCCTTACTTTGCTTTATTAGACCAAAAAAATTTTGTTCTGTTCTCAGAAACCGAAACACTATCTAAAGAAACTAACGTAGAGGAAGACAGTTCTGATATATCAGTCTCCAGCGCAGATTGTGAAAACTATGTTAATTAAAGTATGTTTTCTATAATTAGTATTTAAGTATATTACACTTAGTTGCTTTAAACTGAAAACAGTATTTTTTTATTTATTTTGTCGAAAAATAATTATATTTCTTGAGCGACCGGTACCTAGTAAGGTACTACGTAGGTCTAAATTTAGTACAGTAATTACGTACTCCAATATATTATGTCCAATATATTATAACAAGTCAGTAAAGTACCAATGTCCACGAATTTTCGATTTCGTTACACTGTGCGGCGCAGCGATCGCTTATTTACAGGTTAAGCATCGCATCACGCCACGTCCACAAGCGGCACGAGCAATATGCATGATTCTGTTTTTAGTGAGGTTTATTTCGCGCACCGACTTTTAATAGGCATATAAACAACCAAATCGATGCGCTAAGTGTGAACTTAGATAACTTCCCTCGAATTAATGTAAAGATAATATTGGAGTTATGGAGTTCGGACATTCTCTCAATATTCGTTTTTACGGTTCCCATAAGCTTTACCATTTCGAGGCAAGTGGCCACCTCCGGGGAGGGGGGGGGGGGGGTGGTGTGGGCGTACCCCCTTATCTACGCGCTTGGATCAATCTCAACCAGATAAATGCTTCTACTTCAACTACTCGTTCAGTTCAACCACATATACGTCCTCCCACCAAAAATTTCGGTGATAGGCAATGGCCGTTTTTCAGACACAATGAAAAGCAAATAAATTTTATGAAGAGTATCTGACCTGATGCGAAAGAAAGAGCCCTTAATATTCCAATAATTGCCGTAGATGACATAATTAGCCTATCCATAGATGAATACAATTAACGCCTTTCTATAATATATTTATAAATGGAAGGGAGTAATAAAATCGAATTTAATAAGCAAAACTCTTACCGGATGGTCACAATCATCTTTAGAATTTTTAAAATGGATTATATACATTTAAGGCTTTACCTGCTTGCCTTACCTTTTAAATAGATAGATAGATCAGCATTTATTTTAAAACATATTTGTGAAAATTCAGAATGCTTGCAATACGTCAATAAATAACATTACAAACATATAAGTTTCTACAAACCACAATAATAATGACTGCATACCAAAATTGATTTTACCTTCTGACGACAAGATATTCTTGAATTAAATATGGTTCAATGTTAGTAATATAGGCAAATAATTTTTTTCTTATAAATTGATTAAACTTATCATTATCCAGGCGCGGCCCGTCCATAACGTCATTTGGTAAATGACCCACCTAAAATTTTTAATAATCTACCTAATAATTTATTTTTTAATTTTTTAAAACCAAAAAAGAATCTTTTGTTTCAAAAAAGTGCAAGTTCCATGCGAAAACTCCTCAAGAAAGAATCAAGTCAAGCCATCATCGAAAGATTATTCAAGCTTGCTCCGGGCTGGGTCGTATTTTAAATTGACCTCATAGGTTTATAGGGACGATATAAATTCATTAAAACTAACAGAGAAATAGACATACGCGCTTTAGGAAGTTAAAAAGAGACACAATTGGTCGACGGCCCACTAATAATATCGGGCCACTCCCACTATGGAAATACACTCAAACCGCCCCGTAAAATATACTCTTTCAAAATATTTGGTTCGGAAAAAGGAAACTAATTAGGTAGCTAATATGCGCATTGTATTTGCAGTGTATTAATGTATTATTAATTAGCGGTTAAACATAAAAAATTATAAATACGATCTCTGTCACGCCAGCGCTAGGCATCAAGTATAACGGTATCGGGACGGTTTTCTTACTTTACCAGCGTAGTCCAGAGGTAGAATCTCAGCGAGTTGATGGTCGTGGGTTCGATGCTGTGCTAGGGTAAACTTTTTTTTTAAAATTTTTGTTATTTAAAAAAGTAGATCGGCTCTAAAAGGTGTACAGTACTTGTTCCTCGACAAAATATTTTTAAAAATGTTGGCAATCTCTTATCTACTACAGTTGGCAGCCTGCACTTGCGTAGACAAAAATCGTATTACTATGTCTAGTCCCCAGTATTGTATTTATTAAAGAAAACGTAGTTTCGGCAGCGTTCCTAATTTTATTTTTCGAATAATCATACTTTTAGCTCAGAATTTAGCCTATTTATTTTGGGCTTTTAGTACAAGGCGCGACCTCTATTGAGGAGATGCTAAACGGATCAAAACGGGAAGCCGCTAACAATCTACTAATCTAGAGTACTAAAGCACATTGAAAAATGCCATAAACATCTAGAGTAGCAATGTTCAATATACTGCAGTACCTATTTTATGATTTTTGCGGTGTTTATTTGTAGGTCAATAATTTCTTGGCACATTATTAAAAAACCTTCCTTTTAAAAAAGTGTATTTTGCTTGTTGCGTTGATATCACAAGTTGCCCACAAAATTTTGACCCACCTGTAAAAAAAACTCACGGACCGCGCCTGTCATTATCATTTTATCAGTAAGTTTTTCGTTAGTATTGTAAAAAGTGCCAGCGGCGCGGCGTAGTGACAATGTTTCAGTTAATGTGTTGGGTACCAGGAGTTTACCTCTTGTAAAATGGGTGTAATTTCGTTACGGGTGACAGAATTTATCTGTGTGTTTCCTCAAAAACAGAATGCATTCATAGATGTAAACACCCAAAATAGTTAATATTTTTTGTCTTTTAAACACTCCTCGACAAATTTGAGTATATTCCATATTATGTAATATAATTCTTAGGGGTTTTTATATAAAAAAACTTTTCCTAGAGCTGATGTGTGGCCCCAAAATATTATTTTAAAGCGCAATAATGGTAGGAAGTTGCTATAGGTAATATATTGTTAGACAAAGCATATAATTTATATATTTGTACACGATTCTTCAAAATGTAACAAAACGTTGCTAAATTTTTACAAAGGATATCAGTATGCAATTTTAAATTGGTATCGATTTGCAGTCCTAAGAACTAATAGTTATTAATAATACTTATTTCCGGATTATCAATATCTATTGTTTTTGACATTTCTTTTTCCTTCCCTTTTTCAAAATTAAGAATTGTTCCTTAGAATTGCTTAACAAATTTGTAAGTTTTTTTTTTTAAATCAGAGGTTTGTATCATCAGCATATTTTACTACGGTTGCCAATGGATTCAAAAGAACTGATGGTGGGTCGTCTAAAAAGATAATAAATAGCATTGAGCAAAGAATGCTCTCTTGCGACACACCAGGCTTTATTGGTAATTTGTTGGAAATAAACTCTTCTCCGCTCTTTTTAATGACAACTTTTTGAGCCCTATTGTTAAGGTAAGATTTTATCCACGGCAATGCCTGGCCTCTCACGCTATATTTGCTTCGTCACTATAAAAAATATACTTTTCAAAGTTGGGTTGCTGTCTCTTATTTTCCAAACACCACTCACAAAATTCCAGTCTCCTATCACAGTCGTCATCATGCAGTTCCTGGACGCTCATCATTCTGTAAGGGTGATAGTTGTTACCTTGCAAAGTTGTCCACACCTTCGACTGAGAACAACGCACCTCTTGTGCAATTTTGTAGGTTGATTTAAGGGGATTCTCAATACTATGAAGAAGAACGTTTTCTTCAGTAGCAACATTTTTACGCCTTTTACGAACCCGCTGACAGACACTACTAGTAGCTTTTAATTTTTCTAAATTAGTTCTTAAAAACTCTGGATTTGGAAGTGGTTTATCTGGATCTCTCGCATTGAATTCGGCGCACGCATCTCGTAGACTTAAGCCACCAACATGCAGAAAAATTAGTCTACTCTCTCTTGGGGAGTAATCTGGTTCATTCTAGGAAATAAATAAAAGTTATTAGCACACTCAATGACAGAATGTGCTTGACTGAGTGACAGCTTGTTTCAAATAACAGATTTTTTCTCAAAGCCTACTATAATATTGCTATGTTAACTGATCGATATTGCGTTCACTGTAAGTTGCAGATGGCGGATTATTTTAATTTTTTTCGACCGATTGCTCAAAAACGGCTACTCGAATAAAAAAATGTTACTGCACGTTTTTTATTCACTATTTTATTATCTCTTAAATAATGATAAAAAATGCGGTGTTGCCATTTAAAAAAATATTGTTTAAGCGGCTACTGTGAAATCTGGCAACGCTGGAAAAAAAGATTTGGTAAATTTTTCTTAGTTAGGCTACTTCATACAGGTTTGCTTTTGGAAGTACTAGTCTATCTCTTTAAATAAAAAAGTCAGCCTATGTCAGGTTTTAAAAAACTTACACTATATATATATATATATATATATATATATATATATATATATATATATATATATATATATATATATATATATATATATATATATATATATATATATATATACATATCTATATATATATATATATATATATATATATATATATATATATATATATATATATATATATATATATATATATATATATATATATATATGTTTGAACGTAGACTTTCACGGATGGAAAAATGTGAAGAAATATTGATCCGGGAGTACATCCGTTCGTTTGTTAAATTCCTATTGGAATCTGGCAGACGTTTCGCCAAGGTCTCACTTGGCATTATCAATGCTTACTCGTTGCTGTCAAGTCGTAAGCTGATGATCAGTTTACGACTTGACAGCAACGAGTAAGCATTGATAATGCCAAGTGAGACCTTGGCGAAACGTCTGCCAGATTCCAATAGGAATTTAACAAACGAACGGATGTACTCCCGGATCAATATTTCTTCATATATATATATATATATATATATATATATATATATATATATATATATATATATATATATACAATCCTAAAATTTCACTATACAGTGTGAAACAAAAACATGTAAACCTCGAAATATCTTGCAAATCATTCATCCGATTTTTATTAAATCTTGTACTCTTAGGTACGAAATTACGCCCGATCCAATGGTGAGTTCCGCATTGTTCTCACATTTGCCGTTTTTCCCCAATCGACAGAAACTTTTTTTTTTTAAATGAAACGCTTTATATTTTATTCGATATTTGAATTCAGCTTAAAATTCTGAATACTTCTTATTACGAACATTTTATCCTAAAGCTAACAGTTTTTGGATATTTAGTACAAGAATAAACAATACAGGAGGAAATAATTTAAAAATTCAAGAAGAAAACTAAATTAAATGTTTAAAATGTTGTCCATTTGCTTCTTTGCAGAGTAAGCCAAATATTCCGGAAAAACATGCAAATGGCTTAGAAGAATGTAACTTTTCTTGATTCTTCTACATTCTGTTTCTATCCTTAACTTTAAATTATCGAGGTCATTTGGCTTACTTTTGAATACAACATTTTTGAGGTGCCCCACAAGAAGTAGTCGACGGGCGTCAAGTCCGCAGACCAAGCTGGCCACTCGACTATACCCCTATCTTCTAAAAAAACATCATCGATATATTGCCTAATATTATGGGCATAGTGCGGTGGGGCACTTTCCTGCTGAAACCATATTTCATCATTTGGTGCTTGATTATTTTCCTACCTATTATATCAGCCTAAACATTTACCTTTTTGGGGAACTGGGTATGATTTTCGCATATCCAGTGAGGATTTTCTCTGGCCCAATATCGACAATTATGCCTGTTAACTTTTCTATTTAAAAAAAATGTTGAATCGTCACAGAAAATTATTAGGTGGACAAATCCATATTGGCGTTGCGATGCTCCATCATGGTTTCGCAAAATTCCAAGCGCCTGTCGTATTCATCTTCTGAGAGATTTTGAACAAGTCTTATTTCGTACGCATGAAAATTTTCGGTTTTCAGAAGGCGATCTACGGACATGTGTGAAACGTTGTTTTCTTTTCCCAATGTTCTGGTAGAAAGATGGGGATTTTCTCTAAACTGAGTAAAACATTCAGAGCATTATCACCATCTGCTGCACTTTTAGGTTGGCCAGAGCTTATAGCGTTTTTCCCGTTTCCAGCTTGACGAATTTTGTGAAAACTTTACTTACAGTAGATTTAGTTAATGGATTTCTGACAGGATCTTTTTTATCAAAAATATTACAAACTTTTTGTTGCGTTCGCATTCTGTTCCCATAACCCAGCATTATTAAAATTTCAAATCTTTGGGTTTCTGTTAAATGATCCGTTTTTTGTAAATAAACGAAACTGACAATGTCAGACATGTCAGGTAAACATTCGTGTACAGGTATTCTAAGGTAAAATACAATAAAATAACGATTTTTGACCACCATTTTCTCAAAAACTGTTAACTTTATAATAAACTGTTTTCAATAAGAAGTATTCAGAATTTTAAGCTGAATTTGAATATCGAATAAAATGTAGAGCGTTCCATTAAAAAAAATTTCCCGCCGATTTCAGGAAAACAGTAAACTTGACAACAATGCGGAACTCACCATTGGATCGGGCGCAATTTCGTACCTAAGTATACAAAATTTCATGAAAATCGGATGAACGGTTTGCACGATATTTCGAGTTTTCCATATTTTGGTTACACACTGTATATCTCAGTCGTCATAGGAAAAAAGAAAAATCTTTTATTTGCTTCTACATTCATAAATATATCAGTTCTACTGATTGGTTGATGAAATAATCTAATTCCAACATTTTCTGGTATTCCTTAATCACATGCTCTATACATTTGCCCCACTTTTCTGAACTGACTTCTTTTAAGGCTTCTTTAAAATGCATTCGTACATCTTTCATTTTAAAAATGGTATTTTGCTTGCCAGCAGTCCTTTTACTTGAACATATATCAATTTATCGGACCCAATTAGGCAGGAAGTACTGTAATATTCCATTTTGCATTTTGTTAATAACATATTAAGTTACACGATGTTTATGTAGATTAAAGGTCCATTCTCACTTGCGCTACACTCAGCTCGGCGACTCGGCGACGCGGCGCGACGCTACGCTACAAATTGTCGCTAGATAAATATTTCATAGTTTTAAATGAATACGTTCTCACTTGTGCTGCACTACAGGTTACGACGCGTCGCGTCGCTTCGTCGCGCGGCAACGGTGGAATTGTTTCGTGAGGGTTTCTCCTGATTCTGACAGTTTGTTGACAGTACATTTTTTACAGTTTCATTAAAAATGTTTGCTATGGACGATGAAAAGGCAGAGCAATTGATTATCCTTGTGTCAGAATATGTAGAACTTTCTGATCTTAAGAACAAAATCTACAGTAATCAGCAAAGAAAAGAAAATATTTGGAGACAAATTTCTTTAAAATTAAATGAAACTCATAAGTATTGTTTATTATCTAGGATTTTTTCAAATAATAAAATACTGCCCAACCTATATTTTAGACATTTAGAAATTAAAGAATAAATGAAACGCACAAACGAACAAATGACGAATCGCTAAAAACGATAACCTTTTAGAAAGTAATAATTTAAGTTTTCTTCTAAGATTTAAATTTAAGTATATAAACAGTATAAGGTGATGCAAAATAATTTGTTGTGAGCTCATCTTTTCTGTTAGAAGAATAAATGTCAACTGCGGATATCACTTTCTGCTTTTAACAGCGCGTAGTGTCGCGTCGCTGTCGCTCGTTGTCGGATATATGAGAATACCCAACCAGCGTTACTACACTTTGCATCGCTGCGTCGCGTCGCGTCGCCGAGCTGAGTGAAGCGCAAGTGAGAATCGACCTTTACAGTTGGCAATAGTTCTTTTGTTGCCATATTTCTTTCACGTTTTTTTTTTCGAAAGCCATTGAACGATTTTTATGTTTTCAAAGCAGTAGTGAGTATTTCCTTACACTCTCTAAAATAGTATTTAGTTTTGTCCATAACTATTACCGAGCTTGATGGAATAAGGTGCAACGTTTGCTCAAAATTTTCTTTAAAACATCTGCATTCATCTCTCCGTGGTAGTAATAATCCGATTTGACTGAAAGGCTAATAAACCACTTTCTACCAATCGAATAATATCACCAATATGTGCAATAAATTAATCGTTTACGTTTTCCTGAGGGTGCTTTTATTCCATCAGGTCGGACAGGCCGTTTTGATATGCTTGACGAAAAATCCCGCTACATATTTCCAACTATATACCCTTCTTTCTGCCACGTTTTGTTTTTATAATAAATATTTCAATTGCCAACTCCCTTTTAACAAATAATTTAACCATTTTCGATCAGTACCGTCTTCCTCCTCTGTTTGTTCCATCTGAAATTCATGACACGTAAAATTTACGTATAAATATTACTTCAGTGAGACCTAATTATTTAGCTTGATCAGAGATATAAGAAGAAATGGAAACAACAAAATTACTGCACAAAGTTGCAGAAAAAGGAAATTGGATCAAACTCTTAGTTTGGTTGACAAAGCAAAAAATGCGTGACAAAAAAATCCTTTTATTTCAACGGACTGGCGATACAAACCTGAGAAAATTAGTAAGCCACAGAATAATATTGGCATGAGCTTGTTTACAAGCTTTTGAGACGCAAACACAGATGTTTCTTCTCTAATTTTTCTGAATCGTGCATTGACTTACATGAGTTATCGAATGTTACGGAATCACACATCACACATCTACCTTGAAGATGGATTTGTTGCTCCGAACGGTTACTGAAAAGATGAACACCGATACAATTGAACCGGGCTGTATAAATTTGACCTTTTTAGGCTTAAGTGATAATGCTTTAAATTATGAATCTAATGTCACCTAAATAAACTGTGCTTCTTAAAACTACTCATAAAAAAAGGACGGACAGTTCTGTCCCAAGTTTTCTGGTTTGTAAATTTTTAGCTAACGTTGTGTCAAAAATTATTATTTTTCATTGCACAAAAGAGCATGATATGGCTCTGTTGTCTGGTGGAGGAAGGGCCATCAACGCCTAGCTCAAGCCAAGCTCTGCGGTCTACACCGACAAGCATGCCTGACGATTACAGGTGCCTTGCGCACCACGCCAACGGCATCAATGGAGGCCCTATTAGAACTACTTCCTCTCCACATATATCTGGAGGGAGAGGCAAGATGAGCCACATACAGACTCTATCATGCAACAAATAGCATGCAGGCATATGTCATCAGTGAGGCAAGTTTGCTGAAGGGTACTCTAGCTCATGGCATTCTGGGTATGCCCACGGACATCATGCCTAAAAGGCTAAGCCCTATGCCCTACACTGTAATCTACTCCAGAAGGGAAGAATGGGTTCGGCATAAAACGACCTACTTAGGGCAGATATTTGCTTATTTACCGATGGATCCAAAACTAGCAAGGGTGTCGGAGCTGCAATATATGACAATGGTCCAAAAAAAGGACCGACATATAGCCTGGGGTCATTAGCGACTATATTCCAGACAGAGGTATACGATATTGAGGATAGTGTAAGAATGCTGGCAAAACCGCAGTACCCGCCTAAAACAATAAAAATCTTTTCGGACTGTCAAGTTGCTCTTAAAGCACTGGAATCCAGTTGATGCACCTCAAAGGTGGTGTGGAACTGCTGCGAAGTGCTGACTGGAGTCGGAAAACAAATCAAAATCATCCTGGTGAGGATACCGGGACACGCAGGCCTCGAGGGCAATGAAACCGCCGACCTGCTCGCTAAGAGTGCAGTGTCGAATTTCGTAGATCCCGAGCCGGTGTTAGGCATTTCCTATGCAGCCGCATCAGCCTGGGCCGAAGAGGAATGGACAAGATAATGGCCGAGAATACCGGGTCTAAGACACTCGAAGGCATTATTTATAAAGAATCCTTTGACACATTAAATTGCGAATAAACTACTGGAACTAAACAGGTTGCGCCTTAAAGTCCAAGTAGGCTTATAGGCTTACTTACCGACCATTGCAGACTAAGACATCACATGCACAGGATCGAACTGGCGCAAGACGTTGACTGCCGACTCTGCATGGAGGATGAAGAAACGACAGAACACATAGTGTGCACATACCCTGCGGCAGGTAGAACAAGATGTCGCTATTTGGCAAGGGGATGCTTCCGCCAGAAAATCTGATCTATGCCTCTCCCAGCACTATAAAGAGCTTCATGCAGAGGCTGGATCTGCTGAAAGAAATCTAATAGAGATTTGAGCTACAATAGATCGCAATGGTCGCAGTGGAGGGTCAGTTCTGGAACCACTCACTTTAATCCTACCTACCTGTACAAAAGAAACAACATAAAAAGGAGAAAAAATGGAAGAGAAGGTTAAAAACGGACTGCTAAATTATTTAAATTTAACTAAAGAGTCGGGACATGAAGGGGATGGGACTTAAAGCATTGGTAGCAGATTTGCCACAAGTACTCATAACACATCGAGAAATGCTACTCCTACAAACCGAACCTGTAAAGAGAGGGCTCTAGTTTAAACCCCACTTACACTTACTGTATTATATTTCCGTAGGTCAGCTGGTTCGCTGTCATCCAATGCACGGTCTCATCAGCCGCGACTGTTATATTAAAAGACGATAATTTCATTAACCAATTTGCAGATTTATTGCTTTGAAATGGTGATTTTATACATTGTTGTTTTCGACACATTGGTTATTACACTGGTACTTGACATATTCGTAATTTTCTGGTGTTACGAGATGTTACTGTATGAGAAAACTTTAACTTTACAGAACTATGTCTGAGAGAAATAGATATAACTTTTAGTTTAGCTAGACCTTCTGTCTACTAAACCTTCGCGATTCTGCAGCATCAAGGGATGCGACAGCTTGACGTTGTGTACATACTTGAAGAACTAATGAAGTTTTCTCGCTGCGAGATAGAAACACTGGAACTCTTTCCACACTTGTACACCTAATTTGTGTTACTTAACAACATTTACTGAACTATGTCTGGGAGAAATAAATATAACTTCCGAAACAGAAACACTGGAACTCTTTCCACATTTGTACACCTAATTTGTGTTACTTGACAACATTTACAGAACTCTGTCTGTGAAAAATAAATAGAACTTTCAGTTTACCTAGAACTTTTGCCTACTAAACTTTCGCGTTTCTGCCGCATTTTGTAATTGCAGAAGTAATGAAGTGAGGTCTTTCAACGCCGGGCACTAGATTAAACTCAGCAAGAACCTCCCTTTCGTGGAGAGGTGCCAAAGTACCCAACCTATCGCCGGCCACTTTGCTATGATGCTTACGAACCAAATCTAGGCAGCCATTATGAAGGGGTTGAGCCAATACTATAGTATGACGAAGTGAAGCGCTCGAGGGGTTAAAGTAGGCAGTCGCAGTCATCGGCCATGTTTTGCATTCCCAGAAGCTGTAACGGTAGAAAGTTGCAGTAATAAACTAATAAATCAGACAGCTTTAAACGAAACTAGGCCTTTGAAGTGTCGCCGACAACTGGCCGGTTATAGAGAAATAAATTAACGAAGAAGTTTTGCTTTTGACATTTTAGCTAAAATAGCCTTTGTGCCTTGCCGATAACTGCGTATTTTTATGCGCGGTGAATTTACAAAGAGACGCGTTTGAACTTATTTATTCTAAAAAAAGGTTTTGTTTCTGCTTGGTTAATAATATGCATTTGAAATTAAAAATAGAATTATAGAGATTGAGTAAACAGTTGGGTTTCTCCAACAGAACCTATAAAGATAGACTTAGTAAAACAAGGTTTGCGTAGGTTTGTTGTCCCAAAAGTGCTCAAACTAATCTATTAATATGTGTGTAGTATTAAAGAAGCCCATGGTTAGCCCTTATTCAGAGCACAATTTAATCACTATTTAAAGATAGTTGGAAGACTGCTCGTGTGCAGCCTGTCCCGAAGAAAGGTCCCAAGTCCCTTCCATCCAGTTATAGATCTATCTCTCTTCTCTCCATTGTAAGCAAAGTTATCGAGAAAGTGATCAACTTGCAAATTCTAAAATATCTAGAATAACACAAAATCATTCATGACAGACAGTACGGATTTCGTCACCAAAGATCCACAGCTGATCTCCTTAGATTTGTCACAGATAACTCGAACAAGTCTCTCGAATTTAATGGCGAATCTCAGATTGTTGCTCTTGATATTTCCAAGGCCTTTGACCAAGCATGGCATGACGCACTAACCAACAAACTACTTTCTTACGGTCTTCCTACCCAACTATGTATCTGGATCGGTAGCTTCCTCTCTAATCGGCGCATATCTGTTGTGGTTGACGGTCACTCATCTAACTTCCATCCTATCAATGCAGGCGTCCCCCAAGGTTCAGTCCTGGCACCAACCCTATTTCTTCTTCACATTAATGACCTGCTCTCTTCAACTACCAACCCTATCCACAGTTATGCTCACGATAGTACTCTTCACTCCAATATTCATTTTTCCAGACAAGTTTCGAATCTAGAGTTGGATAATAGACGCAGATCTAGTACCTATCCCTTTCCCAAGGTCTCCAATTAATCTTAGACTGGGGTGCCAAGAACCTTGTTCAGTTCAACGCCTCTAAAACCCAGTCTTGCTCCCTGTCACTCACAACATCTGGCAACGCTTACCCCATACACATGAATGGCCAGGCCCTACAAAACAATGAAACATTCGATTTTGTTGGCGTCTGCTGAAAGAAACCTAATAGAGATGTGAGCTACAATAGATCGCAATGGTCGCAGTGGAGGGTCAGTTCTGGACCCACTCACTTTAATCCTACCTACCTGTACAAAAGAAACAACATAAAAAGGAGAAAAAATGGAAGAGAAGGTTAAAAACGGACTCCTAAATTATTTAAATTTAACTAAAGAGTCGGGAGATGAAGGGGATGAGACTTAAAGCATTGGTAGCAGATCTGCCACAAGTACTCATAACACATCGAGAAATGCTACTCCTACAAACCGAACCTGTAAAGAGAGGGCTCTAGTTTAAACCCCACTTACACTTACTGTATTATATTTCCGTAGGTCAGCTGGTTCGCTGTCATCCAATGCACGGTCTCATCAGCCGCGACTGTTATATTAAAAGACGATAATTTCATTAACCAATTTGCAGATTTATTACTTTGAAATGGTGATTTTATACATTGTTGTTTTCGACACTATTGGTTATTACACTGGTACTTGACATATCCGTAATTTTCTGGTGTTACGAGATGTTACTGTATGAGAAAACTTTAACTTTACAGAACTACGTCTGAGAGAAATAGATATAACTTTTAGTTTAGCTAGACCTTCTGTCTACTAAACCTTCGCGATTCTGCAGCATCAAGGGATGCGACAGCTTGACGTTGTGTACATACTTGAAGAACTAATGAAGTTTTCTCGCTGCGAGATAGAAACACTGGAACTCTTTCCACACTTGTACACCTAATTTGTGTTACTTAACAACATTTACAGAACTATGCCTGGGAGAAATAAATATAACTTCCGAAACAGAAACACTGGAACTCTTTCCACACTTGTACACCTAATTTCTGTTACTTAACAACATTTACAGAACTCTGTCTGGGAAAAATAAATATAACTTTCAGTTTAGCTAGACCTTTTGCCTACTAAACTTTCGCGTTTCTGCCGCATTTTGTAATTGCAGAAGTAATGAAGTGAGGTCTTTCAACGCCGGGCGCTAGATTAAACTCAGCAAGAACCTCCCTTTCGCGGAGAGGTGCCAAAGTACCCAACCTATCGCCGGCCACTTTGCTATGATGCTTACGAACCAAATCTAGGCAGCCATTATGAAGGGGTTGAGCCAATACTATAGTATGACGAAGTGAAGCGCTCGAGGGGTTAAAGTAGGCAGTCGCAGTCATCGGCCATGTTTTGCATTCCCAGAAGCTGTAACGGTAGAAAGTTGCAGTAATAAACTAATAAATCAGACAGCTTTAAACGAAACTAGGCCTTTGAAGTGTCGCCGACAACTGGCCGGTTATAGAGAAATAAATTAACGAAGAAGTTTTGCTTTTGACATTTTAGCTAAAATAGCCTTTGTGCCTTGCCGATAACTGCGTATCTTTATGCGCGGTGAATTTACAAAGAGGCGCGTTTGAACTTATTTATTCTAAAAAAAGGTTTTATTTCTGCTTGGTTAATAATATGCATTTGAAATTAAAAATAGAACTATAGAGATTGAGTAAACAGTTGGGTTTCTCCAACAGAACCTATAAAGATAAACTTAGTAAAACAAGGTTTGCGTAGGTTTGTTGTCCCAAAAGTGCTCAAACTAATCTATTAATATGTGTGTAGTATTAAAGAAGCCCATGGTTAGCCCTTATTCAGAGCACAATTTAATCACCATTTAAAGATAGCTGGAAGACTGCTCGTGTGCAGCCTGTCCCGAAGAAAGGTCCCAAGTCCCTTCCATCCAGTTATAGATCTATCTCTCTTTTCTCCATTGTAAGCAAAGTTATCGAGAAAGTGATCAACTTGCAAATTCTAAAATATCTAGAAAACACAAAATCATTCATGACAGACAGTACGGATTTCGTCACCAAAGATCCACAGCTGATCTCCTTAGATTTGTCACAGATAACTCGAACAAGTCTCTCGAATTTAATGGCGAATCTCAGATTGTTGCTCTTGATATTTCCAAGGCCTTTGACCAAGCATGGCATGCCGCACTAATCAACAAACTACTTTCTTACGGTCTTCGTACCCAACTATGTATCTGGATCGGTAGCTTCCTCTCTAATCGGCGCATATCTGTTGTGGTTGACGGTCACTCATCTAACTTCAATCCTATCAATGCTGGCGTCCCCCAAGGTTTAGTCCTGGCACCAATCCTATTTCTTCTTCACATTAATGACCTGCTCTCTTCAACTACCAACCCCATCCACAGTTATGCTCACGATAGTACTCTTCACTCCAATATTCATTTTTCCAGACAAGTTTCGAATCAAGAGTTGGATAATAGACGCAGATCTAGTACCTATCCCTTTCCCAAGGTCTCCAATTAATCTTAGACTGGGGTGCCAAGAACCTTGTTCAGTTCAACGCCTCTAAAACCCAGTTTTGCTCCCTGTCACTCACAACATCTGGCAACGCTTACCCCATACACATGAATGGCCAGGCCCTACAAAACAATGAAACATTCGATTTTGTTGGCGTCGCTTTTGAACATGATCTCAGCTGGCACAAACACATTACTTCAGTAGCCACATCGGCAGCTAAAAAGCTTGGTTTGCTCTTTCGAGCCAGAAAATACTTCTCCCCTTCCAACTTATACACTCGCTATGTTTCCCAAATAAGACCTAACCTAGAGTACTGCTCCCACATCTGGGGAGCGGCATCACCTTCGACACTTAACATCCTTGATTCTATCCAAAAGAGAGCCATTCGACTTATCAATGACCCAGCCCTCACGAGAAAACTCCCTTCTCGCGTTCATCGCCGCGCTGTTGGGGATTTATCCCTTTTCTACCGCTACTTCCACGGATTTTGCTCTGAACAACTAGCCGGTATTATTCCCCCCTTGACTGTTCCTAACAAAACAACATGAGGCGCGTTGCGTATGCATCCCTTTACTGTCCAGCTACAAAAGCCTAGAACAGACCACTTCTCTCGCTCTTTCATACCTAGGGTCTCCAGATTATGGAACAAATTGCCTGCAGATGTTTTCTCTTCCCGTCCCAACCTCCAATCCTCCAAATCCACTCCAATATTCATTTTTCCAGACAAGTTTCGAATCAAGAGTTGGATAATAGACGCAGATCTATGTACCTATCCCTTTCCCAAGGTCTCTTAGACTGGGGTGCCAAGAACCTTGTTCAGTTCAACGCCTCTGAAACCCAGTCTTGCTCCCTGTCACTCACAACATCTGGCAACGCTTACCCCATACACATGAATGGCCAGGCCCTACAAAACAATGAAACATTCGATTTTGTTGGCGTCGCTTTTGAACATGATCTCAGCTGGCACAAACACATTACTTCAGTAGCCACATCGGCAGCTAAAAAGCTTGGTTTGCTCTTTTCAGCCAGAAAATACTTCTCCCCTTCCAACTTATACACTCGCTATGTTTCCCAAATAAGACCTAACCTAGAGTACTGCTCCTACATCTGGGGAGCGGCATCACCTTCGACACTTAACATCCTTGGTTCTATCCAAAAGAGAGCCATTCGACTTATCAATGACTCAGCCCTCACGAGAAAACTCCCTTCTCTCGTTCATCGCCGCGCTGTTGGGGATTTATCCCTTTTCTACCGCTACTTCCACGGACTTTGCTCTGAAGAACTAGCCGGTATTATTCCCCCCTTGACTGTTCCTAACAAAACAACAAGAGACGCGTTGCGTATGCATCCATTTACTGTCCAGCTACAAAAGCCTAGAACAGACCACTTCTCTCGCTCATTCATACCTAGGGTCTCCAGATTATGGAACAAATTGCCTGCAGATGTTTTCTCTTCCCGTCCGAACCTCCAATCCTTCAAATCCCGTGTCAATAGACTCAATTTCCCTTCCCTTCAGACGCCCACGGTACGTTAGTACTTAGACTTGAAGTCTACGTGGGATGTCATAGATAAAAAAAAGGACAACACATTATCTTTGCTGCAGTGTGTGGCAACAAGGTTAGAGTGTATGAGTGGCCAAATCAAGTTGCTTTAATGCTATGCTGATCCAGACCTCGATGACAATTTTTACATTTTTGCGTGTTCTTATGAAGGAGAGTTGAAAATATCTTTTTAGCAGTTGTGCTCGAAAAGTTGTAGCAATTTTAGGTCCCAGCTACAATGAGCTGTATAAAACACTATGTTAAAATTTAAAAGTATATATTCGAATCTCCTAAACTTACAGCTAGATTTGGTGGAAACCATGTCTAAAAATGCAAACTCAACAATAAACTTATACACGTATATTTAATATTAAAAGTTTTTTAACAATACGTATCAGCTGAGTAAAAAGTCTTATAATAGACTAGCCGAGAGAGATTTACAAATAAAAACGAACTTATTCTTGCAAATCGTTTAGATTTGTTTTACTTCCCATAAAACACTGAAATGAGTTGCCCAGTTCCAAAAATCTATTATTTTTGGCGTATAACGCAATAAACAAGCAGGCTGCAAGCTTAAACGACGACTAAACGAACAAATACCAACAGCACACTTTTAACCCATCCCCCCGCGAGCAATAGAACGAATATTTCAGCCAAGAATAGAACCCATTGTATTAATATTTTTTATTATTTCTCTAATACCTTATATATTTTATAACAGTGTTTATTTTAATTGAAATGATACAAGAATAATTCACTTAATTTTTAGATTTTATTATTTAAACTGTAGTTCTTGTTCGTTTAATAAAATATATTTTAATTTGAATCACACCGCCCACAAATAGCTATTTTCCACCCAATTATACTTGAGTATTCCCGTCAAATAATTTAATGTTTTAGCTTAAACAATTCTATACTCTAAGGAATAATAGTAATTTATGGGTTTCCAATAGTATTTTTGAATTGAAAAAATGGTAATATAGTTTTCAAAGAAGTAAGACTACTTTTGAACTCTAATGATAAGTCTATATTTAAACCAATGTTTTTTTTTTGGTCATTTCAATGATGTTTTGTTGAAACAGTATTAACTTTAATATAACCAAAGTGAGAGTGGTCAAGAATAATACTATTATTGAAAATAGCATAGCAGTTTTTTCTGTGTAGGTGTGTTTTTTTATCAAAACCAGTTGAAGTATAATACTGTCAAATTTCTAAATAAATGATTATGTATATTAGCCAACATGGTGATGAGAGAATTGATATAACTACTTATTGTCAATTAATGTGCTTTTACGGAAATGGGTATTCGGAAGAATAAAATATTCGTTACAAATCTGTCATAATTTACAAGAGTAAAAATAATCTGACTATTTATATAATATAATATAATATAATATAATATAATATAATATAATATAATATAATATAATATATAATATAATATAATATAATATAATAATCAAATATCATCAAATCGAGACAAAACACGCGTTCTTGTTTTGATTTGGATTGTTTTCTTTTTGGTAAAATTTGTTGATTTTTGTTATGTAGTATCTATTATTTATGTATCCATGTATCATTATGATAAAAAGGCTATGCGTTACTAACAAACTCTGTTGGATAGAAAAAATGAGACAAAAATGTTAGAACGACACAATTACGTCCTTTTTGTGTGTTTGACATCTAAATGTTTTGGTTTTATTGGCTGTTAAGTGTAGTGCCCTACATTGTGTATTTTTAATAAAAATGAATTAGAACTATTTGTAAGCACTAGGTATTTGTTAATTTTGGTGGCAAGCAACATTTGGATAACATTCTCACTTCATTTGGATGAATACTCCACTTGCATTCGGCTTGTGTCGCAAACTTCATCCTGATGAGTAATGGCTAACTTTATATGCTCGTTATATAATTTAGTTATATATTTTTAGTGGGAAATTTCTGTGTCTTTTAACTCTGGGATAAAGACTTCTCTAAAAAATATCTACATAAAAAATCTGTAAACTATAGTGATAAACAATTTCTTGTAAGTTACGCTTACTCCTACATTATAAATAGGATTAAAATGTTGCCAAATGAACAAATTATATGTATTTCTTACTTACCGGTAAGAACCAGAAATTTTAATTTATCGGTTCTAGTCCTAAATTTAAGGTTATTGTTCCCATAAAAATATACGCAATATACGCTATGTGACACAGTAGTAGAAGCTTTAAATCATTTTTTGAGTAACCATTAACTCTCTAATCCTTAATTTCATGTTTGATCTATCCTCGTTTTTCGATCAATAGACAGAATACATTCCATTATATTACTTATCAGAGAACAAAATTATATTTTAACATGCATTCCATTTAAACAGATCTAATTCGACAAAACTGGTGAACTAATTACGTACGTAATTTGAAATTGTAAATAATGGCATTAAATTAATATTGTTATTAAACATAATTTTTAAGTATAGGGTTACATTTTAGTACATCAAGAGTTTAATTAATAGCTTTTTTTTAACTTCTGACAGCCCACGAAGACCGAGATCTAAATATGTACCGTGGGTGTACTGGGGAATCGACTCACACATCCAGAGCTGGAAACATCCGTTGGGATTTCACCAGCCCTTTTAAGAGGATGTATGGGGTGGTACCACCTCGGTCGAGGAAGAATTCCTCTACCACCTTCCACTTTTTGTGACAGCTCTACTAAATGTCTGGCCACACTTTTTTTATTAAGCGTGCGGCCGCACAGTGTGTTAAATCGACCATTTAGCACGACATAAGCCCCCAATGTAATTTTGCATTATTCTTTACATAGTCTAGCAATCTATATTTAAAACAGTCCTACTAAGAAAAAAGCAGTCAAAAAATTTAATATATATTTACAGTTCTCGGGGATGGGGGGGGGGGGCTTAACTTAGTGTTATTTTAAGAGTAAAATCAACGCATTTCTGTACATCATTTTCAAAACAAAAAATATGACACAGAACTTAGCAAATGTTTTACCAAATTTTTACATAAATACTGTTAATAATCAAACTATTTTACAGTATAAAAACAATTTAAATATTAATGCCCTTCTCCTAGAAATTCTGGGGTTGTTCGATGTATCATTATATTTATGTATTTTTTTTAACTCGTAGAGCATACAAAAAAGTTTGTCGGAGTTTAGTTTAGTTTCCCTCTAAAAAATACAGAGTAGGATCCCTTTTAATAGAAAAGTAAAAAATTTTCTGCTCATAGGTGCCCATTCGAGACTTATGTGGCTTTAAGAATAGCTCTTTAGTTATTATCGACTTGACAAAAAAACCACACAATTATTTGTAGATGATCATAACTTTGTAAAATTTTTTCGAATTTAAATAACTTTAATATTTTGCCAAGGCTAAGGTTCAGAATTATTTACAATCGAATTAACGTCTCGTTTTTAGAATTCGGAAAAGAACTAAGAAATCTGTGCTTTTTTTGTTTTGTTTTTTTGGAGAACTCACCAAATAAAATACCAGCATTGTTTCATAGCCTTAACTCACCGTATGTCCTGTTGTGGCTAAAATTTATAGAATTTTTGCAAGATTTTGAGTTTGATAAAGAAGTTGTAAGTAAACGCTTTATATGCATCATTGCCCAGTATAGAATTCGTAACTCAGTAAGCTTTGATAACAATGTATGTATGGCGCTTGGCGTGATATTTGACATTGCTGAATCAATCCCAAAATTTGCGGGCCTAAATTATAATATTTACTCTATTTTAACTCAGTAGAGAAATTCTTAGCACTTACAATGAAATACTTAGAAATATTTACAATTTTTCAGAAAAACAAAAATAAAAATTTAAAGTTGAAAGCTAATATTATTATTGTTCTGAATATATTAAAAAGGTAAGCGGTACATTTTTTATTGTAGGCTGCTCGTTCCTATATATGTCTATTAGTAAAGCATTTTGGATAATAATATATTTAAATTTTCAATCCAATTTATTAATTGTACAGGGTGTTTTTTATAACTGGAACATTCAGTAACTTTTTTATTATTGATAATAAAGGGCACGTTTAAATTGGATTTTTTTTTGTAAATTGCAACGAACTTAAGAGCTACGATTTTTTTTGTCGTCCTCGGTATACAGGGTGTGCCAATAAAGTATTGTTTTTAATGGAATACCCAGTATATTTTGGCATTTTTAAATTCCTTAAAAAATTAGCTGTACAAAAATACCAAACACTGTTTGGATATCTTTTTTAGTTCCCGAGAATTTATTTTGCAGCTCAGGTTAGGCCTCTGGATTTCTGAGTTTATACTGTTGGAAATAAAGAAATACATTCATACATTCATCCTGAAAGTGTTCTCATTGTTTAGGTGGTAAATAAAATTATATGACATTATTCATTGAACATTGTTGGTAATTCTTTAATTTGTTTTTAAAACCCACAATGATATTTATTATTTACAATTCTACAAAACTTACACCAAGCCGTACATTCAAATACCCTGTATAGTGTATATCTTGCTCATTAATATTGTAATATCTGAATCTAAAAAGTAACATTATTATTTTTTCATGCTTCTTATAGCTATTACTTAATAATAAGTTTAAAATAATGTTTCATGTATTTTGAAATCAATAATTGTGTAATTAAGTTCCATAAAACATTACATTTTTGAATAAAAACTGAAGCCATTTTAATGACTGACTTCTTATTTACATTTTATAGCAAAAAACATTCATGGCCCTTCTAAAAAATGCCATAGAAAATTAAAAAACATTAAATCAATGTTTAAATAATTATGTCGCGCTAAACGGTCGATTTACCACACTGTGGGCCGGTCCAGGTTTCGAACCTGGTCTAGTGCCGGAGAAGCGTCACAAACCCAGCGCGTTGGACCACTGGGCTATTGATCCGACTGCTGATGCTGATGTATTTAATTTTTTATATTATTTTTATTCAGCAAAATTGCAGTTTCGAATCGATACGTATCTTAAGAGGAGCTGACACATAAAAAGTCACCTGATTCATTAATTAAAGAAACCAAAATTTTATACATATTTATTATACCAAACTCTTTACAGAAAACGACAGAGTAGCTCCCAACATGAGCAAATGGAGTAGATTTAACTTTATATTTAATGTGGAGACGAAACGGCAAAAAATATTTTATTTACCTGTCTCAGTGAAGACGTAAAGACGTCAAAAATTTGGTCACAGTAGAAAGCTCAGCCAGTGAATTTAAAGAAGTATCATCACAATTAATTATCGACTACATTATTGTATTGAATTGTTAGATTTTACGGTAAACTGTAACCCTAGAGTTAAACTACAACCCCAACGAAAACATTATTGTAAAACGGAGCCAAATTCTCCTTAATGTCGGCCGCAGAAAGTAATTAGATCTGACAAAGAGAAAAGTCTAATATCATTATTTGTACTTATTGGGTCTGAAATTTTTGTGATGTTTAATTCTGGGTTTGTTGCTCGTTTTTGCTTTATAATCTACATCATATTTTACTATAATTAAGTATACGTGTATTGTTTTAAGCGGTAAGTAATCACAATATCATAGGCAGGTATAATACTATGATATACGTAGCCTTTTATCCTGTATCACCCCCTCCACTTAGGGAGTTAAAATGAAGGAATTATTATTACAGGTTTTTATTTGTGTGCGAAACCCATAGATATTACATATTAGACCTGTACACAATGTATTTGCTTCACCAGTTGAATCCGTCCAATGCATGGGTGAAAAAGTGCGTTTGTTCGCATTTGGCGCCAGTCAGGTTTTTAAAAGTCGGTCCCGTCGAGGTCCGCTCCCTCAGAACGTCTGGCAAAAGTCAGTGGATGGCAACAAAGCGATCAGAACCGGGCCGACGCCATTTGCACTCCTGGTTGAAAAGGAAGTCGTATTTGGTTGTGTTTATTTATGAGCTTTGGGTACTATTTAGAGATTCATTCATTAAGTGACAATTTTTTAGTATTATATAGTGTTTAGTTATTTTTGTGGACAATGGTCGATCAACATGTAAAGTGTATGATTGTGTTTTGCCAAAATTTGTTGTTTTTCCCTTTTTCTTCTAAGATGGTACTATCTAAATTACTTTGCTTTATTTTCATTACTAAAGTATGTTGAAAATATTTTAACACCAAGTAAAATACCGTAAAATGATAAAACAAAGTAGTAGGATTATTCTTTTTGATTCTGGCCCGGGTGTGCACTCCTGCTATTTCTGGGCCCTTACCCTTCATCAGGTAGGCTCACATCCAGAGTGGCTGACGAACAGACCACACTTTGACCAGAATCAACAAGAGACCTTATATCCAAGACGTTCGAAAAGGATGGGTAAGATGTAGTGGGTCGCTATATATATATATATATATATATATATATATATATATATATATATATATATATATATATATATATATATACATATTGATGCCTGTTAAGTTGTTACCTCCGGTGCACAGGCTGGGCGACCTGGCCTCCACCATTACCAGTTGACTTTTTAACAAGAAAATTACCTATATATGCTTAGGGGGACTCCCTTAACAGGTCTATCAAGATAGTGGAAAAGATTTTTAATTTTTAAAATTTTCATATATGACCGGATAAACTTAGATTGTTATTACCTCCGTGATATATATAGCTTTGTGACACTGCTTAAACTTTGTTACCTCTAGCAGTGTTGCCTGGTTTAGCAAAATGCTGCGCATATAGATTAAACTGACTTGGTGAAATATAAAAGATAGTGGGATTTTCGGTTCGCTTAGTTTATTCCGTTTAGAATCGTTTGCCCGTACGCGAATGAATCCGCCCAAACTTCTGGACCAAAAATTTTTAATTTAAGGGATGCTTTACTTTTATAACGTAATCACACCTGAGGAAGGAGCTAGTCGACATTTAATTTCTAAGGATCTGTTAGTTGGGGAAGAGGGGTAAAATAATTATTACATTTTATTCTCAATAAGATACTAATTTGTAATTTTAAAAATGTATGCAATTTTGATATTTTATCAATTCCGAAAGGGGTCAAATGGGGGTGGTTACTCTGATGTTGTTACTTTAATAGATATTATTGTTAATTTGCTTACAAATATGATTTTATTTGTTGTACCTGTAACGAAAATAAATTCGGTCAAGTACAAGTTATAATTGTGTGTGTAACTATTATTGTGATAAAACAATATTAAAAATATGCTGCAACTGTTGATAATTATTTCTAAAAGATTTAGAAAATAATTACTTGTATTACTGTAAATTTGGAAGTTAAGTTATTAAGAACAGCTCTCGGTGCGCGAAGTTCAAATTGGTACTGGACTATAAATCATCAAAATTTTGTTTTTTTATAAGATTTATAATATTATATGAGTATCACAATGATATATACTGAATTTATGGTAATAACAGAATACTCAACTCAACTTTGTTTAAGTTTGAATTAATTTTAATCGTTATTTCGAAAAATTCTAATCTGATAAAAACACATATGTGCATTAAATTTGTCCTTTTCTGTAGAGAACCTAATTCACAATTTTTTACGTAAAGTTAATAGAAAGGGGGGGAAGGGCGGTCCTTTTAAACCTCTGGGAAGGAAGAACGCTTGAGGGGGAAAACTTAAGGACTTTTTGGTATAATCCTAAGAAGCTATTTCATGATATAAAATTTCTTCCCGGAGTTTTTTCCACCACAAAACACTTGGTATCTGGCCTATATTGAGCATGAACTTAAGCGTACAAAATATTAACTTTTCCTAAATTATTGATAAATTTGCTGCAGATAAACTTCGGAAAGTATTAGTTTTGTTTCCACAGAAATCCAAACCCGTCATATGGCATGTTTGAACTCAGATTTTCCAACCTCAAATATGTGAAAAAATCCTACGGTATTCTCTCCATGAAATAAAGATTGATCTGCGCCCGGTGATCATTGTTTTTAACATATTTAACATTCAATTTGTGTATTTAAATTTAAATATAATAAACAGGAACAACTTTATGGCTGACCAGTGGCGAAACTAAGTATGTGCGCCCCCCCCCCCGCAGATTTCTGAAAGCGCCCTGCAATTTTACACCCATCTTGATCCTTCGTATTGAGGGGGGACTTGAGGGCGCCCTGGGCTTTCGTGCCCCCCCCCCCCGCCGCAACGGGGGGCTTGCGGGGGCGTTATTTACGCCACTGTGGCTGACCGGTTTAAGTTGACTGTCAAGGGTTTAAATTGGCAAAGTAGGAACACGAAAAGTTTTGTATTATTAATTTATTTCTGTTGTTTTTTTACAAGTTTAAAAAGGGAAATTTTGGTATTATAAAAATCATTTAGAAGTTAAACAGATCGCGAAGATTATAAAATAACAGCGGGTTGTAAAACGTATTAAATTTAATACTGTTTAGTACTGTTATATTGCTAAACTGTATGTTGATACCTCCGAAATAGAGACTCAACGTACGTTGTCACCTCATATATAACGTCGATACCTCCGGTTTCTTAGGTATCGCACTTCGATTTAAAGTTCGGCCCGGTCCGGAAAAAAGTCGTGTCCCATCGGGAAAAAGTCAGATTTTGATATCACAGAGACAGATGACACATGACATAGAGTACCTATATTGTCAGAGAAAAATAAGATGGTTTTTCTCTGGTATTATTTTGTATTCCTTGTAAATGGAAGTTGGTTGGTATGGTAAAATGGAAAAATTAAAGTGAGTAGGCAAAACGAATGGAAAAATTACACAAACATAGAAGAAAATATACTTGTAACATATATTTCTATGGTAAGTAGTTTTGCACGTAATTACAGATTCAGAGCTTTGATTTTAACATTACATTTTTTGCAAGGAAACTATCATTTTATTTTTACCATATTTATGCAAATATATACCACACACCACGTGTTTTCACTATTTAGAATAAAATATCTATGAACAAGTTATTTTCCTGGGTTGCAAAGCATAGTTGTTTTATTAAGATTGCTAAGTATAAACTTTTTTCATTTTATTATCTGCTCCATTTTCTTTGTTACAGGTTACAAATAAATTCACCAAAAAAACCTAGAAGATGTAATCTGAAGATTGGCTCAAAACAATACTCCTTTTTTGACGTTGATGCTGAAATATTTTTAAGTAGAATTTTTTTACTTTTACATAAATAAAATGTGTTCTGGGATTTTTCAAAATATAAGTGTACAATAATTACTTTATACCTTTATTCATTTTTATTTCCTAAAAAATGTAACGTTTTGTTGAACTGGCTAGCTATTCTTTCTAACAAGGAGTTACAAACTTGTTAAAACACAATGATTAACCAGAAGATTACCAGTATTAAGTCCTAAACATCTTTGGTGAAACCTGGTACTAATTTTTTTCCTTCTCACATAAGACTACAAATTGCGGGTAACAATAATTTCTTCTCAAAATATTGTAGAATGCGTAATATGTGTTGCCTAAGAAATTTAGGCAAGACATATTAAGAATGGCCTTCGCCTAACAGTACAACGTTGCCGCTTTTCGGAGGTAACAGCGTGCTACGTTTGTCTACAATAATGTACATATATACCAGAGGTATCAACGCACTAGGCGTGTCTCTTCGTCGCGCGACACTAGCGCCCGTGGTCTACGCTTGAACTAACGGCGTTACGAAACAGAGACTCGGTGAGCGTTGGCACCTCAGAACAAATTTTCGTTTTTCGGTCGCAAACGCCCTCTAGATGATGGTGACAGTGGAAAATATGGCGATACGTTGATACCTCCGAAACCGGAGGTATCGACGTTATATATGAGGTGACAACGTATATTGAGCCTCTATTTCGGAGGTATCAAGATACCGTCCATCAATATATATATATATATATATATATATATATATATATATATATATATATATATATATATATATATATATATATATATATATATAGGTATATATATATATAGGTATATATATATATATATATATATATATATATATATATATATATATATATATATATATATCAGCTATAATACCATGAAACTAATAGGTTTAATAAGCTTGCAAACCTTTTTCTAGAAAATATGAGGTGCCCAAAAGTGCGACGAGTTGCTTCCAGCCAAGGGTGTCCGGTAGTGTAGGTCAAACTTGGCGCAGGGCCCTTTCGTGTCCCCAAATAGACCAAACGCTAATGACAGTAGAAGAATGTGTGTGTATCGTCCCCACTCAAGTTAAAGCCTAAGTACTCGTGTGTCAACTAAATGTTAAACCTAACTGCAATCGTTCAATGGCCATTTAATTTATTACTTCGTGTATCCTTAACACGTTTTGTCGCCTGTTAAACACACGTTCATGAAACTGAAAACCATCTTTTGCTCGTTCCTGACATTTACATTTCTTTTCTGTATTCTAAACGCGTTAGGTAAGAAAAATGACTTCTAAAATAAGAACGTATCACCCATCGCGTTCTCGACATTATTTGTAAAATACCTACTACCTACCAAATGAATTATTCCTTGATATTGTCATAAATTTTCCATCTCGTATACGGGCAATAAAATATATTGCAAGTCTAAAAAACTAATATTCTTAGAGTGCCTTTCCGATCTTTTCAGAACATGGCACATGTCTGCTTATTTTTCACCACGCTCAATGAAACATTATTGCATATTTTTTGCTCTTCTGGGCTTTGTTCATGCTCAACTTTTTTACAATTCTATCTGGTAATACCTTAACACTACCCCTAATTTGGATGTAAAAACGCGATATTACTTTTTCCCGTTTTCCGTTTGATGCAGCTCCGTAATAATTATTGATTCGACGATACTGGCGTTGCAATATCTGTTTATATAGATATCTAACCTTTATAATGTAATTATAGCTGTCTGCATCTGTTAATTATTTTAAATTTAATTTTTTTATACTTGGAAGTTTATATTATAATAACATTCTTGGCTACTGACTATTCAAAAATTTTATTTAACCCTTTCTTTACCAATGCCTGATATATCCGGCAGTATCTAAACTACCCTCCAGTCCACTGCCGTATATATACGTTCACTGTTGAAAATCCTCTCGATCCCACTGGCATCTATTTCCGTCATTTTTTAAATTTCAGCATCCTTCAGCCCCACTGCCGTATAAATATGGCATTTTTTTCGTGCCGTGGAACCCATCGACGTCTTGATGCGTTTCAATAAAAATGTCTCCAGAACCAGTGCCGTGTTAATCCGTCACCACCCACAATTCGGCCAAATTCGGAACAAATCTGTAGTTAGATCGGTATATGGATGGTGTAATATATATATATATATATATATATATATATATATATATATATATATATATATATATATATATATATATATATATATATATATATATATATATATATATATATATATATATATATATATACATATATATATACATATATATTATGGTGTAATACATATATGTATATATATATATATATATATATATATATATATATATATATATATATATATATATATATATATATATATATATATATGTGTGTACTAAGGGATGTGTATTCGTGACTGAATAGTTAGAAAAAGAATTTTTTTCTTGGGTAGCAGTCAAAATGCAGGTGGCCAATTAATTAATTCTTTATTGCTTAGTCGAGCTTTCGAGTTTCAATTTAACCCTTCTTCAGGACACACTACAAAAGTTACAAAACACATTGTCAGGAAACACAGTTCCCATACAATCAAAAATTTTTATTTTAAAAACTTACCAATGTGAATTATTTTAAAAAAGGAATACAAAAATACTTCGCAGAAATGTTACTAAACATATTTATGACATTCTACAATTAAAAAACTTTAAAAAATTGGTTCAAGTTTGGCGATGATTGCCGAATAATTAATTACTACATTTTGGTTGCTGGATGATGAATGAGCAACAGCTGGTCATTTAAAAATTGATTTGACGTTTGACAGAACCACGAATGTTAGGTTGTTTTCAAACTCGAAATAAAGCGCGGCGAATTTAATAAAAATTTAAAAAAAATTTTATACTGAAAAATGATGTCCTGCGCATTCACCAACAGTGGAAAACGCAAAAGGTATGTAATAACAATGTGGAAATACAAAAACTTTTCTAAAATATAATGTTCACACAAAAGAGAAAAGAAAACTAGATAGATCTGTCTTCCTGTAAGGGACTGAATTTTTCCTTATGTAATTTGAGTAAGAAGGAATAAATAGTGCTGAGGTTTTGGATATCTGTTTTCTTATTCATGCAATGGTCGGCGCCATGAATGTGTACCATTTCTAAGAACAGTCTTTTGTAATAGTTATTGGATTTTGCCAGAACTTTAGGTTCAGCAAATCTCATTTGGTGGCCTTCTTTTATTACATGTTCAGCCAATGCACATGAAGGCAGCGACCTCCTGCAGTCACTCTTGTGTGATATAACACGGTTATATAAGTTTCTGGATGTTTGACCGATATATACATCTTCACAATTATCACAAGAAATCTGATACACAACATTCCAATTCTCTTTTGTGGTGAGGGGTGTTTTCGTTCTGGTATACAATTGTGAAACAGTCTTCACTTGTTTCTTTGCAAACCTAACATCGGTGCACTCAAATAATTTTATTATACTTTACCGTATATAGAGAATCTCACTCCAAAATTAATAAAATTATTTGAGTGCACCGATGTTAGGTTTGCAAAGAAACAAGTGAAGACTGTTTCACAATTGTATACCAGAACGAAAACACCCCTCATCACAAAAGAGAATTGGAATGTTGTGTATCAGATTTCTTGTGATAATTGTGAAGATGTATATATCGGTCAAACATCCAGAAACTTATATAACCGTGTTATATCACACAAGAGTGACTGCAGGAGGTCGGTGCCTTCATGTGCATTGGCTGAACATGTAATAAAAGAAGGCCACCAAATGAGATTTGCTGAACCTAAAGTTCTGGCAAAATCCAATAACTATTACAAAAGACTGTTCTTAGAAATGGTACACATTCATGGCGCCGACCACTGCATGAATAAGAAAACAGATATCCAAAACCTCAGCACTATTTATTCCTTCTTACTCAAATTACATAAGGAAAAATTCAGTTCCTTACAGGAAGACACATCTATCTAGTTTTCTTTTCTTTCTCTTTTGTGTGAACATTATATTTTAGAAAAGTTTTTGTATTTCCACATTGTTATTACATACCTTTTGCATTTTCCACTGTTGGTGAATGCGCAGGACATCATT
The DNA here is from genome assembly GCA_963971165.1 of Philopedon plagiatum. Classification (NCBI taxonomy): domain Eukaryota; kingdom Metazoa; phylum Arthropoda; class Insecta; order Coleoptera; family Curculionidae; genus Philopedon; species Philopedon plagiatum. Next base: position 31,133,669 of record OZ020198.1, on the reverse strand, counting down.
TTTCAGTATAAAAATTTTTTTAAAAATTTTTTTAAATTCGCCGCGCTTTATTTCGAGTTTGAACACAACCTAACATTCGTGGTTCTGTCAAACGTCAAATCAATTTTTAAATGACCAGCTGTTGCTCATTCATCATCCAGCAACCAAAATGTAGTAATTAATTATTCGGCAATCATCGCCAAACTTGAACCAATTTTTTAAAGTTTTTTAATTGTAGAATGTCATAAATATGTTTAGTAACATTTCTGCGAAGTATTTTTGTATTCCTTTTTTAAAATAATTCATATTGGTAAGTTTTTAAAATAAAAATTTTTGATTGTATGGGAACTGTGTTTCCTGACAATGTGTTTTGTAACTTTTGTAGTGTGTCCTGAAGAAGGGTTAAATTGAAACTCGAAAGCTCGACTAAGCAATAAAGAATTAATTAATTGGCCACCTGCATTTTGACTGCTACCCAAGAAAAAAATCCTTTTATATATATATATATATATATATATAAATATATATATATATATATATATATATGAGTATATATTTTTAAGGTATTATAAGATTATTTCATGATGTTTAGAAGTTTGTACGAAGTTTACATTCACTAATAAATAATATGTTTGCTATTCTTAAGATTTTTAATATATGTCGTATATATACGTCAGTGGAGCTAGTGGCAAATTAAAAAGCTTGGGAATAGTGGCATTGCACTGTCAATTAGGGCCGGTAAAGAAAGGGTTAAAAATCGTCCGACAGTCTAAGCAAAAAGTCCGTAAGAAGGTCCATCAAGATCTTAAAAACGATTCATCTTGATCTAGGAAGCTCGAGAGGATCATGTAAAGATCATCATTATGTGCGAGGCGCGCTAATTTCAGTTCACGTTCATTATCGTGCAACGAAAACAGGTCAATGCAAAAGCGAAGTATGTACTGTTCGGAAACGGACATAAAAAATCAAGTGTCAATGTTTGTTACTGATAGCGGATCAAATATGGTTTGTGCAGGCTTTCTACCAGGCCGTCTACTCATTTCAGAACAATAGAAATAACACCACACAATTTTGGATTTGCGAATACGGGACTCAGCGCGCTGTTCTTTCTAACCCTATGTTTTTGATACAAAACAAAATTTCAGCTAATGTCAAAGAAAAATACAAATCGGTACTCAAAATCTAATAAAAAATTAAAAATAAAATTACGCAGCCATACATAAATTGTAAATAATGCCTATATGTTAAGGATTCATATAGAAAAGATCTATTATGTGTAGTGATCTATTATATGTAGTGAGTGTTATGCCACTTAAGGAAGAATTTATATTTTAAAAATAATAAAAGTTACTGCATTTAAAAATACAAAAATAAAGCAAATCCTGAAAAGAAAATGTTCTATACACTGCTTGTGACTTTTAGTTATGAAAAATGATGCCTGCCCCTAACCTATCACTAATGTAGTAGGTATAATTATATTCTGCCTAAAACCTGATCTGATTAAAATAGTTTTTCTGACGTTTCGGGACCTAAATTGGTTCCATAACTTAAACTTCTAAAATATCTGACTACTCAAAATTCTAGTTGATTTATATTATCACACTTTGCTTTCTTACTATACCTTTTCACGATAGCGACTAAAGAGCAAGAAACACTATTTATAAGCAATTGCCACCCGAAAACGTAAAGCAAATAAATAGAACTTAGCTTTGCTCAACACAACTAACAAGGCTTTAAAAACCTCATTATGCAGATTACTTTCAAATATATTCCTGATAGAGAAAATTGGAATTCGAGAGTGTTGTAGAACTATTCCTACTAGATTACCAATTAAAACCTGCTTTCATACTGTATTTGGTTTTGACATTGGAGGGCAACATGCTTTGTTTTCAACTATTTTTTTGGTCTGGCACAAAATTCTGACTTTTATTAGAGATTATATTTGTTTTCTCAAAAGAATGAACCAACTCTATAAAAGAAAAAGCACTAAAAAGTATGAAATAATATTTTTACATATTTATAACTGTGGTTAATGGTAAACTTAATTTTGTTCAAAGTTAGGTAACTTGTACACCGAAGTGTCGGTGTAATTTCAAAGTATAATAGGAATCCTTAAGGATAATACATTAATAAATTGTTAATAAAGAGTAATAGCTTTTTAGTTGTTATTCATTACTAAGCCTAATGGTTAGAACAATTGCGTTTGACTTTAAGTAATTTGTGCACAAAAGTCCTGAACTTTAAAGTCAGCGCATCTCCTTATCAATTATTTATGGATTATTATGGATCCTCATACTGTGAAATTGCGCCGACTTCAAAGTTTAAAACTTCGGTGTACAAGTTACCCAACTTTGAAGAAAATTAAGTTTACCATTAACCACAGCTATAAATACGTAAAAATATTATTCCATGCTATTTAGTGCTTTTTCTTTTGTGAAATTATTTCATTTTTTTGAAACAGAAACTTATTTCTTGATTTTTAGTCCACCGATTCTCCTTTCCCCTCCATCTTATCGCCCCCTCTTTAAATTATTTGTAATGTCCATGTAATATTGGATTTTCAGCCCTCAGTAACACCGAAAATAACTTGGTTAACATTTTTAAAGAATTTTCCACCAGCTCCTTTCGTCCCCCTCCCCCGCCGTAATTGTTTTTGACCTCAATAACCTCGAAAATGACCCATTAGTTGACATTTTTGGGGAAAATGGCAGGCGCTCCTGTTCGAAAATGATACTTTAATTAACACATTCCTGCCCTAACTTTTCTTTTAACATTTTTTAAAAAACATTTGATATCCTGACCTCGCTAGCCCCGAAATTGACATGTCAGTTAATAGTTTCACACAAATTCCTAGTCAGTCCTGTTCATCACATTCCCCCTTCCGTTAATTTTTTTACCATCTGTTGGACAAAATTAGATTTTCTGATCTCAGTAACCTTGAAAATAACACATTATTTAACATTTTAGGATAATCTGCCAGTCTGTCATCCCCCCCCCCCCCGCGGTAATTTTGTTAACATCTGCTGGACAAAATTAGATTTAATGCCCTCATTAACCCCGAAAATGAGATATTAGTTAACATTTTCGGAAACATTCTAAGGCGCTCCGGTTTTACCCCTCTCACCCCCACCTCAAACCTCTTTATTATTCTTTAAAGTCAAATATCAACAGGGCCACCGGACCGTCATGCTAAAGATAACAGAGAAAAAATTATTGAAATCGATACTGCCATTCCGAAGTACACACGCAGAAATTGTCGATTTCAAGGTTTATTTGTCGATTTCAAGGTTTATTTCTTAGTTTTTCGCAGTTTTCTTAGGTTTCAACTCACTTTAGCAAAAAAAACCTTAAAACGGGACCATTCGGGAGAACCCGTCTACAAAACAAACCAAAATTTATCGAACATAGATAAAAATAACTACACATAAGGGTCAAATTGATAACCTCCTCTTGTGAACTCCGTTAAGAACAAAAATATTGTGGTTACTAATATTTTGTTCTAATATAGGTAAAAACTGTATAATTGTTAACAGCACGAGAACAATAATAAAATATAAATAGCAATAGCACCCAAATAAAAATCTTCGTTAAGAGACAGCTTTTTTACTAGAAGTTAAAAAACCCGGGGGGTGGTTTCAAGGAATTAAGTTAAATCAATGCTCTGTTGTCTCTTACCTCAGGTTGGAATGCAGATCATCTACTCCTTTCTACTGTCTGGGGTAAAACGACAAGATAGGAAGTCGACACACGAAGGCATATCTCTCTCGTTTGGTACTGATTTGTATGCAAACATTAGAAAGAGTAAGACAGGCAGCGTTTAACCTTCAACAGGTTTTTATCCCAAATTAAATTTTTTTCCACTAAAGTCAGCTTATTTAAAGAATTTGGGTTTGTAGCCCTTTAAAATTTAATGGGATATGAATGATATTTTTCTAGCTAAGAAACTAAAAAAGTCAAATGATGTAAATGAGCATAGTACACACATTAAAATTTGTATGAAATAATACATTTTAAACCTAAAATAAATTTTGACAAGCAAATTAAGGAAAGCGTCACCATCATATTTACATATTAAAACTTTATTAATTCGTTACCTCTCAGCACATTAACTAACTTATTTCCCCAAGCCTATTGTTTAAGCTAATTATATAGCTAGCGTTATTATCAGCACAGTATTGTCCAAAGTTTTTACGGTGAACTTTTTACCAATTTATGTTTCTTTTGTTAGAATTAAATGGTTATCACCAAAAACTTGGGAAATTCTTTTGGGTTATTCGGCTTTTATCTTGCTTTGCCAAATTCATATTTTGAAATTATTGTAAGTATATCATCTTTTAACAACCTTTTTTTATGATGTTACTCTAGATATTTTATTAAGACTTAAACTTGTTACGGAGCTGTTTATTTGAACATAAAATTTAGTCTAGGCAATCAAGCATCCAGTTAAAATGTAATCAAGAAGTTCTTTTAAATTAGCTTCTGAATTGTAAAATATTTTGTGTAATTTTTATGAATTGAATTATGAGGGTTGTTTCTCTATTAAATTTTAAACACCTTGTAGAATAATTGGTTGGTTTGGTAGGATAATGTTTAACCATCAACATAATTAACAAGCCGATCAGCAGCAGCAGAAAGGATGGATCCTGTCACTAAAACTGATTCTTATAGTTTTAATACTAACATTTAAAATCAGGCTGTATTATAATACAGCATGGAATGTTTAACTGGAATAAATTCAGTATTAGAAAGCCTTGTTATTTGCTGAAAAAATAAAAAAATACGAGTTCCTTTATTTTTAGTTTGGCACACTTTTTTCGTCTCTTCATGAAAGTTGCCTCTCTTTTGGGGGTAGTAACCGCCCCCCACTTTTTTTTTAAATGTAAAGGTATGTATTGTGTTAGTTCGTTGGAAAGGGCATAAAAAAGGGATATGACCGACTATTTACTTTTGCATTTTAGTAATCCAGAAAGCCAGAAAAAAAATAAAAACACATTTTTTGACATAATTTGTTTTATTGTAAAAATTGTTGGAAATGTTGCCCATTTTTTTCTTGGCAAAACCCTAATCTGAAGTAAAATTCATTCTTGACATTATGTACAACATCCGGGGTTATTTGACGAATTTCGTTTATGAGTCGTTGCCAAAGTTCCTCTAAATTTTCTAGTTTTGTTACGAAAATTTTAGTTTTTAGGTGACCCCAAAGGAAATAATCTAGAGGATTAAGGTCCGGCGATCTTGGCGGCCATTCAATAGTACCCCTTCTTCCTATCCAGCGGTTTGGAAAAACTTCACTTAAATATTGTCGAACATTTTGGGCGTAGTGAGGCGGAGCACCATCCTGCTGAAACCATATTCGATCATCATGAAGATCTGCTTCTGCATGGTGTGGAAAAATATCAGTCAAAGCTGGAATAAGTTCTCCTTGCAACAAATCCAGATATGTACGGCCATTTAAGTTTAAGTTACCTTCAAGAAATATTGGCCCAATGACTCGGTCGCCAATTATGCCTGCCCAAACATTAAGTTTTTGCGGACGCTGGGCGTGCGTTTCTCGCATCCAGTGAGGATTTTTTGTGCACTAATATCGACAGTTCTGTTTATTGGCTTCACCATTTAGTGCAAAAGTACACTCATCTGTAAAAAGGATCCAGTCCAAATATATTAATTGCTGATCAAGTGCATTCATCATCACTTCACAAAACTGAAGACGGCGGCGGTCCGGTTCATCTTCCAGTAACTCTTGTACCATTAACATTTTATAAGGACGCATTTGACATGATTTCACTAACTTTGAAGCAGACGTATGGCTTATGCTATTTTCTTTTGCAAGTTGCCGAACTGGAGTAATAGGATTTTCTTGGAGAGCAAGTAAAACGTTTAATTGCGTATCTTCATCCATTACTCGAGGCTGCCATACTCTTGCTATGTCCCTGACGTGGCCTACTTCACGATAACGTCTTTCAATTTTGCTAATTGTGCCATGGGAAATTGGTGGTAGATCAGGGTGTGTTTCGTGAAATAAAGCTGATACTTCTGCTTGAGTACGCGATCTGTCTCCAAAGCCAATCATCATTAAATTTTTGATTTTGTGTGATTGAGTTAAATATCCCATTTTAGTATAAAAAATACTTCTTATTATAACTAACGCTAACGTTTTAACGTTTAAATAGCACAAAATACTACAACAGATAAGTATTCACTTCTTCCAATAGCGAAAATAAAGTGATATTGGAATGCGGCAGCAAGTACAAAAACCTTATCAATAACATGTTTCGTTTTTATTAGACAGTCTGAGCTGGCAAAACTAAAATTGTAGTACCTATCAATTGTTGCTAAGATGGCCAGTTTTTATTTTTTTTTTCAGGCTTTCTACATTACCGAAATGCAAAAGTACAAAGTGTCATATCCCTTTTTTATGTCCTTTCCAACGAGCTATCACAATACAGACCTTTACATTTTAAAAAAAAAGTTGGGGGCGGTTTCTACCCCGAAAAGAGGGGTAAATTTCATGAAGAGACGAAAAAAGTGTGCCAAACTAAAAATATAGAAACTCGTATTTTTTTATTTTTTCAGCAAATAACGAGGCTCTCTAATACTGAATTTATTCCAGTTAAAAAATTCGACCCTGTATTAATCAATTATTAACATTTAATAAAAAACAACAAACAAACTTTGAGCAAACGCATAATACACATAGTTATCCAATAGGGCATGGCGAGCTGATAAGGATATACCGCCACAATTCAGCTTTGTATGAAAAGTCACCGCTGTACATGGACTCAAAGCTATACAATAAACTTCCTCATCAAGTTAAGAGTATAGAAAATGTGGATCATTTTAAAAGAGAGATCAAGAAACTACTTTTGGCAAAATGTGTATATTCCATAGACGAATATGACCTGGAACTGTTCGTCTGCTATTAATTGTTAAGATTGTTATATTGTTGTCTGTATTTTACTTTTTTAAATTTTAATACCACTGTAACTGCTGTTTGTACATTTTTGCTCTGTTTTATTTTTATTGTTTGACCAAGTCTTAAATTTATTTAAAGACTCTACCTTATTTATATTGTGATATTATGTAAACGAGTATATTCTATATGACGACGCCTATACTGTGTACCACATTCTTACACGACAATCAAAATCTATTCTATTCTATTCTGTACCATCTCTGGTTAAAAAGCACTATTGAATATGTTAGTTTGCTCTGGAGGAAGCTGCCGGATGGTTACATCAGTCTGATGATCCCCAACAAGGGTGAAAGCTTACTGCCTACCGGCCCTGGGGTTGTCCATTAGATCTTGGACTCCCCGTACTTTAGTGCAAGAGCATAACTTGCCTTTGCACTGCCTTTGTCGTCCGCTTTGCCACCAACATTTGCTTTTTCTACATTATTGCGGATGCTGGAACCCTTCTTATATTAATAGAATCCACAAAATTAAATAAATTCATTTATCATGCGAACAAGCAAAGTGGCAACGCCCTAAATGACGGACTACAAACAAGGTTTATTTATTCACTATGTGGTAGTTCAATTTAGTTAAGGTAAACTTGTTAAATACATTGTACACTTCCTAGTTAAAACTTTTCCTTTCTCTTTCTGAATTACTCGGAATCAGAGTTTTCGATTACAATTATTGGAATTATGGTTTTGGTCAGATAATAGGACTTTTTCAAAAATCGACACATCGATTATTTTTAATTTAAATCGTTATTATACGTGTGTAATTAAATAGAGGTTACTTGTGTAATCAATTTAATAGCCGATTCAAACAAACAGTATTGGAAATATGAATTGCTTGTTAAATTTTGTCAACAAAGTTTAACATTATTTTTCAAATAGCAACTATGTTTATTAACAATATAAAATTAATTTCATTATTTACTGTATCATATTACCTATAAAATTAATTAATCAATTAGTTTTCCCAAACCGGATATATTTGAATCGAATGTTACAATATAATATTATTTTCAAATAAGCATTATACAAGGAGCTAATATCTATTTTAAATTTAAATTGAAAATGAATGAACCAGCAATAGTTTTAAACATTTATTTAATCTCTTTATTTGATACATTAGGTTAATAAGAGATGGCGATTGAACTCATTAATTGAATGTGATGCATACTCCGACCGATGCGTTTGGACTTAACGATTGCCAAGTTATAATGTTATAATACGCTGAGTAATAAGACATTTTTAATAATCACAGAATCCCCTGCCCCAGCGCGCACGAGCAGCGGTTTTAATTTCTAACGCAGTAAGCACTACTTTAGTTCAACATGTCAAAAGCTGAATTGTTTCTTGTCCGATATCCGGATTGCTTTCATCCCGGAAAAAGTTGATGATATCTTAATCTCTCGGGATCGGAAAATTCGCTTAGGGATAGTCACATTTTTTTTTTCGATTTTTGTTCTTTGGTATGATAAATATAATTCCATTTAATTATTTCCTTTGCTGGCAACAAATAATTTTGCATCGGCCTGTCTGGCGGTTTATCTGTCTGTCGTTCTATTTATTTATCACAAATTTTGAACACTACAGAACTAAATTACAAAATGCATCCGCTTTTTATATTATTACTTAATTTTGGGAATATGAACTCCTTTATATTATAAAATAAAGACAAAATTAGACAAATTCATGTAATTACATTAAAAAATACATGTGCGAAAAAGAATCGTCTTTACCTTGACTTAAATGTTGCAGTCGAGGAAGAAAATACCTTAATATCATAATTATTTATTACTCGTGATTTGCATTCTAATCAATGGGGTATTACGTCCCAGATTTGTTCTTTCAAACGGTATATTAAATAGTACCTGATTTATAAGTTCCCTACAAGGAACTTTAAAATTTAAAAAAAGTCAAAAGTAAAGGCGACTCGATCTGGTGAGTAATAAGTTTATATATAATACACTGGTCTGATATGTTTCGCCTTTCGGTCACGGGTAAAACTCCACACCACCGAGCCGCCCGCAGGGGTAGAATCTGACTTGTTCACCAGATCCCTAAGAAATCTATTTTGAATTGCTTTAATCCAGTTTATGTGTACTTTATAATTCAGATTACATATACCTGAAGCAAGTGAGAGTTTGCTGCAAAGAAAGGCATACTAGAGCAAAATGAATGTTTTTGGATCTCTAAATACTTGACAACTTCTAATAATAAATCCCAGCATTCCGTTTGCTTCAGCCGCATTCTTATCGAAATGGAAACAGAAAGACCATTTACTACCCAGAAGGACACCAAGGTCCTTAATCTGATCAACCTTTTTCAATATTTTGAAATTGATAGTGTAAAATCAATTAGGTTCACATTTTTTGAAAAAGTTATTGATAAACACTTATCCAATTTCAAAAAAGACTGTTGGCATTACATTAAAGTCATCGGCATATAAAATAAAGCTACTGTTTAGAAAGCATTTGCTGATTTTGTTAACATAGATTATAAAAATTAGAGGCCTCACATGACTTTTTCCTTTGGCGTTCTCCATTTCTGAGGGACGCATCCGTTTTTTAGAGACGAGTTATACAGGGTGTCTGGAAAAGGTCTGTACAAAATGCTACCACGTATTCGTGAGACTAAAATGAGACGATTTAACCCAACTTACCTATATCCAAAAGTGTTTCGTTAGGGAGATACAGAGCCCCAAAGGGGTACTTAACGATTTACTTTTTTGGCTCTAACTTTTGAACCGACTTGTATAATTTAATGAAATTTTAATATTTTATGTTGGCCATAAAGACTCATAAAACCATACTACAGTAGATGTTTGACATCGTCAGGGAAGTCAGGAACGGACTTGCCACCACACTAGTTGGGCCAAATTTTTGACAGGTATCATTTCACAGAGCTCAAAACTGATTTTTTAAATACTTTGGTTATTCCTTTTTGAAAAAGGTACTCTGCATTTGTTTCGATAAAATTAACCGTTTTCGAAAAAATTAAGGTTTTGTATAACACGTTATTGAAATAATACTACAATACTACAATAAAACACGTCGTTTTTACTTCGTTAACAATGTGTTATTGGCAGGTAAAAGTTAAATCATAAAAAGTACTTAAAACTGAATCTTTTTGATATTTCAGAAATCGCTTAAACAGAAAAATGTTAAACATGTGAAAGTAGTAGTAGTAGTATTCTGATAAAATTATTTCAAATATTATGCAAAAACTTAATTTTTTCGAAAACGGTTAATTTTATCGAAACAAATGCAGAGTACCTTTTTCAAAGAGGAATAACCAAAGTATTTAAAAAATCAGTTTTGAGCTCTGTAAAATGATACCTGTCAAAAATTTGGCCCAACTAGTGTGGTGGCAAGTCCGTTCCTGACTTCCCTGACGATGTCAAACATCTACTGTAGTATGGTTTTATGAGTCTTTATGGCCAACATAAAATTTTAAAATTTCATTAAATTATACAAGTCGGTTCAAAAGTTAGAGCCAAAAAAGTAAATCGTTAAGTACCCCTTTGGCGCTCTGTATCTCCCTAACGAAACACTTTTGGATATAGGTAAGTTGGGTTAACTCGTCTCATTTTAGTCTCACGAATACGTGGTAGCATTTTGTACAGACCTTTTCCAGACACCCTGTATATAACGTAAAGTGCCTTGGCAAGACTAGACACAGTTTTTCATGAATACAGTGGTATTCCGTCGGGCCCAGCCCAGAGTCTAAATTATTACTAAAACCATCACTTTATTTTCGACAATCGACTTCGACGTTCGCATTAGCACTCGTATAATTTGATAACCTCCGTACGCATTATTTGTCACAAACACACTTTTAAAAAATTTGGAAAATAGGTCATAGCAACTGACTCCGCATAGTAAAGAGTCCTTGGGATTGCAACGTTTGTTTGTTTCTTGTTATATACTTTTTAGAAACTTTTTACTATTGTTACGGATTTCTAACTCTACACTATTAACATGCGAATGAATATAATTTTGTATTAACTGCTTGGATCTTCACCTTAAGCGGGAAAACATTTGATATTGTTTGATCCCTGTACTTTTTATATTTTTAGTGGTATTTTTTTTTTTCAAATTATTTTAATAGTTTCTGCTTCGAAATATATTGGATATTTACCTCTAACCCTAAAAGAGGGTACATGAGCCTGAATTTGTTTGTTTATTTGAATATAAAATAAATCAACAGCGGCATCAACGGTTTTGTTAAAAAGTAAGTTTTCCCATCCTATGGCTATCAAGCCTGTATTTATAGTCATAATTGACTCTTTTAAAATTAACCATATTACGTTTCCGGTAAGTCAGCGTCCCCACAGCAGAAGTTCTAACCGACAATTCTAGAGATGGATGATGCAGGTCCTCATCGACCAGGCAATTATGTGAGCGGGTGATATTACCTATATAGTCCTTATTGCATAATACTTCATCTAATATTTTATTATTATTGCATAAATTGCATTAATGTAAAGTACGAAAAGGCATCCACCAAAGAAGAGCGCCGTTTATTCAGGTTGTAGATTGTTGCTTAACAAAAAGAATTAAATACAAATTACAACACTCGTATAATAAAAAAACAAACTCTTATTTATATCACGGATGAACGATTCGGGTCAGGTGTGGTGAGTATAGTCCCATTATCTGACTGAAAAACATAATAACAACATAATAACAAAATAACTATAATCGAAAACTCCGATTCCGAGTAATTCAAAAGGAGAAAGAAAAAGTTTTAACTAGCAAGAGTGCAATGTATTAAACAAGTTTACCTTAACTATATTGAACAACCACATAGTGAATAAATAAACCTTGTTTGTAGTTCGTCATTCAAGGCGTTTCCATTTTTCTTGCTCAGTGGTATGATAAATGAATTTATTTAATTTTGTGGATTCTATTAATATAAGAAGGATTTTAGCGTCCGTAATAATGAGTAAAAGAAAATGTTAATGGCAAAGCGGACGAAAAAGACATTAAATTATGTCCCTGCACTAAAGTACGGAGAGTCCAAGATCTAATGGAGAACCCTGGCCCGGTGGGCAGTAAGCATTCACCCTTGCTGGGGTTCATCAGACTGACGTACCCATCAGGCAGCTTCCCCATAGAAAACTCGCATATTCAATAGTTTTTTTTACTAAAGATGATACAGAAGAATATAATAGATTTTTATTGTCCTGTAAGACTGTGGTACACAGTATAGGCATCGTCATATAGAATATACTCGTTTACATAATATCAAAATATAAAAAAGGTAGAGTCTGTAAATAAATTTAAGACTTGGTCAAACAATAAAAACAAAAAAGAGAAAAAATGTACGAACTCCAGTTACAGTGGTATTAAAATTAAAAAAATAAATAAAACACAGACACAATCCTAACAATTAATAATAGACCAACAGACGAAGCTCCAGGTCAAATTCGTTCATAGAATATACACATTTTCCCAAAAGTAGTTTCTTAATCTCTCTTTTAAAATGATCCACATTTTATAAACTCTTAACATGACGAGGAAGTTTATTGTATAGTTTTGAGCCCATCTACAGCGGTGACTTTTCATACAAAGCTGAATTGTGGCGGTATATCCTTATCAGGTCGCCATGCCCCGTTGGATAACTGTGTATATTATGTGTTAGCTCAAAGTTTGTTTGTTGTTTTTTGTCAAATGTCAATAATTGAAAATATAGATACCTGGAAAAGTTAGTATTTCGTGTTGTTTAAACTTTTGTCTACAGGAATCTCTAGGTACAATGCCAAATATTAGTCCCAAAATACACTTTTACAGCACCAATACTTTAGCCATGCTAATTCTTGAGGAGTTTCCCCAAAAAATAGTACCATTAGAAAGAAGAGAGTGTACCAACGCAATAAAATACACTAGGAGGCTTTTGCCATCAAGTTTAGACTTAAGCTGTAAAATAGCATAATATCTAGAGTTTAAGCCTTTTCAGACTATCCAGATGCTCCTAAAAAAAAGATATCTCTCTATGTTACGACCCCAAGAAACTTAGTGCTTGATAGACATACAATGTTTGTCCTTGTCATCGTTACATTAATAAAGGTTGTTTGCCAAATAACCAAAATTTAAAAGAACGGTTTTACTACAGTCGCCTAATCTCACCGGTATTATAACGTTGGAATACCTACATCAAACAATGATTTTTTTATAAAATCCTTACTTTGAGATGCAGGTTATGAATGTGAATTTTTTTCAATATTATTACATTGTTTTATGGACATATTTAAAATTGTTCAGGTTAGAGACTGTTAAATCAATAAGGGTTGTGATAATGGGGCTAATATTTGTTTTTTTCATACTCAGTTGCTGCCATTTGTAACATTTTGTACCTTAAACAGACAAGTGGAATATTATAGTGGTAAATAAACTTATAAAGTGGGGCACCAAATTATTTGAAAAATTTCTTAACATAGAATTATTTACAAAGTGATAAAATGTAATTGATATTTGAAGGGTACAAGTAAGATTTTAGTATTCAAATATTTTTAGTTGTAGTACGTTCCAGTTGGAAAGACAAAATTTTTGCTTCGGAAATTCAAAATGAACACTTATTTATTCAGTTTAAGGAGTATGGTAATAAAAACCGACTAAAATATGCCAGTAAAAACGTGATAGATATGAGTGAAAGTATCTATAAAATGGTTGAATCATTTCTTAAAACTCGAGGACATGCACATCGTCTAGAGGACAAGATTAAATGTAGCTATAGGTCAGTTCGTCAGTCCTTTATATTTTGTACCGACCATTCTGAGGTATACCACGACCTAATAAATAAGTGCTTACGGTTGTCTATATTTAAATATTGCAAAGATAGAAAAAAGTGTCCCGAATTTTCAAAAGGGCATTACAAAAAAGGGGGTAGATTTAAAAGGCAAAAATTATGTCATGAGAAAGAAAATACTGACAATGACATAGAGAAACACATAGCCGTTAATGATTTACCGTTCGATGGGATAGCTACCGACCATAAGACATTACCTGATGATGACATAATACACGAATTTGAGATTTTACCATATTTTGAGACATTACCTACCTGATTTTGAGAAATGACCTACCTGATTGATTTAGAGTATTTACCTAACGTGAGACTATGTACGATACCAAATATTTTGACACATCTGATGCGAACTTATACTATAGAAACCCGGTGATGACAGTAGCTTTGGTACACCCTAGAGTTGACAGCACGTTACATAATAAATATTGAAGTTAACAGCATGTTGGTTAACTTCTTAGTTGTATATTTACGCCCAATTATTAATTTTCTGTATAACACTAACAAAGTCACTTAACGTCCATTGTTGAAAAAGTTGTTTCTTATTTAGGCCACTTGAAGATGCTGGTACTCAAAATATGTACTCGTATAGATATAATATTAATATTTGGTAGTTATCGAAAGCAAAATGTATGTATGTAGTTAATTGTTACCAAAAATAAAGGCATTTATTATTATTATCCAATTGGATTTTTGTTTACGATTTCCAATTTTAACTTTATTAATTATTAATGTTTAAATAAATTTTACTTTTTTATAACTTTTGGATTTTATTAACCCTTCCTTCATTTAAAGAGTCTTGGTTCAGTTGCACAGACAATTTGATCAAGAATTAAAGCAATTAGACTAATGTGACAGCACTCGTGTTGATGTCGCTGAATAAACGTAAATTAAATATACTACTGGATTAAAAATTTCGAGAAACATGTTATAGCTCAAGATTTTTAATTCAGTCATAGGTTTAACTAACGTTAAAATGTAATAATTAGTGTTGAAACATCGTTCAAAATGTTCAGCTGAAAAGATTCTAAATTAAATGTAAGGTAATGCTTTAAGCACCGTACTGAAATGTAGCGTGGTTCTCGAAATTACTAATGAGTTCTAAAGACCTTTTAAATGTATTACTCATTGTATGTTACAGAATAACAGGTATAAAGTAGTCAAAACACTGACAAAAATAAACATTACTTATTTTTCTCTTAACTTGGGGAAATTGTTGTAAGTCAAACTACTTGCTAATTATCCCTGTTATGTAGATTACTATGAATAAGTCAAACGTAGGTCTTTAGAACACAATACAAATTTTGAGGTCAACACGATTTTTGTGCGTTGCTTAAGCGTTACCTTTAGTAAATTTAAAAAAAAATTGAATGGGTTTCCCGCGCAAAGATTCCTCAGTCGGTAAAGAGGTTGACTGTTTTGTGAATAAACAGTGTTGCATTTCAGCCCACTTGAAAACAGCTGATTTAGTGTTTCGACGGAAATACACTGTTCCGTCTTTTCTCACACTCTTTTATTTTCTTTGGTTCGCGAGCAGTCTAGCTGAGCGCACCTTCTGAAGTTGCCAACCTCTCGTGTTGGTGAGCGAGCAACGAACTTGAACAACAGAGAAACCACACAAATATTGTTGTTGCTGTAAAAAAACATTATCTTTTCAATGTAGACATATCAAAGAATTCAAATTTTTATCCTTTAAAATCGCTCGCCTCAAAATTTTGAAAAGTACAAAACAAAATTTTAATTTCTTTGATAAATTATGTGTCTACACCGGGAAGTTACTGATTTTCCTGGCAAATTACTGCGCAATAAAAAATAGTATGGATGGGAGCTGATTACTCCCCTTGAACCCTTGTTAACTTAGAACCATAAAAGTCAAAATGGACCGGCTTCAAATGGTAGTAAATCTCTTCGAAAATGTTATTTTAGGCTCCTTAAAATTTACTTTGTTTGTTTGACATAAGATCCATTGCAGTAACAGCAACGATATCTTGTTGATAAGTCTTGATAAGGTTTGTAAAATGATCAACTTTTAGTTGATTACATAAAACTTCTTTAGAATGACAATTTTACAGTTAAAATACTTCATCATTACAAAATCAATATAAGAGGAAATATGCACGTAATTTTTCTGTTGCAAAAGACGTTTAAGCAACGTATTACAAACCTGCAAATATTATTTTAAATGCCTAAAAGACTTAGTTTGTAAGGCAACAAACCGAGCAAGAAACAAATTATTTTGAAAAAAATTACTAGAATAATTGAACTAAAAGATTTTTTTACTTTTCGGTAAAATTTATTCCGAATTAAAAAGCCGCCATTTTCGAGCGCAGTGAAATGACGTGAGATAAACCACGTGTCGCTTTTTGGGTTAAGTTCTTAAATTCAATCTCTTTGCTCTGAATTTTTGAGAGGCACGTGATCGATCGTATTGTTTGCAACATTTATTCACTTGCCAGAAGAATTTATAAAAAACTTCTTATCGAGTGTATATTGAGTTGCCTATACTCACCATACCTAACAGGAATCGCGTATGTAATGCTAATATATATATATATATATATATATATATATATATATATATATATATATATATATATATATATATATATATATATATATATATATATATATATATATATATTGTTGGCGCTTCTGGATTACAGTGTAAGTTGTTTGTAATTCTTTTTATTAAACAATGAAATTTCTTAAAAACTACCCTGAATGTATTATGTACTGCCAATATGCAAAAATACCACTGCAAGTGCCACGAAGAAACTCTTTTTTCATGTGCCTAAAACAGCCGAAGTCAGTACAGAGTTAATTAAAAATGTTACATAAATATCGTTAAATGTTAGTATCGATTCGCCAAATTTAAGTAAGTAGGTTTATTTTGATATACATCTATTTTTATGGTGCAATAAATCTTATCGAAAGGTGAACACAAATGCTTAAGTTACAATTTACCCTTCTTAAAGTATAGCGTAAGATAAACGGAAAGAAAGAGCTTATAAGTACATAACAGTTAATATACAGGGTGTCAAAAAGTCTGGAATATTGCACGTATTTCAAAAACCACAGGCTATATATTTTTTAAAATTGGCACATCTATATAGTTTAAAACGGCACACCTTGGAAAGATAAAACCGTTCCTGTCACTATACAGGGTTAGTCAGAAAGAATCCAAATTTTTTTATTTTAAATGAAAAGTCCTGTATATTTTTGAAGACTCAAAAAGTTCCTTAAAAGACCAATTCAATGATATGGGGTTAAATTGATTTATTTGTCAAAATAATAGATTTATGTAAAAAAAATAAAATATTCATTAATTTTTGAAAATAAGAAGGTAAGAAAACACCTTTGGAAGCAGCTAGGTATTGTCAGATGACAAATAAGGAATGTGTGAAGGCTGTGAGCACTTTTTAAGTATGAATGAAACAAAGCTTTGTATTAAGTGCAAAAAGTTTTGCACTTAAAGCTTTGTTTCTTTCAGATGACAAATAGACACTTATCAAATCCTTGTTCGTAAGCATTCAAAAACTAGAAATTAGGATGGTAGCTTTAACTGAAAGAAAAAATTGATACTTTAATTATGGTTAGATATGGTGACCACAGGAGAACACAATAGGAAGTATGTGAGTTATTCATTCCTAATCGGCCTGCAATAACCCAGTCATGTGTAAGCAAACTATTGAAGAAATTCAACGAAACGGGAAGTGTGAAAGATGAACACAGGTCAGGCAGACCAAAAATGACTACTGGTGGTAATAAGGTTCTGGATATTTTAACTGAAGTAGGTACAAAATAATCGATCATTTCGACAGTTTGGCTTTGACTACAATGCGTGTCACCAGCCAGCTGAAAATTTGTTTGAAATCGAAAAGATTCACCCTTACAAGATCCACCCAGTTCAGGAACTGACAGAAGATGACTTCGATAGACGAAATGAGTTTTGCGAAATTTTAATGGACAGGTGTAAGCTGATCCTTATTTTTCCAATAAAATAATTTTTTCTGATGAAGCTATTTTTATGCGTAACGGCACCATTAATATGCATAACTGTAGATATTAGTCGGCAGTTAATCCCCGATGAATGACCGAAGTACACACGCAAAGACCAGAAAAAGTTAATGTTTGGGTGGGTATAACATTATTGGACCATTTATTATTAATGGAAACTTTACAACCGAACTTTATTTGGAATTATTGCGTAAACGGATTATTTCTCAATTAGAAATCCTTTATCCAGACCGAAGAAATATCTGGTTTAATCAGGATGGCGCCCTTGCTCATTTTCGTTTAGAAGTGCGTCAATTTTTACACCAAATGTTTCCAAATCAGTAAATAGGAAGGAGAGGCGAAATTGAGTGGTCTGCCAGATCCCCAGACCTCTACCCTTTGGACTTTTATTTATGGGGTAATTTAAAGAATACGGTTTACAAAAATAGGCCGGTTAATATTGAAGATTTAAAGGCTCGTATTAGAAAGCAAATACGTGAAATTCGATCGGATACTTTTGACATCTTACGAGAATTTGGAGACAGGTTGGCTATTGCCTAGCTATTGGGAGATATTTTGAACATCTAATAAAGTAGCTTTTATTCAATTTTTAGGTATTTCTTATTTTCATTGTGTTCTTGTTCATTTATTTAAAATTAGTGTTCATATGCCATTTTGACCAATAAATCAATAAAACACTATATCATTGAATTTGTCTTTTAAGGAACTATTTGAAACTTGAAAAATATATAGGCCGTTACATTTAAAATAAAAAACTAATATTCTTTCTGACTAACCCTGTATAGTCACAAAAACGGTTTCATCCTCTCAAGGTGTGCCGTTTCTAACTATATAGAACAGTCAATTTTCAAAAATATGTATTAAGTAGTTTTTGAAATATTTGCAATATTCTAGACCTTTATGACACCCTGTATTTTAAACAAATACCTCAACAGCCTGTTGCTCAAAACTTTTATTCAAGTAATAAATTTAATTGACGTTTAGAGTCATCTTTGGCAATGACATTAACATGAGTGCTGTCACATTACAAGTGTCCAATTAGTTCAATTTTTGATTAAATTGTTAGTGTAACTGGACATAAGGCTTTTACCGCTTTAATTTCTGCACATGTAGGTAAAGTAAGAATATGTAAAAAAATAAGCAGTCATCATAAATGCATCAACTGTCGGCAATAAAAAAAGGAATAGGTTTGTTAGTCGACAAATTATCTGTTTGTCCTTATGATCATTGTTAAATAGTCTTTTGAATCAAATGTAATGTTTGTTATCCACGAAATCTTTCAATTTTCGGTAAATAATTAAAAAAATAAATTAGCACTTAAATTTAACCATAATATCACTTCTATTTACATATTATGTGAAGTCACAACCACTAGGGTCACGTTTTGCAAGTTTTGAATTTTGTATAAAAATGTGTAATGGAAAATCTTTTTATTTCTTAATAAAAACCAAAATAAATGGATAAAAGCAACCGCCATAAATTTTTAATTTATGTAGAGGATACAGAAAGATATATATTCGATTTATATGGTTCACATGCATATTTCCTATTAAGGACATAACGATGAGGGGTTTAGGGTTTGTTATGTCTGTGTCCGGTTTTATTATTATAAATGTTTCAGACGGTGACCATTTCAGATCTTACACTGAACCATCGCATCAGCGAAAACAGTTCTGGAAAAATAGCATAAAAATGTCAGCAATAGTAACACCAGCTGATGCAAGAGAAGTTAGAAAGCCATCATTGCTATGCCAATTAGGTTGCAGAACTATAATTAAAGATACGGATAACAGTTAATGCAATAAACCTAATTTTACCATCCTTAATGTCTGTTGCATAGTAAGGAAAGTAAATTATCAAATACTTAGTTGGTTAGTAGTTCCATTATAATTTTGGTAAAGACCTAAGTTTATTTGTTTGTTGGATTATTCGAGTTTGCTTTAAAGATCATGAACTGCAATGAATAAACAGAAGCGCAAAATCCTAAGTCTGCATTATTGGCTCCCTACTGGCTGTATATTTAATACAACGATAAAAAAGACACAGAGCATTCTAAAAATACACTGTAGCATTTTAAGGCGTAAGCCAGCCCATAAAAATTAAATTTCACTGGGAATTTAAGTATCTTCCAGAGCTCAAGACCTTACAGCGTGTTGTCTCTTGTGTGCCAAGGGATTTACTAGTAATACTAGTAATTTTTTAAACAAAACATAGGATGCAATAAAAATAATTTATAATGCTTCAAAGAAATAATACCAATTAATAACATAATTATGAATACATTAATATGGGTATCAAAATCATAAAAATGATGCAAGAAGTGATTAAAAATATATCGTACTAAATGTAATTGTGAGTGCAAATGAAGCATAGTGTTTAGAATTATGAAGAATATAATAGTATGGATATCAAAATCCTGCAAATAATGACAAAATATAGCTAAAAGTGATTGTAACGGATGTATAATAAAGCAGCTTCCCACAATCTGTCAAATTATAATTAAAATAGATATCGAATTCATAAAAATGATAAGAAGAACAGTGAGTAGTAGTCATTCAAGTCAAGCTGCAAAATGTGTACCCATTGAATGTTTAAATCGGTCAAAATGTTTGTTTCTCGTTATTTACAATTAAGGTCGGTACCAAAACACAATATAAAGTTATAAGGTATAAAGAACAATAAAAGGATCTGCAGTAATGTTCACAGGCCTTGAATCTGCTTCGGCGTGGCAGTTTGGCTAGGTGGATTGAACTACAACCCCAGTCTTACTGGTACCATTTTCCTAGGCAAAGGTACAGCAATTATTTCTAAATTAACTCACTAAGGCACTGACCTGAAACTCAACAGAAATCAAAGGTGTGACAGGCCTAATAACAGGTTATTACACTTTAAAGAAACCAAAACCACCGACTCGTTACCCAAGATACTACATGATATAGCTAGTAAAAGGATAACTTAACATGGTAAAGGTGACATCTCTTTGACTAGGTCCAGTGCGACAGGGATCACAATATGCCTTATTGACCGCGATAATCAGGATATACAAACTCTCACATGTGGTAACTTCCAATCAGTCAATCAATTTATGATTAAAGTTATCTAAGTTTAACGCCACAAATATTTTGTTTTGATATACAAAGTGGCGTAAATAAGTGGAACTTTGACATTTACAGAAATATCTTTAATAAAATACCTGAGCAGGAATATGCCAATGCATTGGAAAATTAGAATTTGTCGATATTGTTAAAAAACAAATTATCGTATAATGTACTAGTTGTTGTGCAATCTGAAAAAACATTTTGTTATCGAACTGTATTTGAACAAAATGCCGCAAATAATCAGGAGAACAGCTATTTTAGCATTATTTGTTTGTCCGTATGGTATAAGGCATCTTCAGATTTACTCAGATTTATTTATCTTCGTACAACCCACGAAAGCAGCAAACCTAAGTACTAAGGTACCGTGGGTTGCATATCGCAAAGCCGACTCACATACCCAGTGCTGGAATCCTTAAGGATTTCACCAGCCCTTTAAGAGAGTGTATGGGGTGGCACCTCCTCGGTCGAGGAAGTATTCCTCGCCCACCTCTCTGAGATAATGTTCGAAAGCGATGCCAACAAGATCGAACTTTCACTGTTCTGTAGGGCAATGTTTTTGGCACCCCAGTCTAATATTAATTGAAGATCTTGGGAAAGGGATAGGTACATAGATTTACGTCTATTATCTAGCTCTTGATTCGAGACTTGTCTGGTAAAATGAACGTTGGAGTGAAGAGTACTATCGTCAGCATAACTGTGCATGAGATTGGTAGTTGAAGAAAGCAAGTCATTTATGTGAAGAAAAAATAGAATTGGTGCCTGGACTGAACCTTGGGGCACGCCATCATTGATAGGATGGAGGTTTGATGAGGGACCGTCCTCCACGACAGATATGCGCCGATTAGAGAGGAAGCCACCAATCCAGGTACATAGTTTGGGAGGAAGACCGTAAGAATATAGTTCGTTGAGGAGTGCGGCATACCATACTTGGTCAAAGGTCTTGGAAATATCAAAAATGACGTCGAGTATTCGTTGCCAATGAGCGACGCCTTACGTCTGTTGTTGGCTGGAGAGCGGACGGTTGCTGCTGCATTAGCTGTTCAACATCAGCTGTTAATGGTTTTTTAGGATCATTCTAAGTCTAAGTGGTAGATTTCCAAGTAATTTTGGATGCTGGGAAATTTATAGTAGACTTTTAGTAAATCATAATTGTGTGTGTAATACTTCCACACATGTTTAAACTCTAAAAAATTTTAAAAATCATTATAAAAGAAATATGCAAAATCAGTATCGGTAAAGGGGCGAGGCATCATCCTGCCAGACACCTTTAGAGTTGAGTAAAAAGTAAATTTAGTGTTGTGACATTTGTGACTCGTGATGAGAAGACTTATATGGTTTTTTATTGACTCAAAAATGCGTTGAAAACTCTGATTTCCATAGTTTACGTATACTTCTATGTATCATCTGTTAGAGTCACCGCTCTCTAATTCTAAGTGGATTTGATAAAATAAGAGTGGTATGGCTTTATTAAAATTTTTAAATATGGATTATTTTGCATCGCATTGAAAGAAATATAAATGGTATGTTATTATATAACTAGACCTCTTAAGAAACCTTTACTTTAAATTTAAACGTTTCTTGTGTTTATAATTATATCCAAATTACCTATTCTAAAAAAGAATTCTCTGGTCAAGAAATAAGAGTATTTTCTAGAAGAATTTATAACAAATAATAAACGGCAGCATTTTAAATAATATTTTTTATAATATAATTAAAGTTTAGTACGTAGTTCGTCGCATGTCCTTTATTTTTAATAACAGCTTCACACCTTCTTGGCATTTAATCGATTAGTGTTCGGCAGATCTCTACAGGGACGGAAGTTTTTTTAATTCTTCCCACAAGATCCTTATTTGATACTTTTCTCAGCAATACGTTTCTTCAACTCCTTTCAAGGGTTTTCTATGGGATTTAGATCTGGCGACTGTAAGGGCCAGTCTGAAACTTTAATATTATTTCTTGCGAACCACCTAGTCGGTAGACAGTAAACCCTCATCCTTGTTGGGGGTCATGAGACGGACGTAACCACCAGGCAGCTTCCCCCATAGCAGACTTGCATATTCAATATATTTTTAGTAGCTGCCTACAGTAGCAGCTTAATTCCGATGAGATCTATTCTTGTATTACAGTGCTTTCCTATAGATGGAGCTCGCGCGTATTCTCTGCCGTCTTTGGCCGAAAGAATGTATTAAATATGCAAATCTGCTATGGGGGAAGCTGCCTCATGGATACGTCAGTCTGATGATTCCTAATAAGGGTGAAAGTCGACACGCACTCTTACACATGTAGTTATGGGTGTAACCTAAAAAAGTGACAACCATGGGCCACAAGCCCAGTATGCTCATTTGTGACTTCGGTATCGATTCAGCGTATATATGTTTGTGGTTGGGTTTGCTTGGGTGTAGGGGTTCATGTTGACTTATGGCGATTAGCACAACTAGATGTGGTTCTGATGAAGCCAATTAGCAGAAACATGGGTTGGACAGGTTATCATACCACTTCTTCCCTTCTCTGCTTATTTGCGGAAATACCTAATAATACTTACTTATGATAATGATTATGAAATAAAAAATAAATAAATAATAAATTTGGACACATTATATTAAACGATGTACAAAAATATATAAAAAGATATAATATAAAATCCTTATTCATTATTCTGGCCGCGTAAGGAGTAAGTAGGCACCTAAATTTCAGAATT
Organism: Philopedon plagiatum; assembly: GCA_963971165.1. Classification (NCBI taxonomy): domain Eukaryota; kingdom Metazoa; phylum Arthropoda; class Insecta; order Coleoptera; family Curculionidae; genus Philopedon; species Philopedon plagiatum. Next base: position 31,110,113 of record OZ020198.1, on the reverse strand, counting down.
ATCCGGTTCACTTGACGCGCGGTGTATTTTAAGTAAGAACAACCGCATTTGTTCGGAGCTCAAAAGATAAAAATTAAGAAACAAGAAACAGTCATATTTCATTGGGGTTAAGTCTAACAACCCAAGTTTTTACCCCATAATGCACTGGGTCACAGGCTTGTGAAAAATAAGCAGCCGTCTGTTCCGGGAAAGGTCGAGACTAAGACACTCTATATTAATTTCCCAGGCGAGCAATATATTTTATTACACTTACTTGTTTCCCTCTTGGCACTTACATTATTTTTCAAGTGTATGAAATGTAACTAATTGCGAAATGCATAAATATTGCACAGCTGTTTTTTGTTGAAGGAATATTTCTGCAACGAACTTCCGTGCATAGATAGTTTGACCTTTTTTTTGGAAATTGAACACCTTTATAAAAATAACTTTAATTGTTTATATATTTTTGGGGATACTGGCATTTTATAGTATTTATTTGCTGATTGTATCATCGGTGACTACATAACTAAGATTTTAGCGTCAAATAACTGAAACCAATAAACATTGTAGCAGTTTTAAATTTAGACCGTCTAGTTAACCAACTGAGTTTTATCAAATTTCATTCATATTATTATTTACACACTGTATGTAAAAAGTCTCCGACCGGTTGATTATTCTAAAAATTAAACAAGCTAGCGAAAAATGTTTCAGATAAAAGTTATAGGGTTTTCAAAAATATGTACTATGAAAATTGGTTGAAACATATATGTTTGCAAAGAAAAAATGTGACTGATCAAAATTATATATTTTAAATGAAATACCTTCCCCATTTTGAGTTAGGCACATATTTATATTATGTAAAGTTAGTAATAAAACAAAAATGTGGAATTGGAGACGCTGTTGAAAAAATATTTGCGGCAACTATGATCTGAGTAATCGATCAGCGCTAGTAATTGGTTATCTTTCTCTGTTATCCAGTCTTAGATACCAGCAAAGATGTGAGGTAACACGATTGGTATCTACGCAAATGCCTTTTAAAGTGCACTTCAACAAATACACATACTAAATTCCTATAAAATAATTTAAAAAATAACATCTCTTATAATTTTTTAAAATAATATATGAATTACGACTAATATAAACCTGTTTGGCGACGTTTCGGCATATATAACGCCATCCTTAGGACAATACAATGGTGATCTTTTTTTTAAACTAAGTGTAAAAGTATTGGACTGTTATACAGGGTGAGTTTTTAAAGTGTTTAGGGCGATATCTCGAAAACGGTTTAAAATATGAATATGACATTTTATTGAACTAATATGGAGATGGGGGACATATTTAAACATATTTTTGATATTTATCCTCTCTCTCTATTTTGAGAGGTGGGAGTAAATTTGGAATTTTAAATGAGATGATGTACTGTTGTTTATAAAATTCGCATCTACGTAAAAAACTACGTATGTGTAGAAAATCCATATTTGATTTTCTCTTTCGGTTACGGAATTATAATTTATTAGGTTATAAAATAAAAAAAAAATATTTTCCATTTAATTTCAACTTGTTTTGTGGGTTTCTGTTAGGTGCAAATTATTGGATAAAACTTTTTATCCAAGAAGTTCTTATAATTATAAATATAGCATATTTTAGAAATACTCTTAACTATGTAGGATCTATTAAGAAAGCGTGATAATAAAAAAATCATTTATGTTATTAAATTTTTGGTTTCCTCTTAACATTTCAAATTAATTTTGTGAAGTGTCCAATACTTATGTAAGTTCACTTGTTTTCAAAATGTAGTCAGTTGACAATTAATCTGTTTCAGCTTTGAAGTTTCGAAAACGGTTTGAGATATCAATCAATTACTTCCCTCTCAGTTTCAATACTGTAATTTAGTACTGTATTGTCTTAGTACTGACTCTACATAGTACCAGTAGTATCACAAATAGAACAGAACTTGATACTAGTGGTATGAAACTTCAATTCGTTTTCCGATAACTGAGTCCGTTTTCAGATCTCGAGCTGTAGGATATCAAAGTTACCTTAAATTTAAGACATTATTCACAAAATTAATTCGGATTTTTTCATAGACCTCGTATAATTGAGAGTATTTTTAAAAGATGGAACACTGATAAATAACAATTAATACTTTGGTATAAAAAGATTTCTCTTGTTCCAATGATTTGCACAAACAACTAAGACAACAACAACAACAAAAAACACAAACCCACTACGAACATCACATCACGACATCCCCAATCTGTCGAAATTTTAATTTTGAAAAGATCAAATAGGTACACACCGAAACGCAAAAAGCTCATACTTGGTCTTCTCCTAGAACCATACTAAAACGATAAACCGCCGATGGGCAATGATATTGTGCGGAAATGGTAATCCCGCCCTCTTTTGGGATTTTAAATAATAACAGACACAAAAAGATTTTTTACAGTTGCATGACAATTTTGCGAAGGTAATAAAGCGTTGTATTATAAGTATTATCGTGTAGTAGTAAGAAATGAAATTTTTACCCTTATATGAAAGTTGTATTTGGACTGGACGGCATAAGACAGAATTGTATTGGTAATGTTATTAATGCACACTGTTTATAAATGCCGTTCTAGCAATTTAGGGATTGCTGTAGTTGCTAACCTGTGTTACTACACCAATAGTTTAAATAATACTGGTTAATAAAAACATTGTTATCCGTACAAAATAATTCTTAGCAGTACTGTTTTATTAGATCATTTTCCTCAGTGTAGCTCTTGGTGGAGTGTAATGTGGAATGGATGAAAATTGTACAAGTGCAATATGGTCACAACTGATTTTTGACTAATTTCAGCATTTCTAGCAAGCCATCTAGTACCTACATGCGGGTCAATAGCTACCGCTCCCAAAACGCCAACCCCCTATTTTTGTCTGTTTTAGCTCGCTTTCGACCTCATGGTCTCGTCTTCAGACTGCCTGTAGTACGACTTCTGGTTTCCAGCCTTGTAAGTGCCATGTGAGATTTCGGTTAACTAGAAAACCTCTCCGCCCACACTAGTGCAACGTCTCTGTTGTTTTTTTCTGCACTCCTCCGAAATTTATCAACCCTGCACATTAAAATTCGCTTCCATGTTTAAGTGAGTAATAAACTGAGAAAAATCGTCAAAACGTTCAAGTTCTCCACTGAATTAAGTAAAAATAACGCATTTTCATGGAAACGAATAATAATTCGGAAATAAGTGAACTTGATTTATTGAAAAAATTGATTTGATTATTAAATTCAATCAAAATTCAGTTAACCAAAAGCGCAGATTAAAAAAAATTGGACACATACGTAGTTTTTTAGATAGATCCGAATTTTATATACAAAAATACATCATCCCATGTGATATTTCAAAGTTACCCCCACCCCTCAAAATAGAGAGAGGGTAAATGTTAAAAATATGTTTAAATATGTCCCCAATTTCCCTATTAACTCACCAGAATTTCATGAAAATATTTTAAACCGTTTTCGAGATATCGCCTTTTAACAGTTTTAAAAACTCACCCTGTATAACAAAGTCCAAGGATTTTATACTTAATTTTAACGAAAAAGATTTACAACACCTTCAAAATCTCACCCTGTATATGGCAATTTTCTTTACGATGTAAGATATTATTGATATTATTTTGCTGCAACCAGAACACATCTGAATAGCTAATATTGCTGGAATATTACTCCAAATGATTTATCTAATAAAATCTGTTATTTTGACTGACAATAGGCTAGTTCTTAAATTTATTCATTCATTTCTTTGGTGACATACTTTGGGACATAATCTGTCTTTAATCTGTGATTCTGCATAAAATATAGGCTAAGTTTATGTAACACTTCCTGTGCCCAGGTTGGGGTTGATCCAACCCAACCCAACCGTCGAGAGCCGGGACGGGCCCCGGGGCAGTAAAGTTTTTCTGGCCAGGGGCGCCCTGGCTGATAAGTAAATTTTGAGTTGCGTGCCCCTCAAAGCAGTGCGGGCCCGGTAAATTTGCACCCCTGACCCCCCCCCCCCTCCCCCGCCGGCCCGTCTTGACGGGCCAGTCTGTGCCCAATCCGAAGAGTTCCAGAGATAGTGGAATGTTTGTATAGAATTAATTCGGGGTAAAGTAGAAGAAGGTTCAGATTTTTTATCCTGAAATTAATATACAGAGTCGCACAAAAAGTTATAGCTGCCAATGTCTATTTCTTTTATAAAGAAGAACACTTCTTGTTAGAGTTTATTACTCTAAGTAAAAGTTTAAACAATTTTAAATTTGTATTTCTTTCATTTAAACCTACTGTTAAAAGATCTCAAAATATTTTGTTAGGATTTGTTTAATGGAGAACTGACCAATCTGGTGCAATTTAATTAATGTGTGCTGATGTCAATATTGTTTCATGACGTTCTTGTAGTTGCCAATCAAGTTGAAGTAATACATGTTTTTAGAAAAATGCCTCTCAGTAAAACAGCTAGAATAAAACTATTAGGATAGAGGGAAATCATACGAAAAAACACTATTACATCAAACTATTTCCAAATCTACATTGATTAGAACGGTCTAAAAATTTGAGAAACAGGGAAATTTTAAAGATAGGTGTAGATCAGGAAAACCAAAAACGAGAAAAGAAGTTCTCCGACGCTACAACATTTTCTTGAACATCCAAAGTGCTTAAAAAAAGCGAAGAAGAAGACATGTGTTTCAAATGAGTCCAAAATGTCCCATTTTTCATTGAGGGCACTTAACCTACGAAATGTATCTTCACATGTTAGAAAATCAAATTTTACCAGCAGTTGAAAGCGTCTATTATTTTCTTTGGGGTCATTTGAAAAATGCGTGTATGTAGCAAAACCAGCTGAATTTGTCAAGAATTTGGATACTTAAAGAAACTTAACGTATTACCCAAGACATGTTGTACAACACATCGAGAAATTTGATTACAATTTGAGGCACTGTCAGGCTCTTAAAGGAAAGTATTTTTAAGATTTAATTAAATAAAAATTTTAATTCATGCTTATAAACTAAAATTGTTTTTATTTTTCTAAACTTTATACAAATATTGCAATTCTCTGTAACTATTAGTTTTGGGTATAGAGAGTGTTACATAAACTCAGTCTATAATTTTAGGCAGAATTAGCAATAGGGAATGTGCATACAACCCAAATAAATCTAAAATATGTTTTTAATATTCCCTACATGAATTCAATATTTGTGGTGATTGTTTTTATCAATTTATTTTGGTCTTTATTAACGAAAAAAAGGATTTTCTACTGCAAATTTTCGCGCTAACTTCGAAACTTGTAAAACGTGATCTCATTGGCTGTGACGTCAAAAGTGATATAATAAGAACCTGGCAAATTCCAGTATTGTAGGCTCATCGAGATATCTATAAAAATGGAATTTAATGCGTAACTCATCCAATGAAATACCCCTGAACTTGAAGTAGAAGGTTCCTAAAATCTTATTCATGTATATTTCAAGCCGAAATCAGTCCAGGAACCTTCCAATCTTGCAACAAAAACTGGCATTTTTGCGAAATTTTGACACATCATATTTTAATAATGTAGACGTAAATAAACTGCAATTCTTTGTTTTCATGGCAATGGTCGAAAATTAAAACTTTCAAATTTTGCATGTCCCCGATGCAAATAAACCTATTTATTTATAACTTAAACGAAAAAATAAGCGATTTAAATTAGTGGGAGGTATTCTTAGAAAATTAACGGATAAAATAAATCCAAAAAGAACCATTAAGTAGGAAAAATAAAGTAGAATAATCTCGGTTAAAAATAGGATTTGTTGGAAAAAATCAAGAAAATCCGTTTTTACTACTTATATACGCTCCTGGATAACCCATTCTGCATTCATTTTAAAGTCTAATTATCCTTCTATAAGATACAGTTGAAAAATTGAAAAAAATTACATAGGAAAAAATACGGAGTGATTTAAAGGTACCGATGTCGAGTGCAAAAAAAAGTCAAAAATCGAAATTTAGAAAGAATGAAGAAACTAAAAAATATGGATATCATGTATTTCGACGAGTTCTTTCCGATGACGTATATTACATTTCAATTTGGATCCATTTTGAATAAAACAAAACGTGAAAAATTTGAGTCAAAAATCGAAATTTCCAGTTTTTCCCAAATCTATCTATTCTCCAGTGGTTTTAGGTTTAGGTAAATGTATTGTAAAAGGAAAGTATTTGGGAATTGAAAGTTTTATTTTCAACCATCATTTTTTGATCCCACGTCTCGTCGAGTTATTAGGTACCAAAGAGTGGTCCGCAAATGGCATTTTTCAACCTAAAAATTTTAAAAAATTACTTGCCATTTTCCGATCCTCTATGATCTCCGAAAATTTAAATCGATTTAATTTACTTTTGCGACCTGTACCCGATTTCGAGGGAAATCGCGGAAATTTCGACATTGACGATCAATAACTCCGAAACGTTACATCCTGTATAACTGAATTTTTACCGAAGCTAGTGGCACTATTCCTCTATTGACCAAGAAAATTCGATTGCTCCCCCTCTGACTGTTTCCGAGAGAAACAAACCTGTTTCACTTTAGGTTAAGCTTTACGTTATTTTTGCTGTTTCCCTGATGTCACTTTGCACTGCCTGACGCCACAAAAGGCTGCTTTTTAAATTGTAATAATTGATATCGAGAAGTAAAAAAAAATCTAGCTAAATTATCCTAGTAATTTTGTTTAAAATATTTTTTTTGTGTTTGTAGTGACTTCCTTAAACGATTTATGCAATGAAAAAAAAACGTGCATATTCCTTATTAAAGCAAAAAATATAACCTTGATCCATTACAACTTTTTGGGCAACCCTGTATATTCCAGATAATTTTCAATTTACAGATTTTTGAAAGCCCTATAACATTTATCGAACACATTTTTCGTTAACTTGTCTTGTTTTTAAAATACACGGCCGGTCCGGGACTCTGCACACACAGTGTATGTTCTTTTTCCTGTCATCGTCTAACTAAGGCTTTCGAGTGTATCTCACACGAGCTTCCACTGGAAAAGCCTTCTTGTAGTAGTATGCATAGAGCTCCCTTATCTAAATTTCTTTAAATTTCATCCATCTAATAGGCAAAAATTTGTGTAGATCAGGCTTGTTCTAATATGAGATGTGCCACATACGGGTACCACATGAATACGCTATTAGGATTACTGCGTATATGAATGATCTTTGTTTTTAGCAATAAAATAAAGGCAAAGTAGCTACTGATATGCAATTTAAATCTCTTACCGAGTACTAGAATTGACACTAACAATTTATTAATGACTAAAGCACATGAATTGTTCGTGAAAATGAATCGTTAAAAAATTACCACTTTAAAAGTATAATTAAAAAATACCTTACCTTTTTGAAATAAGGGCTGACACCAGACGTTATATATATATTGAGTAATTTATTATTCTGCAGAGTATAGGTATAGTACATTTGGGTGATATATTTAATGTCTTTTATTAGGCAGTAAGTAACTCCAGTGTGATGTGACTCGTACTTGACACTATCATACAGTGTTTGAACTTATATAAACTTATTTTTTATTGCTACTTCTTGCAACCAAATTTTTTCAATAAGGAGAGAAAAACGCATTTACTAAACAATATGATGCTGATATATTTGGTGCAATTCGCTTTGCGTATTAATACAGAATTTGTAACCAAAACAAAAATAGCTATTTACCGAAACAAAAAATTTTAGTTTGTGTTTGATCAGTGAAAAATATACCTAAATGCGAATAGAAACGTTTTTAATACCATTACACAGCACGTAAATGATTGGCAATAAATCGAGTTTAATGGAAAATTAAAAGCTGATTGTTAGAAGTTACACTTAATAAACACTAGTTGCATGTTGATATTTTCAATATACACGGTGTCCCATATAAGAATGCACACTACAGGGATCTCGTAAACCAGAAGAGATACAAAGATGACTAAATTAGAGAAAAGTTGCGCTTTGCTGAACCCTTCAAAGTCGCGATTCGAAATCAAAAAAAATCCGATTACTTCCGAAGATATTTGGGAAAAACCGAATTTTCACGATTTCGTTTTTAATTTTTTCTGGCTCTATTTAAAAAGATATGACAAAATAAATTTCACATTCTCATTGCCACTTTCTCTGCTCTACAAGCCGGCGTTCTTAGATTTTCAATACGACGTTTCGCTTCTTCGCAACCATCATCAACATAATTTTTTTAAATAGTCGAAAAATTTTGTTTTATTCCTAAAAAATTCAAATTTTAATTCTAAATCCCACGACATATCGCTTCTTACATTTATCCGACGTTTCGGACGAAAAAATCATCATCAATATTATTTGATGATTATTACGAAGGAACGAAACGTCGGATCAAAAATCTAATTACGTTATCATGTAGAGAAGAAAAAAATACATGGGAATGTGTATTTTATTTTGACCTGTCTTCTTTTGTGAAATCAGAAAAAAATTAATTGCCAAAATTTATGTTTAAAATTTCAAGAATTCGTAGATTTTTTCTGATTCTACTGTAAGAGATAGATTAAAATAAATTTTACATTTTCATTGTCGTTTTTCTCCTCTACAACATGACGTCATTCAATTTTTGATTCTACGTTTTGGCTTTTCTCGACCATTATCAACTTTTTTTTAAATAATCCGAAAATTTTATTTTAGCACAGTTAAATTGCCCTTGTTATTCTGAATTAAAAGACGTATCACATACGTGCAAGTAAGCAAACTGTTATTATTGAAAAACAAAATATTTTATATTTACGCTACAAAAAGTTCATTGAAACAATTTTCTTTAATCATATGTTCAAAAAGTCCTCCCTCATTCTCTAAACAAACGTAGCAACGGTAAACAATTTCATTCATTACATTTTCTAGCATCATTGGAGTTATCCTTGCAATAGCGGCTTGAACCTCGGCTCCAAGTTGTTCTACATACACGCTGTAACTGGAATAACTCGCAATTAATTATTTGATGATAACATTTTGCTTACTTGCACTAATAATAGTTAAAGCTTAAAAATACGCACATAGTCTTAATGTGATACGTCGTTGAATTCAGAATAACAAGGGCAATTTAACTGTGCTAAAATAAAATTTTCGGATTATTTTATGTAAAAAAAAAGTTGATAATGGTCGAGAAAAGCCAAAACGTAGAATCAAAAATTGAATGACGTCATGTTGTAGAGGAAAAAAATGACAATAAAAATGTAAAATTTATTTTAATCTATCTCTTACAGTAGAATCAGAAAAAAATCTACGGAAATTTTAAACATAAATTTTGGCAATTAATTTTTTTCTGATTTCACAAAAGAAGACAGGTCAAAATAAAATTCACATTCCCATGTAATTTTTTCTCCTCTACATAATAAAGTAATTAGATTTTTGATCCGACGTTTCGTCCCTTCGTAATAATCATCAAATAATATTGATGATGATTTTTTCGGAAGAAACGTCGGATAAATGTAAGAAGCGATATGTCGTGGGATTTAGAAATAAAATTAGAATTTTTTAGGAATAAAACAAAATTTTTCGACTATTTAAAAAAATGAAGTTGATGATGGTTGCGAAGAAACGAAACGTCGTATTGAAAATCTAAGAACGCCGGCTTGTAGAGCAGAAAAAGTGGCAATGAGAATGTGAAATTTATTTGGCCATATCTTTTTAAATAGAGTCAGAAGAAAATAAAAACGAAATCGGGAAAATTCGGTTCTTCCCAAATATCCTCGGAAGTAATCGGATTTTTTTAGATTTCGAATCGTGACTTTGAAGGGTTCAACAAAGCGCAACTTTTCTCTAATTTAATCATCTTTGTATCTCCTCTGGTTTACGAGATCCCTGTAGTGTGCATTCTTATATGGGACACCGTGTAGTTGTAAATACGTAGAAATTTTAATTGTTTTTTAATACATTGCGCAGCGCCTCCGCCTGAACCACAGGGTAGGTTAAAACTAGTTTACGAGGCAACGGGTTCGTTTGCTAGTTTGATTTATCTGTCATTGTATGCAAAAATAGAATTTTCCAAGTTTTTATTTTTTGATATTGTTAGGTATTCTTGAGGAAATAAAAAAAACTAAATGCGCCTCAGAAGGGTCGCAAATCCACGTCATAATACCATATTTACTTTTCATTTAACTCCCAAAATATCTTAAGAGATGGAGTGACCCTTCAGCACCGAAACAAAAAATAAAGTCATAATTCCTGAAAATCTCCCGACATTCAATACTTTTTCAATTTTTTCGATTTTTGTAATGCTTCTATTCTGCTCTAGATGCAATGTAGCACGTTGAGATAAAACATTTCGCGCAATATATCCCCACATTTAATCCCCTATTAATAATTGTTGAATACGTAATAAATTCAGATTTTTTAAAAATTTTCTTACATTTTCTTACATTTTTGTTTTAATTTTGGAAACGATTCTACGTGTTACAATTGCATACCACTGACCTCACGATTATTGTATGAACCCTGAGCAGTTTATTATTAAACCGTTCTTGACAATATCATATAAATAGCAGGTCAGCGGGGGTGCAACAGGATCGGCAGTAGTACATCCGTAGCAATGCGTCCGTAGTTGTATATCTGTATTGGAACAAACATGGATGAAAAGAGAAAGAAGGGTACGGCATGAGTTTGCATACTTTGAAGTGACAAGAATCACAATAGATCACAATCTAAGTTCCAATGTACACAAATTTTGTGCTTCTCTCTGCCGCTCAGCTGTTTAGCCGAGACAGAAATAGCAATACCTCGCTGGGAACGATTTCTAGGGTTCAGATTCACTTGAGCCTGAGAAAACAGTGATTTGAGAACGTTGCTCGACCGTAGTCTCTCTAGTTCAAGACTCGATCCGAATAAGTAAACACTCTTCACTCACAGTATACACATCTATGGTAAAGAAAGTTCGCAGTTTCAGCTCATACCGTTAGTTTAGGAATACAGGCATCAGGGGGCGCTGACCGGGGAAATCGCCTATCGCTACCTATAACAAAATTTTACTTTCACACATTAGTCAAAAGATGGCACGACAAGTATCAAGAGGGATGGTTTTAACTTTTTGGCAATGAAGAAGAACCGAAGAATCGCCATTTTGTGTTTGCTTTGAACGACGCGTCGTTGTTATTTTCCATCGAGTTTAATGGTGTGTGCTCCAGTGTTTGTGTTAGAAAAGAGATTTGAAATACTAAATTATCTAGCATTTGACAATCAAGGATTTAAATTTACAAGTGTAAGAATAAGAAAACTAAACTAAGTTTTATAATGCTATGAATTTAATTTTTCTAGCAAATTTATGAAGAATTTAAGTACCTATGTGTTTTCCACACTGGCATAATTAAATTTATTTAAGCAACAACTTTTAAGTCGAAAATCATTTGGAAATTAAGCTAATCGCAAAAATAATGAAATATTTTCAAATTTTAAGGGGTTATATAAGTACAGTTAGAATTTTCAAAAAATCGATTTTTTTAATTTCATTTTCGTAATGTACGTATAGGTATTCAAGTACACACACAGAAAATTTCAAGGCAATCCGGCGATTATTTTCGAAGTTACACGCATATTTGTAAAGACGTGTCAGAGCGATTGCACGCTATGTAAAGTGCTTTTGAAACTTTAAACGCGTTTTTCTCAAAACTGTGATTTTAAAGTCGGTGACGAAGATTTCTCGGAAACGGCTGAACCGATCAGTCTCAAATTTTAACACAAGCTTCTTAAGTATATTTTTTAGTAATTAATCGAAGGTTTTTTCTCACCGATAAATATTTTTTTTATATAAACAATTTAAAGCCAAAATTTTCATCAAAAATCTTTTTTTTTTGAGAAGCCGCCATTTCGTCAAAAAAATTTATTTTGCTTATTCCTTCGATTAATTAGAATATTCTACATTATTTTAACGAAATCCGTTTGGTGTTTTCATATTAGATGATCCAGTCCAGAGATATCGTTGTCACCATAAGATGCCTTTTTTTGAGAGGAACTTCTGGAGATCAGCTATAGCAGCTTTCAAAATTATTATTTTTACAAATACAAAAATCTTAAAATACAGCTAAAAGTTACCATAATATGTGTACCAATTTTTACATTAATAAATTTTAATTTAAAAGTCTTCTTAGGAAAAAATCTTGAAAAATCGCTTTTTTTAGGCCTCCTGACTGTATATAACCCCTTAAATAAGTAACAAGCAATTACAAATAATGAAATGGACAAAAACTTGTCAAAATCTATTGATCAAAGTTCTTAATTTAATCCAGTATGTTTTAAATTAATTCAAACAAGTAATAAACCATTTTAGTGAATCCCGCAATTATTTTTTATTTAGAAGCCTAACCATACAGACCTTTTTATTAACAACATTAATATTTACACGGAATACTTAAAACTAAATATATATTTTTATTATAAAGAACAATTTTTTATTACATTATTAACAAGACGTTCATTTTGTATTAAATAACATTTTTCATTTTTGCAACCTTAACAACATAAGTGTTAATTCATATAACTTTTTAATTTAATTTAATTAAATCTAAGTATTAGGTTCGTGCTGCACTAACACAAACACAACAAACTTATACTGATTTTTTTAAGGTGTGTCTTCTACAAATACAAAAAATAATGTATTCAGGTTAATGTAGTTTCAGGCAACCCAGTACAATTAGTGCATTCAAAAAAACTTGTCTTATAGACATTTATAGACAAAATTTTGTGCAATCTACTATATATTGAGATTGCGAAGGAATTGAAGGTAATAAGTGAAATCTAAGAATATAGGTACTTGCATACATATTATACAACTGAGCTAATTTAATTAACTTATAAGCTTTATATCGTGAAAATAATTGTTATTTCTGTGTTACTTTTTTTCTTAAAATGTGGAATATTAACCACATTTACTGCTCATTTGTCGAAAAACTTTCTGAATTGGTCTTGTGGGTTATTAAATTTAATGTATTATATAATTCATTAAAATATCATGTTATTAAATATTTTATAGATATTTTTTTATTTTCACCTTTTAACCAATCATATGTCATCATTTTGCTGCATACCATATGCATGTATGTGTATGATTCACATTACTAAAAGCCATACTTTGGTAAATAAATACTACTTATTCAGAAGTAATGGTGCATGGTGCTCTCACTTGCTAAAAGTAGAGGAAGTGTGGAAGCAAAATACACTAACGTGCATAGAACTCGACCCAACACACGAATTAGAAATCGAACGCATTTTCTTAGGAACCACGACATTTCGATTGATCCAGACTCACTTTAAAGGGTGTTAAATCGTCTTTCAAACAATATATTTTTGTAATTAAACTGATGGCTGATTGCTAAAAAAAAATGCATTCCATTTTAAAAGTATGAGGTGGGGCGATTTCTATGCAAGTAAGTTTACATGAAAATATATTTCAATAAAAACCGCCTTTGTTTTGTTGGTAAAGCAGGTTTTCAAAAATGTGATCTCAGTAAGAACGATTTCTTTTGTTCCTAAGTTTAATTCGATCAATCATTACAGCAAGGTTGGGAATACAAACTATAGATGGCGCCTAGAAATCATTTAGAAAAACATGTGGTTTCTAGTCTATACTCTTTGCTTAGTCTATGGCTTCACTTTAACGAATTGATAGTAGAGAGAAATAGAGCGTGCATATTTTCTTTTTCGTTTATGGGTATTTTTTTTATCTGACACAGCCCACGTAGCTAAGTACTAACGTACCGTGGGTGTCTGAAGGAAAGAGAAATGTAATCTATCGACACGAGATTTAAAGGATTGGAGGTTGGGAGGGGAGGGGAAAATATCTGTAGGCAGTCCGTTCAATAATCTGGAGACCCTAGATATGAATGAGCGAGTGAAATGGGATGTTCTAGGCTTTTGTAGCTGGGCAGTAAAGGAATGCATAGGTAACAAGCCTCTTGTTGTTCTGTTAGGAACAGTCAAGGGAGGAATGATAGCAGCTAGTACTTCAGAGCAAAACCCGTGGAAGAATCGGTATAAAATGGATAAATCCCCAACAGCACGGCGATGAGCGAGAGAAGGGAGTTTTCTTGCGAGGACTGGGTCATTGATAAGTCGAATGACTCTCTTTTGGATAGAATCAAGGACGCTAAGAATCGAAGGTTATGCCGCTTCCCAGACAATAGGTGATTTCTGGCGAGGCCAAGTATGTTAAAGTAAGTTCAAGTAACCTTCTTTAGGTTTTCTGGCCACGGTACTCATGACGTCACAGCATACCTAAGTTTGTTTCGGTAACCTAAAAAAATGTAACTGAAGCTTACCGACGTCACGCTTTACGTTACATTCGGTATGTCGACCATCTGATCACATTTTCTTAGAGGTTATGTGTATTTTGTTATTAAAAATGAGCTCTGACAATGCTGTTAACTCTGTAGCAAAAATTTTAAATTAATGGTGGTTTTGTTCATGCGAAAATGTATACAAAAATCAATCATATTCTACATATTTTTCAATCCATACCTCATAAAACAAAGTGGAATTCGAAAAAGGGTAATTTTTTCTTGATATAAAGGTAAAATGCATAAATTTTGAAAATTTTTGTTGACAATTATATTTATAAAATTTAATGGCACTGGTTGTACATTATGATTGCTAAACTCTTCAAAAATTATTGTTTTTGTCGTCGGTGTATTCATTTTCTCGTTTTGGAAAAAAACACACAATTCAAATTTGTAAATAAAGTTATGTTTATCAGTGACCCCCACTAACTTTTCAATTTCTGGCGTTAAATCTCTGAATTCCATATGACGTAATTGCTATGACGTCACTCGTAACTTTTGAACTTACTTTTTGCTAACTTAAGTAAGAACTAGTAACTTCGCCAGAAATCACCTATGGAAACAATGCTCTAGGTTAGGTCTTATTTGGGAAACATAGAGAGTGTGTCAGTTGGAAGGGGAGATGTATTTTCTGGCTCAAAAGAGAAAACCGTTCTTTTTAGCTGTTGATGTGGCTATTGAAGTAATGTGTTTGCGTCAGCTGAGATCGCGTTTGAAAGCGATACCAACCAGATCGAGCGTTTCATTGTTCTGTAGAGCTTGGTTATTCATGTGGATGAGGTAAGTGTTCCCGGGTTTTTTGCGTGACAGGGAGCAACAATGAGTTTTGGAGGCGTTGAACTGAACAAGTTTCTTGGCATTCCAGTCTAGGATTAATTGAAGATCTTGAGAAAGGGATAGGCACATAGATCTGCGTCTATTATCCAGCTCTAGATTCGAGACTTGTCGGGAAAAATGAATGTTGTAGTGAAGAGTACTATCGTTAGCGTAACTGTGGATGGAATTGGTAGTTGAAACGAGCAGGTCATTAATATGAAGAAGAAGATATATGGTTGGTGCCAGGACTGAACCTTGTGGTACGCCAGCATTGATAGGATAGAAGTTGGATGGGTGACCGTTCACCACGACAGATATGAGCCGATTAGAGAAAAAGCTACCGATCCAGGTACACAGTTTGGGAGGAAGACCATATGAAGGTAGTTTGTTGAGGAGTGCGGCATGCCATAATTGATCTAACAATCTCGTATTCGTCATGAAATTCGAGAGACTTGTTCCAGTTATGTATGATGAAGGTAAGGAGATCAGCTGTGGATCTTTGTTAACGAAATCCGTTCCTGTCATAGATGATTTTGGATTTTTCTAGATATTTTAGAATTTGTAAGTTGATTACTTTTTCCACAACTTTGCTGACAACAGAGAAGATGGATAGGTCTATAATTGGATGGAAGGGACTTCCAACCTTTCTTCGGGACAGGCTGCACACGAGCAGTCTTGCATCTGTCTTGGAAGATACCCTTGTCATAGGAGGTCTGGAAAAAAAAAGACGAGTTAAGCGCACTTTTTAGAACAATTGCTGGTGTGCCATCCAGACCGGAGGACTTTTTGGTGTCAAGGGATAGAAGAATTTTTTGTACTTGTTTGACCTTAAGTATTATGTCGGACACTACTCCGCCCCGCCACTTGATGGATGAACTGAGTAGTCTGTTAGTTGGTGGTGCCGGTCCCAAGCCCGGATAAAGGAGGAGGGTTGAGCGGGGGGCTAACTACCCACCCTCGTAAAAAGAGCCCAGTTATGAAAACCGTAACTTTGCCTCGGATTCGGACAGGAAAAAATTACAAGCGACAATAGATTGATGGAAGACCGTGTAAATTGGAAAAAAGTTGTGCAGTGAGCCAAGACCCACCCAGGGTTGTAGCGCTAGATGATGATGATGATGATACTTTCTAAAAAATTAAGTTTTACAGATTTGCTTTCTAACTGTAAAATTTCAAAATTATCATCAACACTATGTTGTCCATTATTGAAATATAGAGCAGAATGGGAACTATTAATTTTTTTGTTATAACTAGTTTTGTGTTCTTTAAGTCTTTTTTAAAAACTTCTATGTAAATTTTTGGGTATCTGCCACATTTAAGTTTATGTACACCACATTTTTGTTCTTTTTTAATGTCACTTTCGTTGTTTTTTATTAATTTACCTAATTTGTTATTCGTTTTGGAAGCAATAAGCTCTAGTTTATTTATAATACATGTGTTTTAATTTTTTGTGTAAGTTTACCGGTATATGTGAGTGTTTTGTACCTAAGTGTAGCTTTTGATTTGGTTATAGGATATGCTAAATTGATAGATAGCTTTTTCATATTATTTTTTATTAATAATTTGGTCAATCATATTAGTATTATAGCCATTATTTACTGCTAGTTGTTTAATAATATTTAATTCTTTATTATAATTTTCCTCCGACAGTGGTATGTTAATAAGCATGGATTTATTAAGAATGGATACGGGATGATTTAACATTCTTTGAAGCCAAAAAAAAACATTCTAAACGACACTGTAAACAAAATTTGTAAACATTGGCCACATCTTATTTTACCTTGTATTTTTGTACACAAAATACGTTAGAAGCATCACAAGATTTACAGAAAGTAATAAAAGCCCTAAAATATTTTATTTTTCTGCTAAATAATAATAAATTTAAGTTAAAAAGGTTTTATTATTTATAGGTTATGTTATTTCTAAAGGTGTTTATTTGAAGTCGCTCCGAGTCAGTTATAAATCTATAAATCGCACTTTGTCTTTCCTAGTTCATTAGACAAAGACGTACGTGTAACCGAGTGTTCAGACCGAGGTTCAGCCGTTTTCCTAAGCAACCAGCACAGACAGCAACACTTCTGAGCTCCAACCCTCCAATGCTATTTTATCTCTTTCTACTACCATTCTTGATTCAATTACGTAGTTCGTAAACTAATCTCCTGGGGGAAATGTTTTCATAACAAATAACAAATATAAGGCTTCACGTTTGATACACTCACAGTATACGGACATCGAATCCTCTCTTAATAAATCCATGTTAATAAGTCTATGGACAAAAGAGTAAGCAGAAATTTTATGAGTATATGAATGACTGGATTTATTGTGTATGGTAATATCAGTGTGTGAAGGTTTGTGGTAAATTGAAAAAACATGCTTTTATTTTTCTTTGTTATTGTTAGGTCTAAAAAATGTATTGAATTATTTGGTTTTATTTCTAACGTGAAGTTTATATTACGGTGTAGATTACTGATAGAATTGAGAAAATTTTGGAGTTGTCGTTCTCTACCGACAAAGCAAGCTAGAATATCATCCACATATCTATACCAACAAAGAAAATTATTGCTTAGGCTGTTTTGATGAATTTTATTCTAAATCGTTCATAAATATCTCAGCTAACAGTGGACTCAAAGGATTTCCCATTATTAAACCTTCGGTAGACAAATATGTGGCATTGTTAAATTCAAAATAATTTTGATCTAGACACACTGCCAATATTTCTAAAATATCTTGTTTTATGACAGGATTGGTATTGTTTTCAATTACTAAATTTTCTACTAAATTAGTAATATCATTAGGTGGTATACTAGCAAAAAGATTTTGTCCATCAAAAGAAATAAGTTTAGCGTTGCTAGGTGTATCAATATTGTTAATTTTGGTAACCAAATCATACGAGTTCCGAATACTAAACTTTGGTTTAAAATTACAGTGGGTCTTAATGACTTCAATAAGTTTATTAGATAATTTGACTGAAGGTGTTGTAATATAAGAAACTACTGGTCTTATAATCATATTGTTTTTATGTAATTTTATTAAAGAGTATAATTTTGGAGTTTGTGAGTTAATTACTGTAAGTTTTTTTCTTTTCAAAGTCGTTAAATATACTAAGGTCTTTTAAAACTTCTTTAATTAATTTTTGAAACATTGGTGTTGGATCGGAATTCATAATATGGAATTTAGTGGGGTCTAGAAATACGAGAGTTTTTGCTACATAATCGTCTTTATTCAAAGCTACTACTGTGTTTCCCTTATCTGCCGTTGTGAAAATAATATCGTTTTTTGTTGTTCTATTTTTAATTGTTTTTACTACTTTATAGTCTTTAGAAAATTGACCACTTATGTTCAAATAATTTTGTGATGAAATAGTTCTTGCAATGACACGTTTATCACAATTAGAAGTTTCCAACTGTTTTGCAGCCAGTTCACTTTCGACCCCTAGATATCATCTAGTTTCAGAATTATCTTGTGGTTTTAAATTAAAGCCTTTTCCTAGTACCATAGTCTCTTCCTTAGAAAAGGTTACTTTACTAAGATTTCCAAATCTATCATAAAAAACATGGTTTGTATAATTATTATCTATTGCACTTTCTTCATTACTAAGTACTTTTGAAATTAATTTATTATTATTAAGTGTGGCAGTTGCCCAAGAAGTTACATGAGACAAACAGGTATGTAGAAGTTTTGAAAAAAGACTTAAAGAAAACAAAACTAGTTGTAAAAATAATTAATAATTCCCATTACGCTCTACATTTGACAAATGAACAACATAGTTTTGATGATAATTTTGAAATTTTACAGTTAGAAAACAAATCTGTAAAACTTAATTTTTTAAGAAAGTATGGAACTAAATAAATGTAAAAAATTAAATATATTATTAAATGACCAGTTGGAATAGCATAGTTATTTGAAAATCCCACCAGCAATAAAACGGTATTGTTGTACATTCTATAACTTAAAATAGTAAAATTAAAGGACTTTACCTAATCTTAATGTAAATATAATCACTAGGTTTTCAAAATTTAGGTAAAATTTATTGAGTAGTTAATACATGTAACAAGAACAGTTTTTAATTTATTCCAACCATCCGACGAAGACACCGTGTGTCGAAACAATTGTCATGTTTTAAGAATAAAAATTTAGAGAAGATTTAAACACATTTATTGTTATTATTAAATAGTTTCTTCAGAAATTTTGACTAATGTTTTTGGCAAGTGATCAGAAGGATTTACTGCCGTTGGAACAGGAAAGCACTTTATCATTTATGCGGTTGTCAAAAGCATTTTTGACTCTACGAGATTTCTTGCCTCGGTAAAAATTTGATGATTTTCGGGTGTAGGATTTGGAAGAAACATTTTGTGCGCTTGGATTTTTTTGAATCCGGCTATATCACAAACCTTGGAGAACCCGGGCTTTTGATGGCGAAGTTTCGGTTTCTTGCGAGTGTAAAGAATGAAACTTTCAATACCTAATTGAATGACATCTGTGAAATGAGAGCAAATTTCGGAGGGATCGGGAGTGGAAAAGCAGACAAGACAAGAGTTCCAAGGGAAATTAGAGAAGAAGTTTCGAAGACCATCTCTGTCGGCAGAATTGTAGTGCCAGATTGTGCGTTTCGGCATGATTTCAGCGAACTCGGGAAGTATGGGAACAGAGACGGTAATGAGGCCGTGATCTGCACGACCAAGAGGAGCGCATACAGATGTTAAGTATGGCTCAGGATGGGTGGTAAGAAAAAGATCTAGTGGATTTGGATTATGGGTAGGAACGCGGGGAAAGTATGTTGGCTCTCTGATTAAATTGGTGAACGAGTTGCTAATTGCAAAGTTTTCTGCCGCTCTGCTATCTGGGTCAGTTTTTGTGGATCCTAGTCATTCCTTGCTATGGGCGTTGAAGTCGCCTAGGACGATAACTTCAGCGGAGGGAAATTCAGTCATAACATGATCAAGCAAAAAAAAAAAAAACAGGAATATTTTCAAAATTTGGTTAACACCTCGACGAACAAGCCCAAGATTCTTTGGAATATAATAAATGACACCATCGGTAAAAGTAAAACAAAATCGCACGTATCAGAGATTATCTTAAATATAAATATAATAACAGATAAAAAGGAAATTGCAAACAGCTTCGGCAGTTATTTTTCCAATGTGGTTGAGGGTAAACTAAATGACCATTTTAATGGTCACCTCTCAACAGACTGTAGCGTGAACAAATACAACCATAACTCGATGTTTTTCTCACCAGTAACTGAAAATGACGTAAAAGATGTTATAACTATGTTATCCAATAAAAAATCCAGTGGCTTTGACGAAATACCGGTGAAAGTAATAAAGGGTGGTATCGGGGAAATTTCAGCTCCATTAGCAACAATAATAAATAAATCCGTGCAGTTGGGACAGTTTCCTAATATTTTGAAACTTGCAAGTATTATCCCAGTATTTAAAAAGGGAAACGTCACAAATATGGAAAACTATAGGCCAATCTCCATTTTGAGCATATTTTCTAAAATTCTAGAAAAGATAGTTTATCCTAAAATAAATAACTTTTTAAATAGATTTAAATTACTAACTCACTGTCAACACGGTTTCCGACAAAGCTGCTCCACAGAGACAGCCACCATTAACTATATTCAATACATTTACGATAAAATGGATAAAAATGAACATGTTGTCACAATTTTCTTTGATTTGAGTCGGGCGTTTGATACTCTTGAATCAGGATTTATGGAGTCGAAACTGAATTCTTTGGGTGTTCGTGGGGTAATTAATAAATGGCTGATCTCCTTTCTAACAGATAGAAAGTTGGTGGTTAAAATCGACGATTCACAATCAGATGTTTATGATATAAATATAGGCACACCTCAGGGGAGCGTCCTGGGGCCCTTACTGTTCTTGTTGTACGTGAATGATCTACCGAGTCATATTTCCGAATACGGTGAACCACTCATGTACGCGGATGACACTTCCATGGTAGTATCGGGTAAATCGCTCTCTGAGGTGGAACTGAAAGTACAGGCAGTCTTGCGCTTTTTCGGTGAATGGTGTTTTTCAAATAGGCTTATAATAAATTACGACAAAACAGTCTTCATAGAGAGTCATAATCTTTACCGGCCAGGAAGTAATTTCAGATTTCAAATTAACAATCTTTTACTAAACACACAAAAATCAACCTCATTTCTGGGAGTAATTGTTGACGAAAATCTTAGCTTCGGCGAACACGTTAATTCATTATGATTAAAACTTAATAAAGCTTATTATGCGGTCTACAACTTAAAAAATAAACTAAATACAGTTTCACTGCTAAATGCATATTATGCAATGGTGTTCTCTTTGTTGTCATATAATGTGGTGGCGTGGGGACAATCAGGCCAATGGGAGCGCTTGTTTATTGCACAAAAGCGCATAATCAGATTGATTTTTGATCTTCCATACAGAACCTCATGTAGAGACACTTTTAAGGGTAATAATATTTTGACTTTTCCTTCAATTTACCTCTTTAAACTGTTAACTTATGTTTATAAAAACAAAAATTCATATTTACTTAATGCTCAAGTACATAATTACCACACCAGAAACATGTCAATATTTCACTTAAAAAAGCATTGCCATAGCTTTTATAAAAAATCTCCGGTTTTTGCTGGTTGCTCTTTTTATAATGTATTGCCTGCATCTATAAGAAAGGCAGATTCTTTTAATCAGTTTAAAAAGCAACTAAAAAGATTTTTAAATACGAATTGCTTTTATTCAATAAATGAATACACCTCATTGTGCAATTCTCTGGATGTTACGAGTATATGACGGTAATGTTTGTATCTGTTAGTAATGTTTGTAAGTGTACAATATTTTAAATACTTAAAAAATATATACAATATGTATGTACAATTTTATTTATATACAGTTATACATGACTTGTCTATCTACCTTTTGTAGCCAAGGATCAATAAAGATTATTATTATTATTATTATTAATTTTCGCCTAGAGGAAGTCAAGGAACGCATTGTAGGTGTTGTTTGATGGGGAGCGGTAGATGCAACAGGTAAATTTAATAAAAGATTTAAGGGGACGTTTAAGCCAGAGAACATCGCGCTTGCCTGATTCCAGGTTCAGGAGTCTGGTGCAAGAAAGACTGATGACTGATTTGGGTTTCGTTCAGAAAAAGAATGTGGGTGTTGCACGATTGGGGGTAGTGGTGGACAGAATCCAAATTGGAATTAAGCCCGCAAATGTTGGCAAAGGTTATGTTATTATACTTTGGGAATTCTTTTATGGTGGGCCCCCCTGACTACACCTCGTCCGGAGATCCGAATGGAGGGGTAGTTTACCTCCGGAGTTTTTTTTACCCCTGGGAGAGCCATCATCATTTTCAAATTTGTTTTTTTTGAAGAGGTGGATAGTTAGAAAATAGTAGGATTAGAAGTAACAGAGAAAGAAGAGAAAGAATGACAGCTGGAAGAGGAATGGACAAGAAAAAACCGACTCACGCACCCAGGGCTGGAAACATCCACTAAGATTTCACCAGTACTTTAAATGGGTGCGTGGGGTGGTTCCCCTTCGATCGAGGATAAGCTCTTCTACCACCTACCAAATGGATTCATCGGTGCCATTTAGCACCGATGCCATAAACATCAGATGAGAGTGTCTACCCCAACGACCCGTGAGAAACTACAACCTATAATCTTGGATGTAAATATGTAAATTAAGGCTCTAAATTGTGTGACATTAATATTAGGGTTGTTGCCCTTACTAATATAAGTGTTTCGATAAGCCTTACTTTAATAATTTATACTGCTACTACTACAACCGTGACGTGACAATGTTTTAAATTCAATTAATAGGTTTTTATTTCTGCATTAAAAACATTTTCAACGCCTTAAGATTCTTCGTATTATCGTACACGGCCTCGAGTGTGTATTCAGTTGTCGATACCTGTCACACCCAACCCGAATCGTTTATATCATAATAATAATAATAATAATATTTATTTATTTGTGCCAGTAAACAATAAACAGTGTAAAAAGTAACAATATAATATCATGCATAAATATTTTACAAAAATGAATAACAAGAGTAACACACTAGTTGGCACAAAAAGGTAGAATTTTGATTATATATAATCATTCTTCCAACTCCACCCCGATTAAATAATTTTTACAATAAGTTTTAAAAGTTGAAAAAGTAAAATATTTTAGATAGAAGGGAATGCTGTTATATATGATGTAAATATGTTATATGTGTTGTAAACAGGAAAACTTTGTTGTTTGCATAGAGTTCGTTTTATGATAATAGCGAAAACTGTGTGTAATTCCTTTTATTAAACAATTAGTTTGACTGCCCCAGTGCCCAACCTCTTTTTTCATGTGCCAAGACCAGACGGAATCCGAAGAAAGTAGTGCAAAGTTAATTACAATTTTTACATAAATATTATTAAATATAAGTATCGCCAAATTCAAGTACGAATATTTGGCTATTTATTTATTTTTATGGTATAACATTTTTTTTATCTGAGCCCACGTAGATTTTTAAGCAGGGCGCGCATTGAATCGACTCGGCTCGATCGGTTAGGTGCGTTTCGTTTGGAATGCCGACAGTCAACGTGCACTGATTCGGCTATCGGTAGTATCATTTCAGGACAAAAGCATCCCGTTTTAATCGCCATTTCCTCCGAAGCATTCTCCTTCCACACATTGTCGTGATAAGACCTTTTTTTCGAGTCGTACAAAAAAACATAAAAACGAACGTTTTTTATCAAAATTTCATCCGCCATTGCACACCTATCTGTTCCGTTTGCGTGTCAATACTAGAAATAGTCGTTGGCAGTCGGACCTTTCGGAAATTTTCGCCCTCCCAAGAATATTCCGATTTGACAGAGACGTGCCGGTCATTCCGAGCGGACGGAATCGTTTCAGTGCGCCCCTCTTCATATAATTGCATATATACCCAACCTTTCGACTGGGCCGTGCCGAGCCGAGCCTAGTCAGTTTAGTGCGCGCCCTGCTTAAGTAGTAACGTACCGTGGGCGGGCGAAGAGAAGGAAAATGTAATCTATTGATACGGGACTTGTGGACACCAACAAGATTAAACGTTTCATTGTTCTATAGGACTTGGCCATTCATGTGGATGGGGTAAGTGTTGTCGGATTTTTAGCGTGACAGGAAGCAACACTGGGTTTTGGAGGCATTGAACTGAACAAGGTTCTTGGCACCCCAGTCTAAGATTAATTGAAAATCTTGGGAGGGATAAGTGCACAGATCTGCGTCCTTTGATTCGAGACTTGTCTGGTAAAATGAATGTTGGAGTTAAGAGTACTATCCTCAGCATAAATGTAGATGGGGCTGGTGGTTGAAGAGAGCAGGTCATTAATGTGAAGGAGAAATAGGGTTGGCGCCAGGACCGAACCTTGGGGTACGCCAGCATTGATAGGATGAAAGTTCGATGAGTAACCGTCCACCACGACAGATATGCGCCGATTAGAGAGAGCTACCGATCCAGGTACATAGTGTTGGAGGAAGACCGTAAGAGGGTAGTTTGTTTGTTAAGGAGTGCGGCATTCCGTACTTGGTCGGAGCCTTGGAAATATCAAGAGCAAATAAAAGAAATCCTAACAAAAATTTGACGACAAATGTTGAGGTTTGTTTAGGTTGGGTGGGGTGATTTACGACTGTCAAAATGTAGTGTAAGATTGTGTGTGGTTATTGCTGCACCTTCTTATTAATTAAATGTAATGTTTCTAGTTGTAGTAGTAGTAACAAAATTTAGTTAGCAAAAAAATGCTACAAATTTAATAATAATTAACATTTTTTAAATTACTTAAATAATTATATTGTTTCACTTTGTTTATTTAACAAATATGTTTTTAATAATTTTTTTAATTTATTATCTAAAAAAAATTTTTCGTTGTTTCGTGTAGATTTTCGTTATTTTGTGTTACAAAACTATTTAAATGAGATGGCACATAATCATGTTTAATTTTATAAATAAAATCATTGATAAGAAGAATATAAATTTTTTATTTAAGTTTATTTAACATGTAACTTATTTTGGTATATTTATCCATATTTAAAATTATTCGCATTATCTTATTTTGTAGTCTTTGAAGTCTGTCAAATATTCCTTCATTATCAGTATAAAAAATAATTCAACCGTATAAAAAATGTGACAAAGTTATGGTATTCCGTATTGTAGACTGTTGTTCTTAAAAATAAACTTAAATTTTGACTGATTCTTTTAAAATAGCTTACTTTTTTACGATTTTTCATATATCATTTTCAAAGTGATTATCAAACTTTAATTTAGAATTAACAGTTATCCGCAAATATTTAGACAATGGAACTATTTCTAATTTTTCACTATCAATATAAATATCTATGTTTTCAATCTTTATATTATTTCAAAATTATCATAAATTTTGTTTTTGAAACATTAAATTTTACTCTATTTACTTTTAGGCAGTTTGTTATTGCTTTGAACTCATCACTTAGAATCTCCATTGAATTAAATATATTTTTGCCCTTAATATAAATTAAAGTATCATATGCAACATTTTGACAAAACATTATTTGGCATATCATTTATATAAAGTATAAATAACAAAGTTCCTAAAATACTTCGTTGAGGTACACCTATATTATTATATTCCTAGTTTGAAGAAATTTCGTTAATTTTTGATATTTGTTGCCTGTTTTTAAATAATTTTGGAACCATTTATAGAATACCCCTAATACCATATTTATATTAGGTAATTTATGTAATAATTTATCCCTATTAATAGTTTCAGATGCACGTTTGAAATCCTAAAATACTGCCAGTATTACTTCATTTTTGTCAATACTTCTCTTCCAACTTTCAATTGCACATTTGACGACTGAACGTTAACTAAAATTTTGTTTTCCTGAATAACCTCTAAAATTTGTTCATAAACTGTGGTCTCCATAAGTTTTTCAGTATTCCGAGAATGTTTATTGACCTCATTTCACTACATTTTGCTGTAGTTTTAGTACTTCGTTTTAAAAAAGTATTTTATTTTATGCCATGTAATGTTATGTGCCCATAAAGACTAAATCAATAAAAATTTGATCAGAAATCACTTGAAATATTTACCTGAAGTTTAGGAACATCCTGTATATAATCCCCTTAGTGATACGTTCGTATTTAAAACGGACCATTAGTTTAATTGAAATAAATTCAGATCTAAAATTAATGGTCTTAACGAATAGAAATCTTTCCCGTAATTCTGGTGAAGACATTTGGAAAAGTAACTCTAGGAAACGTATATTGATTTTACTACAACCCTAATATAGGAGTTTTCGATTAAGGTTTAATGCTGTCTAGATTGGCATTTAAGATTATAAACCCTCTGCCAATTATTGGACAGATCCCTTTTCTTTTGTAATTGAACGGAAGGCGTTAACCCTTATTTTTATTAGAGGTATTGCGGGATTGATCACCACATCAGTTTGTTTTTGTTTTGTGTTTGGTATTTGCGGAAATGTACTGTGCGAATCCTAAGTGCATTTCCCCTTCTATTATTTCTTAAATTAATAATTATTGAAGATTAAGGCTTCGTATACTGTAATGATTATTACATAAATACTGTCTTCTAGTATAAATGTATTAACAACGAAGATTGGCATTTATTAGAAAACACAAGAAAATTCTGACACGTCAAAAATTCCACGGGTGCAAATGGAATAAAAAGAAAAAATATTTAAAATGATATGAGTTAGAACACAAACATTGATGCTGAAGTAAAAAAATTAGTCAATGCTCCTTCATAGTTAAAACCAGTAATGAATACTGAACCTTATTTATTTATTTGTACTTTTTACTTTGCAATTATAACCTCTCCTATTGGCTATATTATTTTGTTTTTTATCTTCGTACAACCCACGAAGGCAGCAAGCCTAAGTTCTTATGTACCGTGGGTTGTATATAGTAGAAAGCTGACTCACACACCCAGTGCTGGAAATGTTCTTAAGGATTTTACCAGTCCCTTAAGAGGATGTTTGGAATGGTACCTCCTCGTTCGAGGAAAAATACCTATACCACCTTCCTTTATACAGCACGCATACACCGTACATACGATTCATTCGTACTGACGATCACAAACACCCAGACCTTATTTTTTTATTTTTTATGGTGCAGCACCGGAATCGAACCATGTGCGAGTGAATCCGCTTTACATTTCTGCAGCACTACCCCCGAGCCATAGGCCGCTTGAAAAATTAAATAGTTTTTATAAGGTTTATCAACAAATGCTGACCGTATCTTCATTGGACAGAATACAGAGACAATATTTTAGGGAGTGTAAGATTATTTCCGTGTGTAGTTTGTACATTTACTTGTGTATCCTGAATGTTAAAAATCAATTTAATCAGTAAAAAGCTAATTTTCAAATTGTCACTCATACAATACAGGAATGCAAAAGCGTTTAAGAATCCAAGATATCGCATTTCATTCATGGGGAGAGTCCGACTTACACGACGTTTAAACTTTACAATCACCTTTCTTGCCATCAAAAACAAGATTGTGACGTTTATCATGATTAGGTTTAAGTGAATTTGATTTCAACTAGTTATAAACCTACTTGTGTATTTTATTATTTTGTAAATTTGTGTTATAAAACATTTTTGACGTGTCTTAATGTCACTCATGTGATCTTTGAATTAATAAAAAAAATTAAATTTAAATTTAAATATCTGTCTTACCGAGATATTTTATTTCAAAACTGTATTCAAAATAGTCGTAGTACTTTTGTTAAATAAGCGTTAGTAGAGTGGTTCCACTCTACTAGCGTTTAATAGAGAAACTAAAACATACAATGATTGACAACTTCAATTATCTATTACTACCGAGTGACCCCAAATTTGACAACCCTCTACTCTATGAACAAAATTTTTGTCCATAGCTTCATCAGTTCTTTGGGGTTTTTTATGCGCCTAAGATTCTTATCATTTGCACTCGTGAAGCATCCGTCTGTATATAAATACATCCCAAAGGCGTCAAGTACGTGTAAAATGCTTAGTGTTGTGAAATCAGATGAAATAATTAATCGTGAGTGAGCGATCGAACTAAGAAAGTGATGGGCCCAGAGCTGAAGAAAAATGGGATGACAAGGGGCAGGAGGGTTGTATTCTTCTGGGAAGTATACTTCTGTCAAGCAATTACTTTATTATTCCAAGAAAGGCTAACATACTCATAAGTATCATAAGAAAATTTAATTCTTGCAATGCGTCTACTATATCTTGCGAATATACAAGTACGCAGTATACATAGAAGTGTTTTAGTCTAGACTATAGAGTATTTTTTCCGTGTGTAGGTGTTAACCGTAGAAAGTAATATTTACAGTATAGCCAGGTGCTGTCAGGATTTTAATTGCCACAATTGAAGCCTACGTAGACTGCCCAAAATAATATGTTTTAATAAGTTTTTTCCTCATTGGCCAGAGTTCTACGCCCCTAAATAACAAATCACTTTCATAACACTCTAATTTTACTAAATTTTATATTGCTAACTAAATATCGAGCAAAGCATGATTGATAATCAATTTATTCTTAACCTTCTTCTGATTTTAATTAGGGATGTTAGGAATTTTATTTATTAGAATAATTTCACACCGACAACAAAACACCATTTTAATTTAGGAATAAATTTCCATAAATACTGGCCTTAAACCATTCTTAGCTTAGGCCTTTAAATTTCCAGACTTAGGTATTGTTAGGCCTTATTTACCTACAACTTTAGACATAAATAAAATATGCCATAATATTACCTTTTACAAGGTGTTTTGCCATATTAGTACACAAGGAAAGTAAAACATTTAATAAGGTGGATTAAGTTTGATTTTTGAATATTGGTATTTGTTCGATTATACGTATACCTAAAGCCTTACCTGAAAAATTAAAGATGCTTTGAGTTTGAGTCAACATTGATTAGTACATTGTGTTTGGACTTCATTCGCTAGACGAAATATTCTAGTCATAAAA
Organism: Philopedon plagiatum; assembly: GCA_963971165.1. Classification (NCBI taxonomy): domain Eukaryota; kingdom Metazoa; phylum Arthropoda; class Insecta; order Coleoptera; family Curculionidae; genus Philopedon; species Philopedon plagiatum. The sequence continues at coordinate 31,081,035 of OZ020198.1, read as the reverse complement.
TAAATGTATCCCTCGAAATTTTTACAAATCTTGACGTTTCGTTCGATTAGACTAGATTAAAAAAACATTCAAGATGTGGCGCTAACGGAGAACAATGAGGGTAAATTGGGTAGACAGGGTCACAAATGACGGAGCGCAGAATCGAGCCAGGGAAGGAGGGCCTACTTGAAGAACCTTACAGAAAAAAAGAGATACAATGATCGGATTCTGATTCTGAAATATGGTGGTCACAATTGTGGGTTGTGGAGGAAATGGCAGAGGGCAGACAAGGCAGAGGTATGCCTAGGCTAAGTTATTTTGATTAAATACTCAAAGACATAGGTAAGGTTAGCTACAAGGGATCGAATGATTTAGCACAGAAATCTCAAGGGACGGAGAGTTGCGTCCAACCAATGTCAGGATTCAGGATTAAAGAGACTCCAAGAAGGAGGAGAAGAAGAAGAAGAAAAAGAATAGAGGATGTAAAAATATTTGTAGAGCAGAAAAATATCACCCACAGAATGACGGTGAACGGTAGTAGGAAGCTTTATCTTCGGTTTCTAATCTTTCAATTGACATGCGCCACAATGTTTTTTTAATCTAGTCTAATCGCCTATATATATATATATATATATATATATATATATATATATATATATATATATATATATATATATATATATATATAAACATATATATATATATATATATATATATATATATATATATATATATATATATATATATATATATATATATATATGAGTGTTATCAAAAATTTTTAGTATTAGATCAATAGGTCGTATTATATCGTCGTAATCTACAAAAGTAAAAAATGATATTAACGCGTTTTCTTTCTAGTTTTGAATTACGTTAAGTTGAAGCCCAGTTTTTAACACTGTTTTTACGGTTTGTGATGTTAAAAGTTCAACAGTAATAGTTTTAAAGTCGCAAATCAATTTCTTATGGAATATCAAGCACATATGGTGGTCCAAATTAATACGGCATAAATTTTGGATTCTCTAAAACATGACAAAAAATCCGTAGCTACGTAGATATTAACAAGAGCCCTTATGGTGTTTTAGATAAATTGTTGCACTAAAACGTCTGTCAATTTTCAAATGTTTGTTGCATACGAATTTAAAGACTTTTTAGTAAAATCAGGAATGAAAACAGTTATAAAGCTAATTTATAAAATTTCTTATTTAAATAAACACAAAGGCAATGTTCGTTACAATATCGTTTTAAAAGAATTAACAGGTTCAAATAAATGTAAATGCAGCTGTGGAACTCTAAAAAAGTAAATTAATATTACGTGATCGTTTGAAAACAAAATAAAAATGTTGGTTGTAATGCAATACAAAATGTAATTTTCCACCATTCTTTTCTTTCTTTAGCCATTTTCTTTTTTATTTTTGTAGAGTCATTACCAGAGAAACAATTTCTATTTAAGTATTGATAGCAATTACAGAAATTGAAGTTAAAAGCAAATTATATTAACTACCGTTAGCCCGCAGCTTCGCTCGCGCATATATTATATCCGTTGGAATACTGGGATTTGTAGCGTACCCTTATCTTATCACGAAAAATTAGCTGCTCGCTTCTTGTAAAAAAAATTAAATCGGTTTAATGATTTTTAGTACTTATCCGTCGTACAACATACATCCGTGACACAACCTATATAGAAATAACACGAAATCATATTTTAAACCGTTACTATTTTCCTACAGTGAACAACCCTTGACAAAACAAAACATTTTGGCACCCCTGTCGCATACACAGTCGTTTCTTTATATAATAATAATAATAATAATAATAATAATAATAATAATAATAATAATAATAATAATAATAATAATAATAATAATAATAATAATAATAATAAAAATGTTTATTTATGCCAATAAAAACAATTTAAAATATAAATATAAAATTGATAAAATTAAAAAAGAAAACCAAAAAATGACAGTAGTATACTAATTGGCATAAATAGGTAGGATTTTGATTTATAAGAAATCATTCTTCCAATCCTACCCCTACTAAGTAACTTTTTATATTATTTTTAAAAGTTATATAGCTTAAGCCCCTTAGACTAGAAGGAATATTATTAAAAATTACAGAAACGAAGACTTATATTTTTCAGTATGATGTTTAGGTATTTTTATTGCGTTCTGATTTCTAGTATTAACATTATGAATATTATTCCTGAATTCAATTTTTTCAAATAAATATCTAGGTTTCTGAGTTAAAATTATTTTATATATAAAACAGGATAAGTGGATTTCGCGTCTTTTTTCTAATTTAATTATATTATGTTTGTTAAAGGTAGGTGATACGTGATCGTATTTTTTTAGTCCTATTGAAAAACGAACACAGTTATTTTGAAGAATTTGTAATTTCTGTTTATCTTCGTTACTGATATTTTTGTGATAAATTATATCACAATAATCTAATCCACTTAGAATAATTGAATCAACCAGCCTAAGTTTAGTATCGGTATTTAAGTAGTCGTTAAATTTATATAAAATTCTTAGTTTGTAGTATGCTTTTTTAATTATATTTTTTATATGTTCATTAAAATTTAGATACTGATCAAAAATTACTCCAAGATTTTTACCAAATTCGATTGAAGTTATCTTAAAATTATCGTTAAGAACAATTTTGAAATCAGAATTATTTTTTACTTTAGTGATTAGTGTTTTAGGATCAGTTAAAATTAAGTTAGTTTTATTTTCATTTATTTTTAATCCATGATCAGTTATAGTTTTTGAAATATTTAAAAGATCCTTATTGATTAAAGAAATACTATTTTTTAAATCTATGTATTTGATTGAGTGGTATAGTTGAGTATCATCTGCAAAAGCTAAAAGATTGCCGTGTTTAATTGATAAATGAAAATCAAAAGTGGATATAATAAACAATAAAGGGCCCAATACTGATCCTTGTGGAACACCTCTAGAAATCGGCAGTGAATTTGAAATGTCACAAATGTATTCGTTTGCAATTTTTGTCACTTGTTTTCTGTCAGATAAATAATGTTTGAACCACTGACAAGATTTTTGACTAAAACCTATATATTTAAGCTTTGCTAATAACATTTCATGATTTAGAGAATCGAAGGCTTCAGCCCTGTATTTATAATACAAGAAACAATTTACACACATTGAATTCCTCTTAAAAAATAATTTTGTAAATTTATTTATAAATTGTCGAGTTTACGAGTAATTATGCAAGATCCAGTTTCGTGACACACCCTGTATATGACGAATACATAAAAATAGTAAAAACCGTTACTTTTATGACTAGTTGTCTTTATCATGGCATACCCTGTATATAAAATACTGTTAAGAAGAAGTTGGCAAAATCTGAAAGAATTATTTATTTCGTCTGTTGATTATCCAGTTGCTGAATAATAAATCCCAGGCCAACTTGTGTAATATTAGGTGAATTGGCTAGGTTTTGTCCCGGGATATACGATCCGGGACAAAGCCTACCTTTCTCTGTGTCAAGTTTCATCGCGATCCGCTGTTTTGTTGGCATCAAATAAACACTGTAATCAGGTATTTTCCAAAACCAAAAACTTTTTCGCAGCTTTGTCCCGTGTGCATGAAAGAAGGGCATCTTCCGCGGCGCCACGTACATTTTTTATGTCCTAAAAACTAAAAAATAATGCAATTCGTCTTCTTGTAGCTGTTACTTCAGCGCGCAGCGGCACCTTTTTGAGATATCTAAAACATAACTTTAAGTTAACTAAGTCCTGTAAAGTGATTCTCTGTTAACTTAATATCGCCGCGTGAGCGAGGATTCTAAGAAATTAATAATCTTTGCCTTTTCATTTGTATGGGTATATTTTTTTAAAAATACATGTTCCTTTTGATTTGGGAATGTTCTGAATGCAATCCAATTTGTCTGGATAATCGTGGAAAATTTTGAAATTTATACATTAATCCATTTTAAATGTTCATTTCAATTAATGTTAGTATGGACATGGACATCAACTATAAAACATTGATTGATTTGAAAATCTTTAGTTCCTATTTGCAGTTAATTTAACGTAAGAGCATATATATCAGATGTTAAGCTTATTTCACGATGCATGTATACAGAAAAATAGTCTTTTACGAACCCTGTACGAATTTAACGCCATGTGAGGAAATTAGTTTATACCTAAATCGTGACTTTGTAGGATATAGGGCCAATAAAAATACATCCGGCGTATCGGAATATTGAATTTTTCTTTCTTCATACACCCAGTACTTGGACTTGAGACCTACGTAGACTGTTCCCGGTAAGAAAAGCAAGAGAGTTTGAAATAATTTGTAGTAATAGCCTAGCCAATAGGTGATGAAAGTTTAAAAATGTTTTTTTCTGTTTCAAATTAGTTAAAGTTACGAAGTACCTTTTCCTGCTACTAAGGAAATATTAAGTACCCCTTGGTTCCATTTGCTTTCACCTGTTAATTTTTTGAAATGTATTGTAACGTTCGTTACTTTTATATTTTTAAGTAGTTCAAATGAATCGCGTGGATTCGCGTAAGCATGAACTCAAGGTAGAAAGATCGGTCATACTATCTTAGCTGACGTTGATGACTTTTAAGTAGGTCATTTTTCCTTGTCATTCTGAAGGGCTGCGTGAACAAGAGAAGGTCCCTTTTCCAGAGGAAATTTAAATCTGATTTCATCCCACCTGTTTCTGCAGATAAATCTTTGTGAGGAACTCTAAAGGGTGAGTAGGGACGATTTTTCTGATTTTTATTATATATTTTGTATGGGCGTGATTCTAGCCTATAATTCCACGTGTTCGAATCTGATCATATTGTTCTTTTTAGGGAAAACCCAGCCTAATTACTTAATGACCTAGTTAGTTTATTTAATGGACCTACTCTGCTGGGTCACGGCGTTTTGATATCTGCCTCCTTGATGGTGTTTTGGTCGTGATTGGATTTTCGTTAACTTGAATAAGTCTTGGACATGTGTTCTTGTCAAAGCATTTTGAAGTAGACTAATGGAGGAGTGCGCTCCACAAAAAATATTATTTGTTTTGAAATCGACCCTTGGCGTTCCAGAGTCTGATGAGCTTTGAACAAAATCACAAACAAGCTAAGTACTTAGTTTTATAATCGCTTAGAGAAGCCATATGGTAAGAATAGCCTATATTTGCTAAAAAGAGCTGGTTTAACATAGTGTCCTAGCAATGTAAAGGCGTTGTAACCTCCTAAAGCTAAATATAAAACTATAAATTGCTTTTATAATTCATCTAATTTATATTCCACGATGCCTTTCCTTTTGTTTTTCTAAATTAGACATTTAATTTAGTTTTAACGTTGTTTCATTACGTGCACTTTTTGATTTTACTTACAGGAGCTTTAGTTGGGCAGTGGGTTATTTGATTCGTTTATATTACTGTCAGTGGCGCCAAATTAAACCTGTGTTTAGTGGCCCACACCAATAATGTTAAGAAGTGTGCAACTTACTTTGGCAAGTACATTGATAGGTCCCTAGCATGTGGCATTAATGAACTAAAATTAGTAAACCCCTCAAGCAAACTGCCCCGCAAGATTAAAGCCAGTCGATGGCTTGTTGTCATACATCTTAGCCTTTACCATAACAACTATTAATTGATAGCAGCAATAAATGTTATAGTATAAAAACAAAAATAAATAAACATTATATTGTCCTATGTAAAAATATACCCTGATAACGATATGTACGTCGCAAACCGCTATGGAAGGGAAAAGAGATTGCGGATCCGATAGACAGGAAAAACTGATGATTTTGTGCATGCAAGAAACAAGATGAAAAGGAAATAAGGCAAGAGAATTAGGTGGTGGGCGCAAGTTAAAAATGAAAAAAAAAAACGGCGCTGGTATTGTACTCTCTAAAGATCTGAAGAATAGTATAATGGGAGCGGTAGGTGGATGATTTTCAACTTGGAAGGGAAAGTTAAATGTGCCGCACCTTAAGAAGAAAATTGCAAAGTGCTAAAAAATTGTGGCAATTTAAAGTTGCTAAGAGGGCAGTGTGGTGGAGAGAGAACTGCTTGTGAAATTTTCGTCGCTTAATTTACAAAAATTGACAATGTCAACAGTTATAAAAGTAGGGTAGTAATAGTAAAATTAAGATATTTAACTTTTACTAAAATATTTATGAGAAGCAAAAACTGACTGAAATTTAGTTTTCCATACGAATAACTATGTGTAAAAAATTCCCCTGGCTGGAAAATGACGATGTTTTGATGAAACAGTATTTATTTTTGTTAAGTAAAATTTGAAATAATATAATTTTAGGCAGTAAGGTTATTATGTTTTCTCAGCTCTCTTAGCTATAAATGGTTACCTCAAAGGTCTAAAACGGACCTAGGTAATTAGTTTACTAGACTGAAATACGAGGAATAGACAAAATACGGCAATAGCATATCATACTCATTTAAAATACCAAAGGGGAAAACATGGTAAGCCAGTCTTTTCGGATTTTAGCGCAGTTTTTAATCTTGAAAATTTAAAATACACATACATACTAATGTACCGTTGCTGTTTTAGGAAATTTAATCCAAAACTTAGTTTTTTAGCCCTTATGATTGTCAATTTAAATAACCAGTGGTCAGAGTCGACTTTTAGATGAGGATCTACTGCCTTATTATTAAGAAAGGGGAATTATAATACGTTGTTGTATAAGTTTTGCAAGACTTCATTTATATAGAATTAGTTTAAACCAGCAGTCAGTTACAAAATATGACATCTCTATCTATAACTGATTATTTTTTTTAGTACTGCTTACATAACAGGAATAACTCAATTTAGGTACATAATAGTAATAAATAGAAAATTGCAAACGTCAAAAACTCGAAATCCATAAAGATCATTAGAATAAAAGAGACTGCGTTATTTACCAATTAAACCGATTAATCTTCCAAATACATTGACGATATTATCAGGATTAACAAAGCGAATATTAAGTTTTAGCTCTGTGAACACTATTCACTTAAACAACAGGAAAACTGTTTATTAAAGATATACAAAGATTATCTTCGCTGGTGCATTATAAGACTGTCAAACAACTTATGAAACAGGGCTATCTTTAAATCTGGTCAAGGTGCCTCCTACCGCGATTTCTGGGCCCTAACCCCAGTGGCCTGATCTTCCTTCATTCTGGGTTTAAGCCTGCTTGACGAAGGGCTAGGGCACAAACATCCCGATGGCAGGAGGGCACCTGGACTAGAATCAAAGATAGTAAATTGGGAAATGGAAAAGAAATTTCAAAGGTATCGTGTAGGGTGTCAAATGAAAGCTTATTGAAGCATGAACTCAACAACATATATTATGTATTTTTTATGCATTTTTTAAAACATTTTCGAGAAACACGCTTAAAAATTGCTGTTCCCCATCCTTATCACCAAAGGGATCGCTCAGACAAATCTGAAAAAAATCATGAACATTGAGAATTAGATGTAGATCAAACCAAAGTTATCATGATTGAAAAATTCTAGCGCGATCAATTGTTATAAACAATTAATGTAATCTGATTGTTTATTCCCTTATATGTAAATGCTGAACCATTGGTTTTAGCGAAAAAGTTTTTCGATAAAAAATATTTCTCAAGATGTAAGGAACAACTTTTATCCTTACACGTTTTTCAATGCTCCGCGCATACGCGATGTTATTCAGTGGTGGTGCCATCGGCGGCGGTAGGTAGCGCGGCAGATGGGCGGAGGTTGGGCGGCCGAGGTTTGCTCAAGTTAAGTAGGGGACTGATGGCACGGAACAATAATTGTATAGCTTGCACTTGACCGAATTTTTTAGGTTGCATTACACTATTTCTCTTGATATTTCATGAAAAATCCAATAAGGAGTACGCACATATTTTTTTATTGCGTGAATCCTAAGGAAGCCATTATAAACCCAAAGATATTATTTTGAAGAGAATTACTAGGTATTATAATTTAACTATAATTTTTTTACCCCTCGATATAATTTACTACAATTTAAAAAGCCAGTTGCCGTCAGTGCCAAGTGACGTCTGGGGATAAGCAAAAATAAGTGTCAATGTACATATTGCCGTAAAGCCTGAGCTAAAGTTAAACAGGTTTGTTATGCAATACAAAAAACATCCACATTTCCTAGCGTCACATACTCTATCCGATTTATTTTTCCCTCGTCGCAACACATCCGAGGAATTTAACTTCGGAAACAAAGGTATGCGTTTAGACGAATAGCATGTGGAGAGCCGCCTTATTTGCCCAGACCATGGATCTATTATAATATGGATTCGATATCCGTATACTGTGAGCGTATCGAACGTGAAGCCTTATATAATATAAATATTTTGTTGTTTGTTATTCTCTTGAGAGAGCAGTTTACGAACTACGAACATAGACAAGACTACGAATTACTACGTAATTGAATCAAGAATGGTAGTAGAAAGAGATAAAATAGCATTGGAGTGTTGGAGCTCAGAAGTGTTGTTGTCTGCTGGGTGCTTAGGAAAAACGTCTGGGAACGCTCGGTTACACGTACGTCTTTGTCTAATGAACTAGAAAAGAAAAAGTGCGACGTATCGATTTATATAGATTTATAAATGACTCAGAGCGACTTTAAATAAACGCCTTTAGAAATAACCTAACATAACATAACCTATAAATAATAAAACCTTTTCAACTTAAATTTATTACTATTTAGCAGAAAAATAAAATATTTTGGGGCTTTTATTACTTTTAGTAAATCTTGTGATGCTTCTAACGTATTTTTGTACAGAAATACAAGGTAAAATAAGATGTGGCCAATGTTTACAAATTATGTTTACAGTGTCGTTTAGAATGGTTTGTTTTGGCTTCAAAGAATGTGAAATCATCCCGTATCCAGTCCTAATAAATCCATGGCCCAGACGGTAATAATTGTTCTTTGTGTTACGGTTTTTTCCTTTATTGTAATTTGTGTATTATTCTTTTTATCAAACAATAAAATCTATTAAAAAACCACCTTATAATATTGTATTGTGCCAATGTGCAAAAATACCACTGCAAGTGCCCTGGAAACCTCGTTTCCCACGTATCCAGAACAACCGATGTTGGAGTGAAAAGTTAATAAAAAAATTTTCAGAAATAGGCATCATTGAAGGTCAGTAGAGGAAAGGAACTTTTTTTCTAAATCATAAAACATACGCATTTTTGTTAAACATTATATTCTTTTTTGTATACCGTAAGGTTATACTGTTTAGTAGTAATCTATACTATTATCATAGTCTATTATTTACACAAAAAGTAACAAAACTAGTTAAATGTAGAATACATACATAGAAATACAAAAAAGTGTACGTTGGAGATAAAAATAACTGAGGCCCTAATTCTAGACTCTATGGGTGCTGAATATAAGACAGTGTCCTAATTTAAGATACTACTTCAAAATTATTTTTTGTTTTTGCAAAAAGAACATATAAATGTGCTGGTGTGTAGTGCCCCACAGTCCCCATGTGCCCATCGAAAGCATTTAACACATTTTGCCCATTGTTCTCCATTGTGATCTTCATAAAAATGACCAGAACAAAATAAGCATTCTGCGTTACTTTCCCCACTTTCGTCGGAGGAAACCGCCATCCGACTTTCTGCGCCATCTGAGCTTGAGCTTAAGGAAGGTTTCCGTTTACGGGCTTGTTGAATGTTGATGCCCCTCCAATTTTTATATTTTTTTCCCTTTTCCTGATAATTTTGTTGTTGTCTCTTTCAGTTTAGGAACCTTTTTATTTTTGTTGATTTTCTAATTCCTCTTTGTATGGAGTTGAAGTAATAACGCAAGCTTTTTCAGCATTTTTTCTAGGTTCCGTTTTATTGTAAACAGGCAAGGGGTGTATATCCACTGGTAGAACTAATATATTTTTCTAAAATAATATTTTTTTTTTGAGGCGGAGTAAATTTCTCTTCAGGGATATTTATAGTTAGGTCTGGGGTTATCTCTTGAGGCAATATCTGGGTCTATTGTGATGGTGAAGGAGTTCACTCTCCTGGGTGAATGTTTTGCTGGACTGGTGTTTGCGCAGAGGTGCTAGAAATGGGATCATCATGTAACAGGGTGGGAAAAAAATATGTTTTTTCTAAACAACTTAAAAAACGTTTTTTTGTTTTAAACTGTTTTAAACTGTTATGAAAATGTTTAAAACCTGTTTTAAACACATCAGAAATTAATTTAAGGTTTGACTACCGTGAAAGAGTGGATATGATAATTTTGGTTTACTTTTCTTTTTGTATCTTGTTACGTTTACACTTTTGTATGGTTTTACTTTTTATTTTGTTATTGGATTAGTAAGTCCACTGTAGGTTGGTAAACTAATTTTTTTAAAATTGTTTAATTGTTGACAAGACAATGTCTTAAACGTGTTTTTGCTGGTTTTAGTGTTTTTTCATACTTTATTTAATATTAAATGTTAGTTATGAATGATTTTTGTTTGTTTATATTTTAATATTTGTTTAACATATTTATGATTTTTAGTAGTCTGCCAAATTTTATTATTGGATGCGGATTAGTACACTGTAGGTACACTAATTTCTGTAAAAAAATTGCTTAACTGCTTAACAAACGTTGCCTTAAATGATGTGTTTTCGGTATTTTTAGATGCTTGTTTTTAATGTTAAACGTTAGTTATGAGTGCCCTTGTTTTATATTACAAGCTTTTATTTAACTTCACCGGTTAGTTTGCTTGTATGTTTGAATGTATGTATGTTTAGGTCAAATATTGCAACCAAAATTTCGACTAGTCCTAATTAAGCTAGAGCTTTGAAATTTTGCACACGTATATAAGTCCGGTGACAATGCAATATGGTATATTTAATATTGTTCTAAATCCAATATGGCGGACGCCCCAAGATGGCGGATTACCTTTTTCTTCACAATCCCCATGATATGGGTATCAAATGAAAGGGTTTGACGAGTAGAATACGATAAGCTATGTGACGTCATTCTGAACTCAATATGGCGGACGCCACAAGATGGCGGATTCGGATTACAGTTTTCTTCACAATCCCCTTGATATGGGTATCAAATCAAATGAAAGGTTTTGACGAGTAGAATACGATAAGAAGTAAAATATCTTGTAATAGTGATGCATTATCAGAAATGCATACGTAGCTACAAAGGTTAAAAATAAAATGTTTTAAAAATACTTTTTAAAAAACAAGTTTTTATTATTTAGATGTATTAAAACGAAAAAACTAAGTATAGTTTACTTATTGGGTAATGCTGAATTCTATTTATAAGTGGACGTAGTTCACGTGGGTGGATCCTAATAAAGGTATCTAGTATCAAATTTATCACTGAAATAGACCATAATACATTATGTTAAATTTATTGACTTAAAAGCTTGTCGCGTGAATATCAAAGAAAAATACATACTTACGTACTTACAATTTCTGCGAAACAAAATTAATGCCTGTATGAACTTTTCCCGCGCGACGAGCTTTTAAGACAATAAATTTAACATAATATATTATATCTATTTCAGTGATAACTTTGATACTGCTTTTATTAGGACCCAACCACGCGAACTACGTCCACTTATAAATAGCATTCAGCATTGCCACAATGATAAAACTATACTAATTTTTTTCTTTTAGTACATCTCAATAATAAAAGCTTGCTTTGAAAAAATATTTTTTTACAAAATTTTATTTTAATATTGGTTTTGCAGATTTATGATTTTTAGTAAAGTCTACCAAATTAAACAACTTAAAAAAAACATTGTTTTAAACATGTTTTAAATAGTTTTAAACAAATCTGTTTAAAACATCAATAAGTGTTTTAAATATGTTTAAAACGCATGTTTTAAACATTTTGTTTGAAACATAATAACCCTGTCATGTAAACTTTGGCCTGTGTGAATACCAAAATCATGGCTATGAAAAATATTGCGGTTGCAAGGTCCAATCCAATCCAGTTTTGCAAAAAGCATTTGAAGATATTTTCGTAGTAGCGGCCCTAAATGTAAATCTAGTTTAATAGAAAAATACTGTTTATTTTTGAATACCTTTCATACCTCTCTGCCACTAGAAAAAGATTAAAAAGCGATTTTTACTTAATCCCGTCTTTCATAAATACCGTTGGCAAACAGACATAGCCTGCAATTCACAAATAAAAAGAACTTTTCGATTAAACAATATCTGCTCTCTAAAGTAGGTAGCCACCAAGTTTTTCATGATATTTTTATTTTTATTGAAAAAATGCTGAAAAACGTCATCAGTGTTCAACGCCAATTACCGGAACCTTATCTTATGATTCTTTCAATCAGATTAAAAGTAGGATTATCGATTATTTAATTTAAATTATCTCATCGCTAGTATACAGCAATGTGACAAATATTTTTTCTAAATGAGAAACACTGAACGCTCTGCAAGCTTTTTGCTGAAAACAAAAAGATTAATTATTATTCCATTTAGGTTGAGCAGGGAGAAAACGCCAAAATTGTCATAGAAAACTATATCTGGATTCGTGTCGGTGGACTTATAGTGTCCGGCCGGGTTGGCGACAGCTGTCGAGTCCCTTTTCAGCGTCTGCATAAAACACGAGCTAAAAACGAATCTGCATCTCATGTTACTACATACGGGGAAGTTAAGTCTTCGTCCTTTCTAAAATTACACGAAAACCAACTTTAACTCTAAATTTTTTATACCAAAAGTTTACTTAAACAAAGGAAGTCGGATAAAATGTACTGATGGAAAAACCTATTTTGTGGCCGCTTGATGCGATTTTAAATATAAAATGTAGAATGTAGGCCGTGAGAAAAAAGGGTATAAATTGTAAATATCATTTATCATCATTTATACCATTTATTCCAGGCTGAGTTTTTTAAAGTGTTACAAGGCGATACCTATCTCGAAAACGGCAATTAAAATATTTTCATGGAATTTTGGTGAGTTAATATGGAGATGGGGAGACATATTTAAATATATTTGTGACCTTTACTCCATCTCCCTATTTTAAGGTGTGAGGGGTAACGTTGGAATTTTAAATGGGATGATGTACTTTTGTTTATAAAATTCGAATCTACGTAAAAAATTATATATGTGTACAATTTTTCTTTGATTTGTTCTTTTGATTACCGAATTATGATTAATTAGGTTATAAAACAAACAAAAATTGTTTACCATTTAATTTCAACTTATTTATCGTCTGTCATGCTTAAGAAGTTGTTCGAAATGCCCCCCTTCAACTTCCAAACACTTTTTCACTCTTTTTCTAAATCAATTTCGTACCCGCTGTACAGGTGTCACTAACAAACAGGCAAAGCGGACACGGCCTACCATTTCATTCGTGTCTTAAAAACGCAAAATAATTTCTGCGGCGCGCGGCTGTAGACTGGTCGCATGTCGGCCACTGTTCAGCAGTTGCAAAATCATGTCACTACCATCACTATAATGTATTGTTAAAGAACTTTTTCTTGTTAGACAAGATTTATTAAGGACTTTTTTTAATGATTATTGCTCTTGCTGCCAACAGGATGTTCTGTATCCCATTCACCACCTTAAATATATAAAAATAATATATATTACATTTGTGACTTAGGAGTGAAGGAAAATATTGAGAACCACACAATCAACATAAAGTTTCGTAGAAACATGGGTCCGATTCTCAATCATGACAAAGATTCAGGGGGAAACATTATTAAAGATTTTTTTTAATACATTATTAGGTACTAGGGAACGATGAATTTAACTTGTGTCAATTATATTTAAGAATCACGCATGGAAGGTTATAGAGCTCTTCCTTGACCAAGGTGGTGCCACCCCACACATCCACTTTAAGGGCTGGTGAAATTCCTACGGATGTTTTCACTTCTGGATGGGTTAGTCGGACTTTCCCAGATACACCCATCGGATATACTACTTAGGATTCGGTCTTTATGGACTGTCGCAAAGATAAAAAATGCTTGTATTGTCAAATTTTGTTTAGCATTGGTATATTATCTGACAATTAATTGAGTAAAGCAATCCAATATTGTAAATTTATGTTCTGCTCTGTTTCAACGCTTTAGCACCTCGAGCGTCGATTTTCATGGTTCATTTCTAGCTCTGAGCCTTTAGGATAATTTATCTAACTGGGGCCATTTATGAATTACGTAACGCTGAAAGGGGGAGGAGGGGTTCATCCGGGTCTGGGGGTGTTTAAGGCACCGTTACGTAACTTTACCAATGACAATTCAAATACGCGCTTTTTGATGGATAAAAATAGGGGGGTGATAGGATTTTGTCGTTACGTAACTTGGGGGAAGGTGTCAAAGGCTGAGTTACGGATCTTTACAAGGGAGGAGGAGGGGGTCAAATTACTCAAAATTAGCGTTACGTAATTTATGAATGGTTCCACTATATATAGATATCCGCTTGTTGGGATGAACTCAGCCAAATGTTTTAGTTTCTTTTTGTTTTACACATTTTAACCATCGATTAAGTTTTAAAGGTTTGTTTAGTTGCAAAGGCTCAGGTGAAACCTTGAAGTTATTTAGATTGATTACATTTCTATTTCAGGTTTCCCAATTTTGTCATGTTCATGACCTGCCAGATGTCTATCCAAAGATGACAAGTTTGTAGCCGAAAAAGTTGCATTGTTGCCTCCGCCTGGGTTGTAGGTCGCAGGTCGAGTGGGGATGTTCCCCATTGCTGATGTAGGGTTCGATTTTATAGTCCCTTTAATGCCTAAGCAGGTTAATTTCTAAAAAGTTACTAACTTTTACATTGTGATTTTTGCAATGGTCTCACTACACTATTGGACAGCCAGTACATTTTCTTGGGAGAGAGATTCCATATCGCACCTTACATTTGTCTTTTAGAGGACCAGGACTATCTTTTTCCTGCATTGATAAAATAGAGTGTAAAAATCTTTTCAGAACTAATTTAAACTAAGTAGCTAAGTAGCATGCTTTGACTCATTATTAAAAGTAAAATAGAAGGGCTGTGCAACATGGGAAGAAATCGCAACTCCTGGCTAAAAAATATAAAAATGCGAATTAGTATTTTAGGTACAGAACAACTGATTTGATTAAAAGAAGACGGGGAGTGACATTTTGAAAAAGATCTGATCTCATCTGATTCAGGTCCGATCTCGATCCGCTCTCGGTCTGATCTCTCCTGGTTGACATTAGTAAATTGCTTAGGTTTGTGTTTTGGTCAGTTGTTTCTTGTAGTTTTCTGAGCAATATAGTCTACGGTATATCGATAGACTGAAGAAAAGCACAAGCTAGTTATGCTATTATTGGTCCGATATGTACCTGTAAAATGCACATTATACACGATTAAAAGAATTTGACTGGAGGCAGAATGAGATTGATCCATGAAAAACTCTACAGTGTAATTTAAGCTAGCGGCTATAAATAAATTCGGTGCTTCGCTCGAGGTGTGTTAATATAAGCAAGAATTAAAAAAGTACTAACACGTTTAATTTCCGATCAATTCTCGTTTGTTCCAATAAAAGATCCCCGACTAGATTTCGATCAGAAATGGAATCAGCCGAATGAATTTAAATGTATGTGCTGATTGTTTTCTGGAAACTGTTGTGGTAGTTGAAATAAAGCCTAAAACAAATATTGTTGGTGCATTGCGGTACATTATGGAAACGGTTACGGTGGTTGGAATAAAGCTTAAAACAAATATTTATGGTACATTTACATTCACTTTCATATCGGCTTAAGCCACTTTCAAAGTTGTCATTTTAAAAACGACCATTTACATTTAATTGGAAACCGCAATTTATTGGTTATGCCGGGTTACGTCATTGTCAGATATATTAATGGTTGTCAGCGTAATGTTTGCAAATTATCTAAATATTGTACCAATTTATTTTAAACCCCGTTTTGTGGGCTACTACGGTGTAGTTCTTGGTGGTCGTAGAAGGGGAATATCTAAATCGGATCGCAATAGTATTCCACATTAGTGTTTATTAACGTTTTTTGTACATGTGTCCCGTTTTCTTGTACAAATATATTTTGTGGCATTTTGCGTAAGTTATTTTAATTTTCCAGGGATCTATATAATTGATTATGTATTGTAATAACCTAAAGATCCTATTTTCTTTAGGGCGCAAAGGAATATGTAAAACAATCATGGCGAATAAAATACTTTAGAGCCTATTTTATGTTTTCATTTTTTTGATACAACATGAGTTGTTCTCTATTTTTCATGTTTGTCCCGCCTTAGAGGGTCCCGCTATATGCACAGGTTAAGAACTGTCCTGCATAATAAAAAAGCAGTGTTATTAAAATATACTACATATTTTAAATCTGGAGGATAAGCCTTATTAACAAATCGTTATATTTCTAATCTTTGTCCTAGGTAAAAAGTACCGTAAAGTACCATAAAATTAAGATAATAAAATGACTGAAGAAAATACAGTCGACCTCTCGTTTTAAGGCCCTAAAATACAATATCGTGGCCTTCAGTAGCGCATCCTATCTTTTTAGCCTTTAAGGAACTAAAGGCTTTCTGTCTATTTGTTCGACAGTCCTGTTCTCAAAAACGACGACTTTCGTAACCATAACTAGATAATAAATAAATAAATCCACGAAAATTCCTTAGATTTTTTTTTTCAAAAACCAATGTTGTGACATTTTTTGTGAATAACTTTTTTCGGAAACATCTTTGAAAGGTCTCATTTTCGAAAATATACTTTTTGAAAAAACACTTTTTTCGAATACCTATCCGTGTTTTTAAACGATGTTTTTTCGAAAACGGATCTACGAAAAATTTTCGGAAACAAATTTTTATAAAATAATTTTTCAATAACACATTTTTTGAAAGAATGATTTTCCGAAAATATCTTTTCTCAAAAAGGAAATTTTGCGAAAATATGTATATAACTTTTCGAAAATTGATTTATAAACTATACTACTTAGTTTAAAAAATATTAATGAAAAAAATACAAAATAATCCTTAGCAAACCTAAACGATTTTTTTTTAATTTGGTCATGTGTCCTGAAGTTTGCTACATTAACTTTGAAATAAATTGTAGAAAACTTATTTGTTCGAAAAGGCGTTATTCGAAAAAAAAAACTATTCGAAAAAGGTGTTTTTCGAAACATTTGCTCTCAAAAAAATGTACTTTCAAAAGATGTTATTCGGAAAAGTGCGTTTCGGAGAACATAAGACCATCGTTCAATAGTGATGCTAATCCTTCCAATCGATTCGCTCCCATGAAACTATATTTTATGTATTCCTTAGCAACTGTATTTCTCACATCACCAGTATATTATGGTCTGTCGACCTTTTCCTTTTTTAATAAGTTACCAGCTTGGCCTAGGCGATTAATCCAAATTTACTCTTTTGCCTGGTGGTGAGTGACACTCACTTATAAAGCTGTCTTTTGCTACAAAATACAAGTAGAAAGCAGCTTAGAATTGTAACTGGTATTTTAAATATGGCCACCGTGAAAATACCTGAAATTTCGAGCATACGCACGTAAATGTCACGAAATTCTCTTAACATTCATGTGCTTACTGCTGTCAATTACTTTTAAGCTTAGCAAAAGTCAAATTGACAAATTTACGGTTGCATTGTTGAATTTTGTTGTTAGCGCATAATTGTTAAGCGCACGCCAAATTGTACTTGAACGCAATGAACCTTTTATACCTTGAACAATCCAGCTGCTTCCTTTCATGTGTTGTGTAAGCTATTTTTTTCCTTATAGTCCAGTTCCTATTTTTTATGATGGAAGAATAAACCTTTTTTATTGTTTCTAGTTCCTTAATTCACAACCTTATACCATTACACTTCTAAGAATTGTATGTCAGTCTTTTATTGAAACTTATTCTTATTCAATCTAGAGAAATTTTTATTACAATTATTTCTTGTCCGTGCTTATTCGTTCTGTTTCCACTTTTATTTTTCTAAGCTTAAGTTTTCGGTTTGTAAGACAATCTAATATACTTTAGCACTAACACCCGGTCTCCGGTGGCCGAGTTGGAACGGCGCCGTAAATAGTAGATTAAGTTTTGAAATGACGTTGTAAATAATATGTAATGAATAAAATATGGTTGACAGTAAGTAGCTTCGCAAACGGGAGGCGCGGGCTCGACTCCTGCTTCGACCATGGATATTTTGTGATTGTTGGAAGGTGGTAGAGGATTTCTTCCTCGACCGAGGTGGTACCACCCCACACATCCTCTTAAAGGGCTGGTGAAGTCCCTACGGATGTTTCCAGCCCTGGATGTGCGAGTCGGATTTCCCCAGTACACCCACGGTACATAGTAGGTACTTAGACTTCGGTCTTCGTGGGCGGTCAGAACATAAAGAAAACATAATGTGAATTAACGTATTAATCGCAGTAATGTTCTTGGCATAATATTTCAGTGTGATATCAACATTATATTACCAGAAAAATCGCCCACTTTTGGTTAAAAGAATCCAATCAACGACAGGTTGGTTCCCACTGCAGGGGTACGATTCCACCAGTGGCGGCTGGTGAAATTTCAAAGTTGTATATCTCTGTTCCTACGTACAGGACCCTTACCAAAGTTACGGGTTTTAATAGTGAGCCCACTGGGAAGGTTTTGGTAAAGAAAAAAACATTTTGTAATTTGCGACAAAAAGTTGAATTTTTGGTGGGCCTCACCTAAGAACACAATAAACACGTTTAGATATTTTATTTATTATTTTCTCTAAACAAATTTTACATCATTTTGGCGACATGTTTTAAAGTTTGAAAGAAAAAAATGTGTTAGTAGAAAGTTATAGTCATTTGATTTTTTTTTAAATTATATTTTAGGCTTAACAAAATTCAAATGACTATAACTTTCTACTAACACATTTTTTTCTTTCAAACTTTAAAACATGTCGACAAAATGATGTAAAATTTGTTTAGAAAAAATAATAAATAAAATATCTAAATGTGTTTATTGTGTTCTTAGGTGAGGCCCACCAAAAATTCAACTTTTTTTCGCAAATTACAAAATGTTTTTTTTCTTTACCAAAACATTCCCAGTGGGCTCACTATTAAAACCCGTAAATTTGGTACGGGTCCTGTAAGTAGGAACAGAGATAGGTATACAACTTTGAAATTTCACCAGCCGATACTGGATTCCACAGGGGCAAAACTTTAAAAAAATGTTGCAAATCAAATTTTTTCACGGACATAATAGCTATTTACCGTGAGGCAAGAGATACTTTTCCGCACGCGATTGTAGTTAACCTAACGACGCGAAGCGAAGTTCAGTTAGCAGTCGAGTGCTGAAAAGACACTTTCCGCACGTGTTCGGTACAATGTTTTTTCTACACGGTAAGGAAAATTATCTAGTTTTGGTATTTTGTGGTATTTATTATTTTTAAAATATTTTATTTCAGTATAGACGTCAAAGTGAAGGTCAACTGTGTTACGAGTTGGAAGTGGTAGCCTGGTTTTGGAGGATCCGATGTGCATTTTGTTTTTGTTTTGTAAAGACTCGTCTACATATCCTTCAGCAACTTTTGTGGACTTCCATCCACCATGGCGCTTAAGATTCGTGATGTCTACTCCACAGTCTACTAGCAGAGTGGCTGAAAACCGCCTAAAATAATGCCCAGTGTAGAGGTCGGGATTTGGCAGTTTTAGGTATCCAGCCACGTCCGTGGGCATCTTTCCGACTTTGTTAATTCCTACACATTGGACAGAACAGTTTCCGTTTTGGTAATTTAAGAAAAATCTTCTTTGGGGCGTATTTTGTGGGC
Source organism: Philopedon plagiatum (assembly GCA_963971165.1). Classification (NCBI taxonomy): domain Eukaryota; kingdom Metazoa; phylum Arthropoda; class Insecta; order Coleoptera; family Curculionidae; genus Philopedon; species Philopedon plagiatum. The sequence continues at coordinate 31,061,388 of OZ020198.1, read as the reverse complement.
GCAGTAATGCATATTTTTTAGTTTAAATTTCGTTCCCAGCTTACTACAAAGTTTCTGCGTTGATGGGTTTTATTATCAGGAATCGTAATATGTATCAAGGATTCTTTGTCTTTAATGTTATCTAGGGTCAAATAAGTTAATTCTTGACGGGCGGCAGGCGCCTGCTACCCCAATTAATGTGATAACTTTAGTCAAAAGGCATACCATCATCTGGAGCCTCGTTCAGAAATTACTATATATTGTTTCTTGTTAGAGTTTTAGATTTTTGGGCTCAAATCCAACATTCTTTTTCTTAAGAAAGGCGATCACTTTATATTTGCTTATATCCAAATTATGTTTTAATTTTAACATATATTTTAACATTGAGTACCTTGACCATAACGTGGATGGTTTGCAAGTTTTTGAAATGTCGGAAAAGTACACTAGAATTACCTCTTCTTTCTTGAAATCGTTTATTGTCCATTTTGAACGCCATTTACTAAATGTTTCCAACTCTTATTCATAAAGGTATTTCGATTTTTCTGGTAACAGTTCGACGTTCACATTCTTGGCTTCTTCGAGAATGTCTTTCGGTACTCCATCAATCATAATCTCTTCGATTTCTACTTCGATCTCCATTTTCTACTCCAAAGTTAGATAAAAGTCGAATAACCTGTGTATTTTCACTTTGACGTCTATACTGACAATCAACAAATAGGTAAATAACACAAACTTAATTGCATAGAAACGATATAAGTAGAAAGGCCCTGCAATTATTCGGTGGATTCATAATTTTTGGATGGTTAGTTTTTGTGTATTTCCCACCAATATTTTACTAAATGTGTTAAATTGGACCTTTCAGTCCGTGTCCGGTGATGTTAACTAGCACACGAAGTCTAATTAAGTGGCGATATAGGTATGTGATTGTTGATGTATTGTTTCCCGCATCAGTACGGAAAACTTTTAGCAGTAGTGCGGAACAGTGCAACTTTCAGCATACATATAAGTGCGGAAAGTATTTACTTTCCTCACGCTCGTTGAAAAAAATATATTTTTTTCCAAGAGGATATTGTTGCTTTAGTTTTATTCAGTTTGCAACTTAATTGCCACCAATTAAAAAGTGTTTTTTTGTCAAAGCAATGTCAAATCTACTATTTTTTGATTCTGGTCTGGGTGCCCTCCTGCTAGTATACTACCAGACCAGAATCAAAAAATAGTCCTTTTTCAATTTTCATTTTGCGGTGTTCTTGCTGTGCACTAGTGAAGAAGTTAATCTGTGCATTTACATTTAATATACTGCCACTGTGCACTTTTTTGCACAGGTGCGTTGCTTTGTCGTTTGACGAGGTGAAAAGGTTTATCAAATCATTTCACCATCGCTTGTGTCGTAGCCAATCAGCTTTCTTAATTTCTTTCTCTCGAAATCTACAAACTGGAAGCGAACCTTTTGGTGGCTACCAGAGCTGTAAAGTATTACTTTAGAGTCGCTACGTGCCTGGTCGTAAAAGGTAAAACAATTTCTATGATATTCTTACCTACAATATGTCAAGCTTATATTTATTATATGCATTCTTTTAAAAAACCCATTAGCCGGTTAAGACTGATATTGCCAACGTTTCTTTTTTTGTGAAAGATTGTAGATAAAAAGAAGAATTGCACAACCTGTCGAGAAAGGTACTACCCCGCACATTCAATTAAAGGGCTGGTAAATTCCCTACGGATGTTTTCAACTCTGGATGTGTGAATCGGACTTTCCCAATACACCCACGGTATAAGGTACTTAGCGTTCGGCCTTTGTGGGCTGTCAAGAAGATATATGATATAATAAGTCAGATATATGTTTCGCAATATTTAATTCATCACTGGCTACCCTGTATAATATTGGTTATTTCTCTAAACATAATAGCCTTGGAGTTTACAGAGTTATGATAACTAAAATACGAGCTTTCTTAGCTCTTGGAAGATGTACTATTAAAAATTCAACTTATTTATTTATTCTTCCTCGTTCTTCTGCCATCTGAATAAACCTTAGTATTGGAATATATTCATGTACAACAGCATTCGTGAATAAAATAGGTATGGAATAACGGGAAGCAATTTTAAATTTTTGTTCGACACAATACCTTTTTATTGATTAACTACACAATATACAATGTTACATCAAAATATGATCCTAATAAAATTATATGTCCAACATTTAGGACTAGCAACCTTTCCATTCAGGGTTACTTCGGCAACCCTGAACACAGTTCACAATAAATCTATAAAGGTTGTAGTGTCCGAGACCGTGAAGCCCACTTCCTTAAACTAAACTAAACTTAACACATACGGAACTGACGAGGCGACTATGGTAGTGTGGTGTCTTTAAAACTATCTGTCACATATTTCAACTCTACTTCATGTGCCATTTTGGTCGATATGCGCCGTTGCGATTTTTACAGCTTACACCATTTGTAGGAGAATATCCAGGTTAAATATTTTCCATATCACAAAATAATGTTTTGTGATTTAAAAATATACAGAGATGAAAGGCAAGATATGGATCAAACTTTACATATTATTATTTAGAGATTCACGGGTCTCTAAAAGAACTGTTGCTTTATACAATACACAGTAAAAATGATAAAATTTATTTAAATTCGAAATATATTTCACCAGTGTAAAATAAAATAGGAACAGACAAAACAGAATGTCAACAACTTCTTTCAGGTAAAACTGGTCGTTTGAAGGAAAAATTATAAATATGTTAGAGGTAATCAAAAATTGGCATACATTTATCACAAAATTGTGGTGATATGAAACAAATAACTTCTATATCAATTTTATTCTTAAAGAATTTTATTAAGATTTGACAATAACAAATAATTTTTAAAAAACGTTAATTTTAAAATTACTAGAAAAACAATAATTATCATGAATTAATAAAAATTTTACCAAATGCCAATAGCTTCTTCAAGTTAAACCTGTTGCTTTAGGGAGAATTTTTAAATATACTTCAAGGTCCTTGAAGTTTGCATAAACCATTCGTTGTTAATCTTTTTTAAAATAAATAAATTTTCCAGCAATTTTTTTCTTAAAAGATTTTACAACAGATTCATTTTTCTACCGTTCATATTACTGATCATATACTGAGTAGGAATTTTAAAATTAAATTAATGCTTAAAACATCGGTCAAGTGCAAGCTATACTTGCACAATTAGTGTTCCGTGCCATCACTGTCAATACTGATAATATACTGAGTCCTAATTTTAAAATTAAATTCCTGCTTAAAAAATCGGTCAAGTGTAAGCTATACTTGCAAAATTAGTGTTCCGTGCCATCAGCCTCCCATTTAAATTATTAGCAAACCTAAGCAAACCTGAGCAAACCTGAGCAATATTTTCTGTCGAAAAACTTTTCTTTTAAGCCAATGGTTCAGCAGGTATAAGGAAATAAACAATTAAATTGTTTATAACAATTGATGGCGCTAGAATTTTTCAGTCCTAATAATTTTGGCTCAATCTACTCCTAATTCTCAATTTTCAGTTTTTTTTTAGATTTTTCTGTCAGATCCTTTTGGTGATAAGGGCGGCGGACAGCAATAATAATAATACACTCGCGTTTTGATTGGGCCAAATTGAAAATTTTTAAAAAACGGCAAGGTCAAAAGTTGTTCCTTACATCGTGGAAAATATTTTTTATTGGAAACCTTTTTCTCTAAAACCCATGGTTCAGCAGTTATAAGGAAGTAAACAATAAAATTGTTACAATTGATCGCGCTAGAATTTTTCAATTTTGATAATTTTGAACGGGAGGGAACAAACTCGTTCGTGTTTATGCATGTTCGGACGCATGTCGGTAAGTCAGCGAATCATCAAAGGAAATTCATGCTCAATATGGACAGTGCCAGTGTGTGTAGCGAACGAATGAGCGAAGTCGATCCATAAACAGAATTTGTTCAAGTTTAGTCATTGTTAATTTGTTCAACGCTTTTGTTAATCGATTTTTTGAAACTTTTATCTTCTTTAGAAATGATAAGTCCAATCAAATTTAACAAACATTCTAAATCTACCGTAGACATTTTACAGAAATTTGTTATTTGGCCCAAATTATCACTTGCTAAATCCGTCAACAAAATATGACCTCCGGTTTTGTTTCTTTTTTTTTAACAAATCAGAACAGCACACTCTCCTCTTTTCTCTTTTTTTTCGGAAAGTCCCACCATAACTATAAAACTAGCAGCGATAGTTTTATTATATCATCATCTATATCCGACATGATTAAATATTAATTTTGTTTGGTGCCGCGGATCATCGACGAATGCGAATGTTCGTCCAAATGAAAACGTCGAAATACAAACGAACGAGCGAATACGAACGAATTCGTTCCTTCGTTCGTTCGCTCCTGTTCGCTCTAATTTAAAAGCACCTTTAGAGTTCAATAATTTATTTTAGTATAAATAGTTTATTTCTGTGGGTGTGTGTTATTTATTTTTTCTAACTAAAGCTTATTTTGTACTGTGTTTTCAATAAAAATGTTTAAAAATCAACATTTTGCTTAGTTTCCTTTGTACGGTAATTTCAAAGCCAACACGGTAAATTTTGATGTGCAAATACGGTATTTTGTTAGTAGACATCTGGCAACACTGCTCTCTGGTTATGTAAATTCTCAACAAATGGAAACGTGGAGTTCTGAAAATTCACATTTCTTTATAGAGAAGCCTCTGCATTCACAGAAAGTTGGCGTGTGGGCGGCCATATCGAAAAGAAGGTTAATTGGACCGTTTCTTTAAAGGGACTCTCAATTCGGCGCTATACCGTAATGAAATTTTAGAAAATTTTGCAAAACGCATTAGACGAAGAGATGGGCCAAGGCTACTTCCAGCAGGATGGCGCATCAATTCACGTAACTCCTGATAATTTTTTGATCAATTATTTAGAAGAATTTTTCGAAGGCCGAATCAATAGTCGTAATATGCCAGTTAGGTGGCCACCACGGTCCTGCGATCCCACGCCGCGCCGTGCGACTTTCTTTATGGCCATATATTAAAAACTCGGTTTTCAAAACCCCTTGTGAAAATTTAGAGGACCTACGGGCCACAGGCTAGAATTACAATAAATTTCAGGGGATAACAACTCCCCAAAGTGATCACCAATATTTTTGATGCTGTAAAAAGAAGAATGAGAACATGTTTGGAAGTATATAGAAGGTGGACACGTCTCTCATTTAGTAATTTTTAGGTTCTTTGTTGTATATGTTTTCTTTTAATTCTGTATTTCACAATGACAATAATGTAATTTTCTTAAAAATAAAAACTTCAGAACTGACAGCTTTATTTTTCATTCACCTATACCTTTTACCTATGTTACCTTTCCAGAGTAATAATTCAATACATGCGTGATTAATTCCACGGCATACTTTGAGTTATGACAATTTATTTTTGATCCTGTTACAGTTTTCTGTTACAACTTCAAAGGAATTATAAAATATAGTTTATAATTAAGTAAAGACATCTTCAAACGTTCGGACAAACAGTTAACATTCAAATCAGTTTTTTTTGGCAAACGGAGTTGCACTGGCTTTTTTAAATTCAAATTTGATCCTAAACCGTTCATTTAAATGACCTTTTATTCATGAAAGTCCTGCATATTTTTACGCAATTAGTCCCACATGCTTTTTGAATAGATATTTGCCTCTTGAAGTTTTTTAATTAAGGCTTGCTGTCCACTCCCTTATTTCAACAGTTTGTGGAAGGTATGCATAATAAGGGGCCTGTCTTTTTTCAAGGTTGGTTTCCAATAAAAGCGAAATGAGGACGACGCTTGATTTGAATTAAAAAAAGTTTATTTTTATTAACATCTCCAGTGGGTTTGAAGACACCCTTATCTTTGTCATCGCTTAGATAAAAAAAACAAGATTTTAATTGGTTAGTAGCAAATTAAATACCAGGCACAGGTCTGCTAGGGTTATGTGTAAATACATTTTAAGGATTATTAAAAAATGTTTGGGATGGTGAGATACAGTAAGTTGCATCTCTGGCGGGATTTTTACCATACACGAAGCTTACCGTGTCATCTAACTGACGCTTTTCCACTTTGTAGGCTTAAAATATAGATAAAATCAACTGCAAAGAAGTTTAACTTTTTTTATCCTTCGACAGCCCACAAAGACCGAAGCATAAGTACCATGTACCACCGTGGATATACTTCGACGTGACGGACGGTATATCCCCGACTAGGTATATAAAAAAAAATAGCTTTCTCCCGCGACTTCGTCCGCATGGTATGGGTGATAATAGTGTAGTTTTGATGTCATGATTATGAATACATGAAACATAAGTTAGGTTGTGTTTGTTATATCTAGAGACCGGATTTTAATATTACATGACCTAAAAATCGGGGTCGGACATAGGTAACTAATAGAAAAGGTAGATAAATGAAATGAAATTAATATTGGATTTTGTCAGGTTGTATTTCTGAACTATTGCGCCTAAAAAATATATATTTTTTTCAAAAAAACGAACCAACTTCACAAAAGGAAAAGCGCTGAAAAGTATGAAATAATATTGTTACGTATTTATTACTGCGGTTAATGGTCATTTTGTTTATTTTTATAAAACATTTTTTTTCTTTTTAGTGCACCTATTCTTTCCCCATGCCTTCATCTTATCTCCCCGTCTTTGAAGTTATAATAGCCATGTTATATTAGATTTTCTGACCTCAATAACCCCAAAAACGCCATATTAATTAACATTTTTGAAGAAATTCCACTCACCTCATTTAATTTTTATAACATTCGGTACACAAAATTAGCTTTTCTGACCTCAATAACCCCGACAATGTCACATTAGTTAACATTGTTGGAAAAATTGCCAATCGCTTCTCCCCCCCCCCCTGCCCCTCCCGGTAATTTGTTTACCATCCCTTAATCTATTAGATAAAATTAGGCGCTCATAACCAGAATGGCCCAAGCCACAAAATTACGAAAAATGAGTTTTATGCAGATTTAGAACTTATGTTATATGTAAATACATAACAATATGTAATCTGTTAGGGCCAAACTGAACCAACCCACCTTTCGTCACTGGTACATAGATGTCAGCATAACTTTGTTCTGGCATTTATAATACAACTGTACTGTAGGGCCAGAGGGACTTAACTGATTCTTTTTTGAGTTTTGTTTTATTTGTTTTTGTTTATTGTGGACTGTTGAAAGTGGGTTGACATTTATTCAATAAAAAAATCATATTAAAAAGCCGTTTAACTTTGCAGTTTAAATCATTCAAAAAAATCGTTTTTTCTCATTTTCCCCATATTAGCTTTTACGGGGTTTGGCCGTTCTGTTTCTGAGCGCCTCAAATTAGATTTTATGACCTCAATAACCCCGAAAATGACACATTTATCATCCCCCCCCCTCCGTTAATGTTTGTTAACATACATTTGGCAAAATTACATTTTCTGACCTCAATAACCCCGAAACTGACGTAATCGTTATCATTATTGGAGAAATTTTCAGTCGGTTCCTTTTCCTTTTATCCCCCCTTCCCGATAACTGTTCTAACATCTGGTAGACAAAATTGGATTTTCTGACCTCAATAACACCGAAAATGACACATTAGTTAGCGATTTTGATAAAATTTCCAGCCGCTTCTTTTACCCCCCCCCCCCCCCCCCCACCCTTATTTTTCTTAACATCTGTTACACAAAATTAGATTTTCTGACCCTAATAACTCCGCAAATAGCATATTAGTTCACAGCTTTGGAAGAAATTGTCAATCGCTCTCTTTTTATCCCCCCACCCATCCCCGTTAATTTTGTTTAGCATCTGTTAGACAAAATTAGATTTTCGGGCCTTAATAGCCCCAAAAATGATACATCTTACATTTTTGGAGAAATTCCCAGCCACGCTTTATATCCCCCCACCCCTCACTCCGTACAAAGTTTGAGCCCCTATTTCACCCCCTTAGGGGTTCAACTTTGAAAAACTCTTCCTTAGTGCACGCCTACGTTATATAAGGAACCTCTGTGCAAAATTTGAAGTTTCTAGACCCAGCGCAGCGGTGTGGGCTGTGGGTTGATCTGTTAGTCAGGTCAAAGCGCACAGAGTACGCTAGGCCAAGTCCTCGCAAAACCGACCGCGGGTGCACTGTGCAGTATTTACACGAACCATTTAGAGCACATTTCGACATCCCTCTATCTTCGAGGCTAGTTGCGTTACAGGACTGAATTTTCAGGGGGTTTAAAGTTACCAAAAAGCAGTATTCCAAATTTCATACGTCTAGATGTAATAGTTTCCAAGATATGAGTGTCCAAAAATCACAATTTCGGAAACTCACTGACTGACTGACTGATAGATCATCATAAATCTGGAGTACTTCCAATCGAGTTAGAGCTTTGAAATTTGGAACATCAATAGTGTTTAAGGTGATAATTACGAGAAAAATCAAAAATCAATAAAAAGTCAACATGGCGGAAAATCCAACATGGCGGATTCTGACACGAAATAGGTTGCGACTTCTGCTTTAGAAAGTTACATGTGTACGTAGTGTTGTGGTTATCACATCAGCCTAACACGCGGAAGGTCCCCGGTTCGATCCCGGGCGGAAACGGATTTATTTCTTTAATTTCTGATTTACTTTCAAATACCTCTATTTCATGATAATCGCAACAAACAGGGATACCAGGAATGCATGCAAGCTTATCGGCAAAAAGACATTATTAAAAATTTTTGCTTGGAAAAAATACCGCTCATGTGTATACACATATACTAATAAACAAATATCATTTGGTATCTGAACAAAAAGTTATGAAATCCCACCAAAAACATACATGTAAAAAAACAGGACAAGTTCTCGTCAGGAATGTGTGTTTTGTTATCTGAAAAAAATAACTGAAATGTAAAAATATGCCAAGTTTCTTGCCTACACGTTATTACTGATATTAGCAGTGTTTTGATAAGCACATAAAAATATTGTGCGACTTGATAAATTCACAGACCAAACTTGGCAAGTTTTCATTAAAGAACTGAGCAATATTGAGACTCTCGAAAACTTGCCAAGTTTGGTCTGTAAATTTATCAATTTACACAATGTTTTTCTGTGCTTATCATAACACTGCTAATAACGCGTAGACAAGGCATAATTTTTACATTTCAGTTATTTTTTTCAGATAACATAACACACATTTCTAACGAGAACTTGGCCTGTTTATTTACATGTAAGTTTTTGGTGGGATTCTTCTTTTATATATAGAGATAATCTCCAAAACTGGACAAAGTCCAATTCTGGAGGCTATACTGTATGTCCGCGGATGGGGTTTAGAAGAGGATAAATGGGCCAAATTTTGCAAGATACGTAAAAATTCCACTCCTAATAAAGTTTTTGCTTCTAAAATAAATAAGATTCATGTTACGAAAAATTAAATTTTTTATATAGGTAGCATAAAAAATACGAGAACGTTATTTTGTGTAAGAATAAACATTCCTTGTTTATCATTTTCTACCAAAAGAACAAATATGACATATGTTTTAAATTAAACCCTAAGCCGAAGTACAAGATTTCATTAAAAAATTTAAATAATAAAATAACGAGTTTTGTCACATTATTTTTTTAAAATCTCAACTATTCTCTCTCATACCTTTCACCAGAGTATTAGTTTCTACATATTAAACTATAACCATAACACCAATGGACATGTGTGTCAATGTCTTTATTAAATGAAGCAATTATTTAATTCAAAATACTTCTTATTGAAGTACAATTATTTACTAATACTAACATTTAATTAAACTCAAAACAATATGATAAAAACTGAGCAATTTCAATAGATATCAAAATTCAAAAACTCCACCCCCATATTCAACACATTTTTCTAATTGCTTCCTTAGATATCTGAAGAAATTTCTGATTCCTTCCTGGGATATTGAACGAACAGCCTGGGTAATTCTGCCTTTTTTTCTCGAGACCAGTACCTGACATGCTGGGATGCTACAGTTCCATAAGTATAAAATATACATTCATCAGACTACATAATGAATTTATAAAAATGGATATATCCACTTAAAATTTGGTCTCCCACCCATAAACAAAAATATAGTCTTTTCACTGCATCGCCCTCTTCCAATGTTTGGTTAAAGTGGGGTTTGAACGGAAATAGTTTATTTTCTTTTAAGATCATCTGAATATGAGTTTTTTTCACAACTTCTAGAAGATATTTAGCACGATTTTTAAGGGACATCACAGGAGTTCCTCTAACAGACTAAATAACTAAAACTGGTGGCAGCATTGTTTCGGTCATATTTTTTCTTCTTCTTCTTGAGATTTAAAAACGAACCAGTTCTTTGGAACTTTTTTATTGTGTTGTAGATTGTCACTTGAGTTATTGGGATTTCTGCAAATTTCTTGCTAAATTGTTCCATTGTACCGGTATGATACTTGGCTATCCCCATAACACTGGACTGTAAAAATCCTTTGTTCAGTAGATAACATTTTGATGAGAAGCATGTTTTAAATTAAATAATTGCTTCATTTAATAAAGACATTGGCAAAAACATCCGTTGTCCATAGGTGTCATTATTGTTTAATATGTAGAAACTAGTACTCTGGTTAAAGGTGTGAGCGGGAATGGTTGGGACTTTAAAAAAATAAAGTGATGAAATTCGTTACTTTTAATATTTAAATTTTTAATGAAATATTGTACTTCGGCTTTAATTATAAACAAGGGTATTTCTACTCTTACGCAAAATAACGTTTCCTTATTGTTTATGCATAAAAAATTTAATTTTTCATAACGTGAATTTTATTTATTTTATAAGCAAAAACTGTTAGTAAGATTGACATTTTTACGTATTTTGCAAAATTTGGTCCATTATTTGTCCTCTTCAAAACCCCATCCGCAGACATACTGTATATTGATATTTTCTTCTGCGGGTCCACCATTGGACGCGTTCTGTCGTATCATGGCTAATCGGCAAGGCAAGGCAAGGATCCGCAGAAGAAAGTACGAACAAAGTACTTAACATTGTACCAACGGAACAAGACGGTAAGATATAACAAGTTGCATCTCTGGCGCAACAAACTCCTCTAAAACATTATGGACCACTTCTGGCGTTATTTGCCTAATTTTATATCAAATTGTATTTTTTAGTTTTTCGATATTGTCGGGTTTATTAAAATAAACTTTATTTTTTAAGTAACCCCATAAAAAAGTCCATGGGTTTATGATCTGGAGATCTAGCTGGCCACTCTGTTTGTCCCCTTCTACCTATCCATCTCTCATGGAAAACCGTGTCCAGATAATGTCGAACATCGGAAAAAAAATGGGGCGCCGCGCCGCACCATCTTGTTGATACCAATTATCAGCAGCGGTAAGTCGTTTTCATCTGCATTTGGAAATAAAAATGCCAAAGCGGGAACAAGTTCGTTTTGAAGAAAATCCAAGTAGCGTTGGCCAGTCAAGATTTTCTAAAAAAAAATGGACCTGTTACCCGATTTCCCACGATACCGGTCCAAACGTTCACTGATTGTCGGTATTGTGTGTGGGCTTCAGTCATCCAGTGAGGATTTTCTGTTGACGAGTATCGACAGTTGTGTCTGTTGACTACCCCATTAAGGCAAAAAGTAGATTCATCGGAAAATATTATTTTGCGGATGAAATCTCCGTCGTTATGACAAATATTCATCATAGTTTCGCAAAATTCTATTCTTCGATCGTCTTCATTTAATTCATGAAATAGCTTTGTTTTGTAGGGATAATATTTATTCTGACAGAACTTGCTGCAACGTGGTCATCGAGAGCTAGCAATTCGGTAGATTTATGAGTATTTTCTTCTACTGAAGGACGAATATATAATTTTATGTCTTCCGCATGTGCGGATCTGTCGGACTTTGGAAGGTCTCTTACAAGTCCAAAGTATTTAAATTTCTGTTCTATTTTACTAACTGTAGATTGAAATATCTGCTAATCTGGGTATTTATGATTACAAAGCTGGCAAACCTCTAAGTGTGTCCGCATTCGGTCTCCATTCTAGCGTCGCGTCGTTAAAATTTCAATTCTTTGCATTTCAGTCAATTTCACCATGTTTAGGGATAATTACGAAGCCCTGTTTACAAACTAGATTAATAATAATTAATTAGTTTAAAAATTACACTTACTCTTATACAGACTGTCGTTTTAATTACTTTACTAGTTACTTTGACTTAATTGACAACAATAAAATACCTGATTTATGTGACACGTTGTGATACAAAATACAGTATGAATTAAAAATATCACTTTTAATGCAAAAAACATTAGACGTCAATATCTCGAAAACAGCTGAAAATCGGTATAGAATGTGATACATAAAATATGCTTAGAATTTCCTATAGAATTTGAAAACCTAGTAAAAAATGTGGCGTTCCATTAAAAAAAAACCTGCCAGTGATTGTATTATGTTAAAAAACTTCAGCATTTTTTTCGAATTTTTTTCCCTCAATTAAAATCGAATTTATGCGGGATTTTATGCGGTCACTGTATATATATTCTTTATTTGCACTCTACAATTTTATTGCAGTAGTGATATTTTGTGCACTGCATCAGATGCTAAATTTTTACGTATATACAATCTTTTACTTGAAACTGGAGGAAGGAGATTTTAGGATACTTCTGCGGCTTTTCTGCTATCTCTGAAGGAGTAGATTTGAGATACCCTTCGTCGAGATTTTCATAGATCATTTTTAACATTATTTTTACGAAATTTCACTTTTATTCTATATAGTTAAATCTTGTCGATTCTCCGGGCGGCAGTTAAGATAACGCCGTCAATAATAAAACACATTAAATTGATTGCTAGGAGACAGCTTTCAAATTATGACTGCTGTCAGAACTGCAGCCTACTATATTTCGAAACATTTGTTTAAGATTTTATGGATGGTCTGGCAGATGGTTGGTTGCATAATAAAATTGTTTCTTGCAGTGTGCGTAACGTTTTCGCATGTTGCGGCGTATGTAAACGTTTTCGCACTCTGTATGAAATTATTAATTTTTATTTGTAGCTACTAGTATGTGCTTTAGGTATTTTCGGAGTAGTTGTACAAAAAATAATATTCCACATTTGTATTAGATTTTAACCTAATTTTAAACTAGAATGCGAAATCTTACAAGAAAGAAAATTGTTTTGGTCTACCTACTTTTGATTCGTTTTGCAAAAATAATATTTTAGGCATAAATAAGTTTTTTGTTTTAATATTGGCATTTCTAACAAGCGTGGTAACATTAAAATTCGTTTTTTACAACTAACTTAGTTTTTTCTTCGGGTTTCTTCTGATTAATCCGACACTGGGGCCCATAAACCATGGATTCTTAACAGGCTTCTTAATGACTTTATTCTTTCTCTTTACTCATTTTTAGAATTCATTAGTCCTGGATTAATACACAAGGTTGCCTATAAGCGTTATTTTATCTGCTTAATGAAACCTTACTGATCAATTTTATTAAATTAAGTATCGGCCCTCCTTTAAGTAAGTGTATCGTAAATGGATTTAGATTAAGAAGTTATACGATCTGTCGCTCGTTATAATATACACTGAGAGTAGATTAGCAAGAAATAGGGTACTTTATACCATTCTTTGAAAAGATATGTCCATTACGTGTTAGAAATATGACATTACATTTTTATTAAGTCTATCTAAAACAAGTGTGGAGATGATTTGTTATGATATGCAATCAGGTGAAGGAGTGATGAAGTGGCATCATGAGGCTTACCCTTTTAACGCGTAGGTACAGAATTCTGACGTATTGCATTTTTCCAACAACGTTTCTATTTTGCTTGTGCAAGCAAAAAGCATTATCAATAATGGTTTATTCTCGAAAAGTGAAACATTTTACAATTTGCCCTCTTGTAAATAATAACGGTAAATGCATACTGCATATAAGCTAGCGCTACTTGTAATATTTACATACCTATATATGTATATGTCAGGTGAATTAAAAATAATCAATTTTATATGGACTTTCTGTGTTTCAGTGATATAAAAATAAAGTCACACGATTAATTGCACTAAACTGACAAAGCGCTCGTCAAAATCTATATATACAGCTTATTCAATACTGCTTTGCCTATGACAAATTACATACTTGCGCGAGCGAGGAAGTGACATAGCATTTGGATAAGAGAAATGGCAATACTAACCGGCTTTGGTTCAAAGTACTGTCATCCACAAAAATAAAATTACATAATTGGTTTGTTATGTTCGGTTTCATTTAAATAAGATTATCCTTCCTAGTCAATTAATTGAGCATAAATTAGTTTATGACAGGTGGCAGTCCACAGCAATTTTGTTTCTGGATTCTGCTTGATCGATTATGATAAAAAATAAAGACAAATTATTTTATGATAAAGGAGTTAAATTGCGTATACTTTCCGAGAATTTTGGTGATTATATATGGTAGGTACTTATTACAACTCAAAATTCGTTTCTCAAGTTACCTGATTCATGTAATAAATTTCTACCAGTCTTATTATTATTGTTATTACCTTGTTCGGAAAAGGTACCGAAAAATCTGTACAACAATTTTCTATATTATTAAAATTCAAATCAATATTTCCGTCGGCAACAAACTGTTTTATAGAGGCCCAAACAAGTTTAATAGGATTTAGATCCGGATGGTGTGAAGGTAATCTCAAAACATCATGTCCATGTTCTTACAGGATTTTATCTTACTTTCATCCATTGTTCATACTTCTTAAGAGATTTAATCTCTTGTGACCAAAATCGGGTTTTTCCATCTACAGTTTACGGTTCGTTTTCTCTCAAGAGAACCGGTGTAATTGTAGTCGTCTTTAAGTTTTTTTTGTGAATTTTACGCAAGGTTGTCACTTGTTTTTCAGTCATTTTAAAGTTTACAATGTATCGTCTAAGGACGCCTTCCTCACAACCATCAAATTCAGTTTTAATGCTCGATTTTGTTTTTTTATTATATATAGGAGTTGAAAATGAAGATCACTCGCTATTTTCCACTTTTCTCATCCCACTCACTGTTGTTCGAATTGTGCGACGCCGCGCCGGTAGCAGTTGAAACACGCTTTTGAACTTTATTTAAACCCTTGATGGGTTTATTCGCTTCATCTTCTTGGTGCATAAAATGAATAATATTTGCCGAGGTTTCACGACTTTGCCCAGATAACATTTTGCCTTTTACTTTAGATAAGAACTCCATATTGAAATGCACGTCACGACAGTTAGAACATAACTGAATTATAAATAGCATGCACTGTTGTTATGGACTGCAAAGTTTACTGCGCTGTAGGTGGGCGGGGCTACCTCTGAGGCCGAGCTTTATTTGACAAGCTGTAATGTACATGTTTAGACTTAGGGACTTCATACAGTAAATTAAGTAACTGTAACATTCCAGGGGCCGTATTCTACATCTTGAGGAAACGCTTCTCAAGAGACTGTTAATATAGGCCAAGCAACAGAGCAAAATATTAGCGATTTTTTGACATTAATACTATTAGAAAACCGCCTGTGCCATCATCTGAAAGACGATCCGTAGATGATTTCTGTTATATTTCCAACTGTGAAATGTTTTCCTTTAATTTGTTATAAACATTTTTAAGCAAAAAACGCTATTTTTTAAATTTTTTGCTTATAAAATGAAAAGTAATGAAGCAATCTTAACGGTGTAAACAGACGATTTGTAGAGAATAAAAATACGAACAAAATGAGAGGCCGAACGTCCCGATAGGATAAGTAGCAACGAAGAAAATCCTAAAAAAACGTAAAATTAAGAGTTTTTTTTTAATTCATAAATGGACCATTTTTAAAAGTAGAGGGTTCAAACTTTGGGAAAAAGTAGTAATTGAGAGCTACTTTATGTGTGCAAAACCCCGACGCTGTCCGATGATTAGTTTGGCCACAATCGTCATTTTAATTTTTCAACACACTATTTTGCAACAGGTCTGGATGCTCTATGGATCGTCCGATTTTAATTATTGAAACGGGTGTGAAAAGTACAAGTTTAATTGAACAATAGTATGTACATATATTTTAATTTTTCCATAAAATGCTACGAAACCGGTTGAAAATGCACGTAAAGATGCGTGAAAATGGCCGAGCGCGCGAAATCGATCGAGTAGCTGGAGAGAAGCGGAGCGAAGGGGAGCCAATATTCGCGCGCTCGGCCATTTTCACGCATTTTTACGTGCATTTCAACCGGTTTCGTAGCATTTTATGGAAAAATTAAGATATACATATTGTTCAATTAAACTTGTACTTTTGTAATGCCTTTCAATAATTAAAATCGGACGATCCATAGATCATCCAGACCTGTTGCAAAATAGTGTGTTGAAAAATTGAAATGACGATTGTGGCAAAACTCATCGTCAGACAGCGTCGGGGTTTTGCACACATAAAGTAGCTATAAATTACTACGTTTTCCCAAAGTTTGAGCCCTATATGTTTAAAAATGACCGATTTATGAATTTAAAAAAAAACCCTTAATTTTCCGGTTTTTCCGGATTTTCTCCGTTGCTACTTATCCTATCTGGACGTTCGACCTCTCATTTTGTTTGTATTTTTATTCTCTACAAATCGTCCATTTACACTATTAAGATTTCTTCTTTACTTTCCATTTTATAAGCAAAAAACTAAAAAATTGTGTTTTTTGCTTAAAAATGTTTATAACAAATTAAAGGGAAAAATTTCAGAGTTGGAAATATAACAGCAATCATCTACGGATCATCTTTTAGATGATGGCACAGACGGTTTTCTAATAGTATTAATGTCACGACAAATCGCTCTATTGCTTGGCCTAATATGCTGCAACCAATCCTGATGATCCCTGACAACGCTCTCTCGGGCCGCGATTTTTTAAAGTGTATAATAGTGCCCCAGTAGTGGACTTAGGCACTTCTAGCATTGAATTTGACATTTTTTTGTTTCGAGGTAACATGCTCGTATATAGACATATGAACATCGTACGGCAATTATACCTATACATAAAGAAAGCTTATAAAAAGATACCCCACATGGCGGGGCAGTACCATCATTAAAATAAAAATAAGCGACGTTTAACTTGGCTGGTCGGACCATCCCCCGCCTAATCACTGAGGATAAACGACACCCGGCACGGGTGACCGCTTGAGAATGCTGTGTCTCACCGCTTTAAACAAATGATGATGGGCGGTGATAGAGGATTTTTTATGAGACAGCCCACGAAGACTTCAAGCCTAAGTACTAACGAGTACTAACGTGCCATAGGCGTCTGAAGGGAAGGGAAGTATAATCTTTTAACACAGGAATTAAATCATTGGAGGTTGGGAGGGGAAGGTAAAACATCTGCAGACAGTCCATTCCATAATCTGGAGACCCTAGGTATGAATGAGCGAGAGAAGTGGGATGTTCTACTCTGAACAAAATCTATACTATAGTCAAGAGTAATAGTCTTCAGTAAAGGATAGCTTAGCCTTGTATATCCGCTAGAGCAAGTATTTTTCTTCCAAAAGACATGTTATTCTTAAAATAATACGCACATCTATACTTCTTTCAGTACTAAATAAGCGTAAATAAAGTATTATAATTTGTAAAACAAGAACTTTCTCAGCTCGAGGGACAAGCAAATAAACTTGAAACAAGTATAGTAATCCTCAAATCCTTCTTGCCCTTGACTTAGGGAGAGGTACACTTAAAGTGGATTTACTATTCTTTAAACCAATTGCTGGCTTTAATTGACTTAAGAGGAAGTAAAAATAAGGATGGCAATTCTTTAAAACAATGATATCTGTACGATAAGTCAAAAATAATTTTAATTCGTTTAATTCTATTTAAGGTTCACTGGAATATTGCTCCACTTAGTTTGACTCATAAATATACATACTTGCAGTAATAGGACCTATATAAGGAAATACAGAATGCACTTGTTTTAACCTTAGGATTTACGTTCGGTGACGCGTTCGCCGTTTGACTTTTTGACGGCTATTTCGTTACTGTCTGTTGAACGTATATCCAAAATGGGCCTTTTTACCGACATTCTGGGACCAGTTACCTTTTAAAAAAAGAATTATTTATATAAAGGTATTAATAAAAACGTAATGCCAAAAATAGCAATATTTGGACATTTTCGATATTATTAATTTATAATTAATAATTTTTAAACTATAGGTAATTAAGTCTAGCATGTTGGTGTTAGAGGCCTACTTTAGATTTCAGACACCCACGGTACGTTAGTATTTAGGCTTGAAGTCTACGTGGGATGTCTTAGATACAAAAAAAAGAAAAAATAATACTAATAATAATAATAATCTTTATTGATCATTAGCTACAAAAGGTAGATAGACAAGTCATGTATAACTGTGTATAAATAAAATTGTACATACATATTGTATATATTTTTTAGGTATTTAAAATATTGTACACTTACAAACATTACTAACAGATACAAACATTTCCGTCATATACTCGTAACATCCAAAGAATTGCACAATGAGATGTATTCATTTATTGAATAAACGCAATTCGTATTTAAAAATCTTTTTAGTTGCTTTTTAAACTGATTAAAAGAATCTGCCTTTCCTATTGATGCAGGCAATACATTATAAAAAGAGCAACCAGCAAAAACCGGAGTTTTTTTATAAAAGCTATGGCTATGCTTTTTTAAGTGAAATATTGACATGTTGCTGGTGTGGTAATTATGTACTTGAGAATTAAGTAAATATGAATTTTTGTTTTTATAAACATAAGTTAACAGTTTAAAGAGGTAAATTGAAGGAAAAGTCAAAATATTATTATTCTTAAAAGTGTCTCTACATGAGGTTCTGTATGGAAGATCAAAAATCAATCTGATTATGCGCTTTTGTGCAATAAACAAGCGCTCCCATTGACCTGATTGTCCCCACACCACCACATTATATGACAACAAAGAGAACACCATTGCATAATATGCATTAACAGTGCAACTGTATTTAGTTAATTTTTTAAGTTGTAGATCGCATAATAAGCTTTATTAAGTTTTAAGCATAATGAATTAACGTGTTCGCCGAAGCTAAGATTTTCGTACAACTACTCCCACAAATGAGGTTGATTTTTGTGTGTTTATTAAAAAATTGTTGATTTGAAATCTGAAATTACTTCCTGACCGGTAAACATTATGACTCTCTATGAAGACTGTTTTGTCGTAATTTATTATAAGCCTATTTGAAAAACACCACTCACCGAAAAAGCGCACGACTGCCTGTACTTTCAGTTCCACCTCAGAGAGCGATTTACCCGATACTACGATGGAAGTGTCATCCGCGTACATGAGTGGTTCACCGTATTCGCAAATATGACTAGGTAGATCATTCACGTACAACAAGAACAGTAAGGGCCCCAGGACGCTTCCCTGAGGTGTGTCTAAATTTATATCATAAACATCTGATTGTGAACCGTCGATTTTAACCACCAACTTTCTATCTTTTAGAAAGGAGATCAGCCAATTATTAATTACCCCACGAACACCCAAAGAATTCAGTTTCGACTCCATAAATCCTGATTCAAGAGTATCAAACGCCCGACTCAAATCAAAGAAAATTGTGACAACATGTTCATTTTTATCCATTTTATCGTAAATGTATTGAATATAGTTAATGGTGGCTGTCTCTGTGGAGCAGCTTTGTCGGAAACCGTGTTGACAGTGAGTTAGTAATTTAAATCAATTTAAAAAGTTATTTATTTTAGGATAAACTATCTTTTCTAGAATTTTAGAAAATATGCTCAAAATGGAGATTGGCCTATAGTTTTCCATATTTGTGACCTCTCCCTTTTTAAATACTGGGATACTACTTGCAAGTTTCAAAATATTAGGAAACTGTCCCAACTGCACGGATTTATTTATTATTGTTGCTAATGGAGCTGAAATTTCCCCGATACAACTCTTTATTACTTTCACTGGTATTTCGTCAAAGCCACTGGATTTTTTATTGGATAACTTAGTTATAACATCTTTTACGTCATTTTCAGTTACTGGTGAGAAAAACATCGAGTTATGGTTGTATTTGTCCACGCTACATTCTGTCGAGAGCTGACCATTAAAATGGTCATTTAGTTTACCCTCAACCACATTGGAAAAATAACTGCCGAAGCTGTTTGCAATTTCCTTTTTATCTGTTACTATATTATTATTTAAGATAATCTCTGATACGTGCGATTTTGTTTTACTTTTACCGATGGTGTCATTTACTATATTCCAAAGAATCTTGGGCCTGTTCGTTGAGGTGTTAATCAAATTTTGAAAATATTCCTGTTTTTCTTTTTTTATTAGGTTATTGGTTTGTTTTTTGACAGATTTATACACATCGGCTGGCAAATAGTTTAGTTTACGAAGTATGTTTAAATCATTTAGGTTTTCGAGATTTTTTAGCAAGTCTGTAGAGAATCTAATTTTATTTGGTTCGTGGTTAGTTACTTTTTTAGTTTTAAGGGGACAAGCAACTTCAAAACACCAGGTTAAAGTTTAATAAAAATTTCTAAAAATTACGTCAATGTCATTAGATGACATCCCCACCTCCGGGTCATAATTGCCAGCAAACCTTGTTCTTAATTCGGCTATAGAACTTTGTGTTATGCTACGATATGTTATTTTTTCAGTCTTTGAGGCTGGGACAACCAAGTCATTAGCAAGAAAGGAAACCAGCTGAACATGATGGTCTGAAAGGCCAGGGTCATAATTTTTAACGGAAACATTATTTTTAATATTTGTCAGTACATAGTCTATACTACTACAAGTCATAACGTCACCTTTTTGCTCAATTCTTGTGGGTTCGCTGATAAGGGAACATAGATCGTATTATTGAAATATGTCTGTCGATACTTTATACTGTTTCGATGTTTAATTTTTTTGTATATTTAAGTCGCCTGTTAGAAAGATATATTCAAATTTACCCACAATTTGATTAAGCAGATTGCACAGTTTTAAACAAAATATTTTCAAATCCCCAGACGGGGCTCTATACACATTATTTATACTTATTATATTTTTGTAAATAACAGATGAACATTCAAAATTAATTTCCTCACTAATATCCGATAAATTTCTATTTTTATGGCACTTTTCCACTATTGAATTATTAACAAAAATCGCGGATCCTCCGTGTTTATTTTTCCTCACGAACTCGTCAGTTCTGCTATAACCATTTAAAGTTACATCAACATTATTATCCGACATCCAGTGTTCACAAACACAAAAAATAAGAGGTTTTACTTTAGCTACCTATGTACAAATCTATTAAATTAATTTTGTTTATTAAGGACTGTGCGTTTAGATGCATGACAGTAACTACGTTGTAATTATTCACATCACTATTATTAATACCTAGTGTTTGAGAGCTTACCTCAGCGTCCAGGTTCATTTGGGGTTCTGTTCCTTGGAAAAAACCGATAATCCTTAACAAGTACATTTTCTGGCCACAGGGGCATATCAAACAATAATTCTTTGGACACTTTATTTACACCAATTTTGCTATAAGCACGAAACCCACTTTACTGACCAAATATTTTACAACCTTCCCTGTTACCCTTGTCCCATCTATAAAATTCAGATATTAAAAGAAATAGACCGCCCTATTTAAGAGACAAAGTAGATTTAAGTCAGAAAATCCATTTCATACTGTATAAAGCATCACTCTTAATATTTAATAATGTCTGACGGTTTCAGCGTGATAATTTTTGTATGAGGCTGCCAGTAAAAGTTTATGGAGGCAACCAGGCACGGCATTTTAAAGGCCCGACTGAAGAATTCATAAAATTGCTCTTGCAACAATAGACCGCTCAAATGTGTGTCCAGCATGGGCCACACAAGTCACAAAAGCTTCCGAAAATTGCTTTTTTGGGATAAACCCATTAATAATTTAGCCGATGTGATTGACATTGAATTAGACAACAGATATGCTGTTCCCTGCTCGCAGAAAAGATATTGTCCATGCATAAAATATGATGTTATCAGATATAAAGCGTTAAACTTTTTTTTCAAATTAACGCCCCACAATAAAAGGTACACTGGTGGAGCAACAATTAAAATATACGAGGTGCGTTACAGTTTCGGTAAAGATTTTTATTTTTGGGCTTGTGATCAGATTTAACTTTTAAGCAGTTGCCTTTTATAACGGAACCCTTTAGGCAACCCCATCAGTAGCAATATCGCACATTTATTACAATTTCCTAAAACAGAAAAGGTAGAGAATATGTAATACCGCTACCTATGGGAACTACTGCAATACAAGAACGGTTCCCACAAATAGACGTACAGCTGCTCCTTGTTTATAGGCTGCCCATAAAATAAGAGACATGCGCGCTAGCAAATACTATCGGTACCGGGACTGAATATCCTCCCAGATATCCCCCATATTGTGGATGATACTAACCCATCTAAAGAAGTAAAAATATCTATGACACTCGGAATAGTATCGTCCGTAACAAATGCAAGGATTTTAGAAGTAGTGGCATAGCGGACTAAAAAACACAGTGTGTTTCGTTTTTGCATTAAACTACATGGCCTCCAAGAACTAATAGAATCCCCTATAACAGTAAGTTTTTACCCTTCTTAGGCAACTCCCTTAGTAGCAACCTTGCACGTTCATTACGATTTCTTATGACTTATATGACGGTAGAAAATAATATGCGTTACCGGTACCAATAGGAACTCTGGTAATACGAGGGCGGTTCACACTAACATTCGTAAAGTTCCTAGTGTTATATATGCAGCCTATAAAACAAGAGACATGCGCAGAAGCAACACTCTTACTTACTGTTTGGTTTAGAGTGAGCAAAGGTTTATTTATACTTTATACTTAGTTTTGTTTATACTATTTTCTAAAGCACTAACTATTTTTAGGGCAAAATTTTTAATGGCACAGGAGTGTATTTTGTCCTTTTGTGGAATTTGGCACAATAAAATTATTATTATTATTGTTATTATTATTATTATTCACTTTCTTCTCATTGATTTTAATCATCTGACAAACCTTATTCTTGGCTATTTAAAGGAAGATTTAATACAGCCCGGACAATACGGCATCTTTCTAGGATAACAGATTTCTGCATTTGCGGTGTAAGTTTCTCCGGGTCAAGACGCAGCTTTACCAGGTTAGTTTTAAAATTTCTGTCTATTAGTCCATTAGAAGTTACTATGGCAGGTATTGTTTCAAGAGATTTAAGTTTATGACTATCTTTGTATTCGATAGTAAGTGGCACATATTTTAAAATTCCATCCGATTCGGATTTATTAATACTCGTATTAAGTTATGCACTATCGATACATCACAGTACAGTCGGCATGTTTCGTTTTCAGCTACTGGTCGAGGAGTATATTCATAATACGGTACCACCTCATCTGTGTTAATAGGGCCGTATGGCTGTACCAATTCCTGGTGTATTATTTTAACTGTGAGGTTGTGTCCTGTGTGAGCTGCCCATTATAGACCTTCATTGCTAGCATAAAATTCGTTATTAAAAGAAAAATAGTTTTGTTTTAAACAAGTTTTTAGGAGGTTAATAATGTCTATTCTTATGCTAGGGTTTATTTTTTGGTTTATTAACATAGTAACCACAAACTTTACCGTATATTTAGATGGTATACTGGTTAATAAACTCTGAACGTCAAAAGATACAAATTTAGAATTTGGTGGGAGATCAATATTTTTAATTTTGTCGGTCAATTCAACTGAGTTTTTGATGCTATATTTTGGCTGAAAGTTGCAATAAGTTTTAATAATATTATGTGAAAGGTTGAAACTTTATAAGCAGGAGCTGTGACATAGGAAACTACAGGTCTAATGGGGTAATAACGGTCTTTGTGTAATTTAATTAATGAATAAAGTTGGGGGGTTGAGGATTCATAACTAAAAATTTTAAAATATCATTTTGTGATATAACACTACCTGTATGCTCTAGTTCAGACTTTAATTCTTCTTTAAATTTTACTGTATGATCTGTACTTAAAGAAGCGTAATTACCTTTCTTAATAAATTCTATGGTTTTGTTTATATACTGAGATCTGTCTATTGCAACTACAGTATTTCCTTTATCCGCTTCAGTAAAAACAGTTTGATTTGACTGGGATTTGTTTCGAATATCTATTGCGCTTTTATGGCCTGTGCTGGTGCTGGGTTCGTTCCTTAATAATTCTTTTTTAGTAATTTCAGCACATTGGTGTTTAGACGTTATGTTTTGAGGATGGTTTTCTAAAACTATTTCTGCTTCCACACCTAACATTTCTGCCTGTTATGTGTTAAATTATTACTTATGTTATATTTAAAGCCTTTTTCTAACAAATATATTATGTAAGACTTGGTTAAATATAATGCGTTTCTCATCAACTAATTGTTTTCATTTTAACCGTCCTGAAGACATGTCATATGGACATATGTGCTCAGATTTACAGATCCAGTAACTGTTAAAATGCATTTTTGTCAAATAATGGGCCAAGTGAATAAAGTTAATGCTTTCCTATATATTCATCTTTCTCGGTTGTTTATTTTCCGCTTGTGTTCATTTTTCAAAATTGGGTAAAAGCTAGTACCTTTTATTCACTTTACTCAATGGCTGACTGTTTGCAGTGTATTAATCGGGGAGTTTAATTAGGTATATTAAAACGTTTTTAATAGTTCCATTTTTTGTGTTTCCTTTATAAATCTTTATAGTTATATTGTTTCTATTTATTTACTTTTTTATTTATAATTTTAGATTTGCAAGGTGTAGCTTTGATGGCTAGCCCACACAAAATAATCCTGTATCTTTTTGGGTAATGTAAATAAAATTTAATGTTATTATCTTGGACCATGCAAAGAGAGATTCTCAGTTGTGTATATCAGCTTCTGAACTAGCTGTTAAATATAGCAAGTGGAAATATTATGTGAACATTTTAGGTATATTTCGAGAATTGCGAATAAATAAGCTCTTTAAAAATAACACAGTGTAGTCCTAAAAAAATATCTTATTAATAAACTTTTATAGTGTCTCAGAAGAGGCACAGGATTATTCTTAGCTACTTTATAACTGAACATTTCATAAAGCTAAAATTATAAGTAAAATAATAGTAAAGAAATAAAAACAATATAACAGCAACTATAAATATTAATAAAGACAATACAAAAAAATCTTCCAGCTATTAAAATTTTTTCTTATTGCTATTACAATTTTTAATAAGCAGTTGTAAAATTTCCAGTACTGCTAAGAAAAAAAATAATAGGGCCTAATAAATGAGTTAATAAAAGCAATAAAAAAAGTTATCCAGACTATTAAAAAAACTTATTGTGGTTATTGAAGATTTGAGTAGACGGTAGCACAAAATCTAGTACTCTGAATAAAAAGTTTAGTAAGGTTTATTAAGTAAATTACTTGTTATAATAAAAAATTTTAATAACGGTAATATATAATAATAATCATAAGTAAAAGTAGTTCTAGCAAAAATTAAGCAGTTGATTCAGGCAATAAAAGAAATACTTCTCTTTATTAAAGATTATATTACCTGCCAATAAAAAGTATCACAAGGATTAAAAAAACCTTAATTACAACTACTACATTTTTTTGTAGCGCCAATTAAAACAAATAATGGCGATAACTAAACAATTTCTTATGAAAAACACTTTAATAGTAGTAACTAAAGTCGTCAGTTGGCGCCTATTTCATACATATTGTTTTTAGTGCTATTCAGTTTTTAATAACGGCTATAAAAAATTTCTCTCTGTGTAGTGATTCCCCTAAAATGCACTCCTATGGAGCCGTCACTGGTTATAGGTAATATAAATTATATTATAATCCGGTTATGAAAATAATGTATAGTCTAACAGTCCAATTTTTAAAACAGGATGCCCATCATTTCAAATATCTGCCACTATTCCGATTCAGCCAGTCGAGTACAATAATATATAAAGTTCTTAAGCGATGCTTCATTCCAACAATAAATCATAATTCCCTATGGAGAAGAAAAACTTCTTACAAGAAACTGCCTTTATTCAAAAGTATGTCGGAAGTCCAATACATAATCCGGAAACATGCTGTATATAAATTAAATTAGTCTTTGGAAATGTCACACGAAACAGTCGGTTTGTATTTCGTGTTAATGATTTAACCGCTGTAAGAAGTGTTAAGTATTGTCAATGATTTATTTTCCTTGTCAGTTCAAAACAATCAATCTTCGTTTCTAGAATTTATGCATGCCGTGTGGCCATTGTACAATAAATACCTATCACCAAAAGAAAATTTTTTGAACGTTAACGTTAAATTAAATATAGATTCCTTAGACCTTGTTTAGACTTAAATATTATTTGCCTTATTTTTTCAGAATTTACTTTCCCTTATTTTTTTTAGAATTATATCTGTATATCGTCGCTGTTACTGCAATAGGTCGTATGTCAAAAATGACGAATTTTCAGGAGATACAAAACTTTTAAGCGCTTTCTGTTTTTTTTACTTGCATGTTAGTAATAAATTGTGTTTGGTTTTTTATTTACGTGGAATTAATAGATTTTAATAGATTAGCCTACAAAACCTAAGAGACTGATTTTGCATAACATAGGACAGTTTACTTCTAACATGGTGGTCACATATTTTGACATAAGACTTATTGCATGTTATAAAAGCAAATGGAAACAACTGCTCATTTCAGTTTTCAAAACAATTTTTAATTTTATTAAGTAATACTGAGGTAATATAAAAATAAGTTCAATATAAAAATAATTTCTTAGTTCTCAAAATGCCTAGAACACTTCATTTCTGCAAAAAAAAAAAATATAAAATAGTCTGCAGTCTTGAGGAATCAGTTCTTTTAGTTCCTGTAAATGAGCAAATTTGGTAGGTTCGATTGGACAGCGACCTTCATAAAGGCGAGAACATTCATCATGGCTACTGGACGGGCGCTGACGATGGGGTAGGTCATTCCATGCATTCGAGAAGTGTAATTTACAGAAAATTACTCCATTTGATTTATACTGAAGTACGAAAATATCGGTTACCATAGGGTCCTCAGCTTTTCTTCCGGGCCTGACACTGGAATAATACGGTGATCCAAATTTATAAAAATCTGTATGTGTTAATTCAACTACTTCGTAGGAAAAGGACTTTGTCTTGCTTCTTTCATAATACGTAACTAGTCAGAAGGCAGGTAAATTTTCTTTTGGCGACCCAATTTACGTTCAATTAAGCTATCTGAGCTGAGTCCACCTCCATTTGGGCGTGTCCAACCTCTAGATATTTACACTCAATGGTAACTAAAAATATCTTGGAAATATTGAGGAGGGCATTAGACAGCTTTACATTCCTATTCTGATAGCAACATCCATCGCTCCAAATAATAATTTTTTAAGGGCCAGACAAAATTAACATGGAGCTAGAAGTACTGCTTAGAAATCTATCGTAAAAGCTAATGTCCTTTGATTTTCTTGACAGTCTGTTCGACTTTTTTTTTCTTTAGAGCTTCTGTTTTCTAACTACATGTGCCTAGAAAATTTCTTTTGCTGATGACCCCTTGGTGTACCCTGAACAAACATTGCACTGATCTTTTTTTTGGTGTCCATATTTCTAAATTAAGAGTGACTTCTTCGCTATAAAATAAATTAATGACTATTTTTTGATTCTGGTCTGGGTGCCCTCTTGCTATCGCGATTTCTGGGCCCTTACCCTTTATCAGGCAGGCTTACGCCCAGGGTATCTGAAGGACAGACAACATTTTTACCAGAATCAAAATAAGACCTTCTATCAATCGGTTCGCAACGGATGGGTAAGATATTGTGGCTCGCGCCAGCTAGTTCACCCAGTGTTGCTCCAATATTTTGGCTGATAGCACAAAATAATCGAATTTCTTCGACAGCACAAGTGCAGCATTGTACACTTATTTTGATTCTGGTAAAAATGTTGTCTGTTCTTCAGACACCCTGGGTGTAAGAGAGCGGCGGCGCTAGACTTTTAAAATGGGTGGGCGGACGGCGGCAAAAGAAAATAATCCGGGGCGGATGGTGGGCGAATTTTGCAAAAAAAAAGCGAATCCCACTACCGGTGCGGTTCCCGTCGACGTCGGGCCGTCCGTTTGCCAGGGTGGGCGGCGACCGGCGCTTGGATTTGTGGGTTGATCTGCCGCCCACCCCAGCACCGCCCTAGCGCCGGCACTGGGTGTAAGCCTACCCGATGACGAGAAAGGGCCCAGAAATCGCGATAGCAGGAGGGCACCCAGACCAGAATCAAAAAATAGTCCTTATTTTATTTTTCAGTTTACGGTCTTCTTGTACTTGCACTAGCGAAGAAGTCAATCTTCGCATTTACTGGTATATAATAGACCAACGAAATTTTCCAATTTCTACATGTCGTACAATACTGCACTTGCACTGTCGAAGAAATTCGACATATTTTATTGTTTTATGTTAGCAGCCAAAATATTGGAGCAATACTGGGTGAACTAGTTGGCGCGAGCCACTATATCTAACCCATCCTTTACGAACCGAGGGCGCAACAGAATCAAAAAATACTCCTTATTTTATTTCAATTTTCAGTTTACGGTCTTCTTGTGCTTGCACTAGCGAAGAAGTCAATCTTTGCATTTACTTAAATATACAGTGTGATCCATTAAGTACCTATGCAACAAATGGGAAATTTTTTTATTAATAGCACAACCGTATCCTTATAACCATATTAGGTGCAGGGCAGGTCAAAAAATATAAAAAACATTCAAGAATAAAGTACCCTTATTTCGAAAAATACAGAAAAATGTTATTAAGGAAAGTTGTTTAGAATTAAAAGATAAATCCAAATACAAATAGCCTTCTATTTTTAAAAAAAAATATACATATACGTTTTTTGAAAGTTTTAATTTTTTTTTATTCCACATGGCATCGACTCCTATGGTTTAGTCCTATAGTTTTTTACTACGCACATTATTATTAGAATACTGTTTGCCTTATTTTTAAGAATATTTGCGAAATTCAAAACTTGTGTGTAATATCGTCGAGACATGACGTTTTTGGTTACTTAAAAAAATATAAATCTAAGTATATTTTACAAATTTGCTTTAATTTGATGACAGTTATTCAGAAGTGATTTGATTGTGGTTAATTTAAAAATGTGTTATAGCTGAAAATAAAAAAAATCAATACGTATATAAAATTTAATTAACAATTTAAAATTTTCAAAAAAAAAATATATTGTTTTTGAATAGAAGGCTAGGACTGTGTTTGGACAGATCTTTTAATTCTAAACAACTTTTCTTAATAACATTTTTCTGTATTTTTCGAAATAAGTGTACTTTACTCTTGAACGATTTTTATATTTTTTGGCCTGCCCTGTATGCTGTTCGACTTGAAGCCATTCTAAGTGCACCTAATATGGTTATCAGACCTGCACCAACTTTTGGCGGTATTTAAATTTGGGTTGTGCAACTAATAAAAAAATTTCCCATTTGTTGCACACTTAATATAATAATAATAAAACCCGTATTAAATCTAGTGCAGTGGGGCCCGATAAAATTAATATCAAAATGATTATGTTCGCACTCCCCTTCTTAGCTCCTTATATTACTCTTATTATAAATAGGTGTCTTATCGAGGGAAGATTTTCTAGTGCCAGGAAACAAGCGTATGCTATTCCGGTATCTTCCCCTACCCTTGTTTCTGACTTTCGCCCAATCAGTTGACAACCCACATTTTCAATAATTTTGGAAAAATGTGCTGCGGAACAGATTAACGGATTTTTGATGAGAAGTATGTAGTATCTTGCCACAGACACAGTCAGGATTTCGCCCGAATGACAACACAACGATGGCACTTCTAAAAGTTACTCATGACATATTTAGGGCACTGGATACAAAAATTAATGCATGTTTTATCTTATTAGATTATAGTACGACATTTCACACTTTAAACCACTAGATTATTTGTACCAAATTAAAATATTTTGGTTTTGGTTTGTGAATTTTTTAAAAGATTATTTGTGTGGTAGATCACAGACTGTTTGCATTAATAGTGTTTGCTCTGATGCTGTCGTCTTTAAACAGTGCGTGCCGCAGGCAGTATATTGAGACACTTGATATTGTTAATCAAACTGCAGATTTGTGCTATTTCATAAAAACATGTTTATCTCATCAATACGTGGACGACGCACAAATGTATTTTTCTTTTTATTTGCCTGATTTGTATCCAGCTATAAAGAAGATTAACACTGATCTAAAGATTATTCGTCCTAATTTTAAGATTGTTTTAAATGATCATGTCATTGCCCCAACCGATTACTACAAAAATCTTGGGTTAAGGATGGACGTTTCTCTGCGCTTTTCCTATCACATTGGAAAAATAATTCAGGCTTCTTATTGTAAACTGCTTCTTATTAAAAACTTAAAACTTAAATTGTACTTACATAAGGACATTCTGATTAGCGATGTTAAGTTAAAGCTCTGCGACTCTCTAAGAATTACATATCCTGTTCTAGTGTAGTTTACTGGCCGGCCATTTTAAATAGGGATAAGGAAAGTTTACAAAGACTGCAGAATGCCTGTATTCGATTTCGATACAATTTAAGAAAGTACGATCATATCTTTGGGAGCTTTTCTAACTCTGGCTGGCTTAATCTGGATCAGCGATTTAGACTACACACAACTGATCTATACCAAAGATCATTTAGTTTCAACGCGGCTAACAGGGCCCGGAAACTTTAAATACGGATTATCGCAGCTGCCACTTGTCACATTCATTTAACGCACTTGTCATAGAAGCGCAGCTTCCATTTTACAGACAACAGATACGTCAAAATTAGACCAATCAGGTTACTTTATTCTCGGTTGTGTCGCCTTTGTCTTGTCCGTCGGCCATTTTAATTTAATTTCGTGAAAAGCTGAAAATTATTTTAAGTGTGATTTTAATCACAATTCATCGGCTTAGAAAAGCAAACTAAGGCTTTATTACTTTTTCAGGTAAGTATTCTTTTGTATTAAAGAAAAATATAGCCTATTATCAATAAGTACATGTCTGGAAACATGGTATTCTGTTAAATAGTTTAGTACACAAATATTTTTCGAGGTATTTTTTATTTTAAATTGTACGTGTAGTTTGTTCTAAAATGTACAGTTTTTTTCATTTTTTGTTATTTTAAAGTGCAATTAAGTTATATAAAAGGCTTGATCAGCAAATCTGTCAGCAAAATATAATTTGAGCATTCAAAAATAATACCTACACACCCTAATGTATTTCCAATACCAATGTGTTCCGAAGACTAGACTAATATTAATAATTTATTTATTTATTATATTAATTATATGGTTTATTTAAGTTTTTTTTTTCTTGTGACAGCCCACGAAGACCGAAGTGTAAGTACTATGTACCGTGGTTGTACTGGGGGTCGACTCACACATCCAGAGCTGGAAACATCCGTAGGGATTTCACCAGCCCTTTAAGAGGATGTGTGGGGTGGTACTACCTCCATCGAGGAAGAATTCCTCTACCACCTTCCAACAGTTAACAATCACAAATATCTATGGTCGAAGCGGGATTCGAACCCGCGCCTCTCGATTGCAAAGCTGGCGACGTACCAACTCGGCCACCGGAGACCCAATGTGAACATAGTTTCGTAATAATAAATGATGAAAGTTGGCAATAGTAAAGTTGCCAATTTCTATTTTGTGGTCTTTGTGGCATCAAGAATGATTTTAATCAAACTTTTTTTTGTAGATGTAATTAGACAAAGCAGATATTTTTGGATGCTCTTTACATCCCCCATGTTTTTGGTTGAAGCAAGATGGCGGCCTTTTGCTTTTAAGTTTTACAGACTAACATTTTACCGCTCTTAGGCATACAATGTTACAAATATGTAATACAGTTACGTATATCAATTGATGCATTGCACGAGAAAATGTTCACTTGCCTGACTATAGCACAAGTTGTCAATTGGTATACATACGTTTGTGTGTAGCATCCCTATGTTAAGCTTCGGAAATAAACGTATACGTCTTGACGAGTACCTACACTTTAACTCTGGATTGCCCTACTGGACACTATAGAAATCACACAATTTTTACTGACAGCAAAATCAAAAGCAGTAATAAAAAGGTGAAACTTAACTAGAGTTTTTTTTATGTACCATTCACTTATTGAGTAAAGTTAAATAGTGCACCTGATTTGTGTGATATAAATAACTATTAGGTACTTAGTGTATAGGATGATTTCGCCGAAATTTTCGTTTTGTTTTATGTTAAATGCTCGATGGAATTGGACCTCCACACAAGCCCAGCGTGATGTTCACGGAACTGAAGAAATCTGATTAGAACCTCCACCCTATTGTGACTTTTACCTTGCTTTAACATTCTGATGTGAGCCATGCACAGGAGCCATGTTATAAGATGACTTGATTAAAATTTCATTATACTTATTTATATTGATTAAATGAAGAAATTAGTAAAAAACTAGTAACAATGGGACATTATGGTTTTACTTATACAATACAATTTTGTATTGCTTTTAAAGGTTAATTGATGATTTGGTATTTTATGCTTTGTTGTAATTAAATATTTGTTTTAGCAAATAGCCGCTATTGACATTTCTTATATTTTCTCTGAAAATTCTTTTATAAAGTCCTATAAAATATTTTTTAACATCATAGGCCAAGCCCCAGAGCAAAATATTAGCGATTTTTTGACATTAATCTTATTAGAAAACCGCGTGTGCCATCATCTGAAAGACGATCCGTAGATGATTCCTGTTATAAATCCAACTCTGAAATTTTTTCCATTAATTTGTTATAAACATTTTTAAGCAAAAAAACGCGATTTTTTTAGTTTTTTTGCTTATAAAATGAAAAGTAATGAAGCAATCTTAATGATGTAAATGGACGATTTGTAGAGAATAGAAATACGAACAAAATGAGAGGTCGAACGTCCCGATAGGATAAGTAGCAACAGAGAAAATCCAGAAAAACCGGAAAATTAACAGTTTTTTTTAATTTATAAATCGACCTTGGGAAAAAGTAGTAATTTATAGCTATTTTATGTGTGCAAAACCCCGACGCTGTCCGACGATTAGTTTTGCCACAATCGTTATTTTAATTTTTCAACACACTATTTTGCAACAGGTCTGGATGCGCTATGGATCGTCCGATTTTAATTATTGAAACGGATTTGAAAAGTACAAGTTTAATTGAACAATATGTATATCTCAGTTTTTCCATAAAATGCTACGAAACCGGTTGAAAATGCACGTAAAGATGCGTGAAAATGGCCGAGCGCGCGAAAGATGACGCGTAGCGGGAGAGAAGCGGAGCGAAGGGGAGCCAATATTCGCGCGTTCGGCCATTTTCACGCATTTTTACGTGCATTTTCAACCGGTTTCGTAGCATTTTATGGAAAAACTAAGATATACATATTGTTCAATTAAGCTTGTACTTTTCGAATCCGTTTCAATAATTAAAATTGGACGATCCATAGAGCATACAGACCTGTTGCAAAATAGTGTGTTGAAAAATTAAAATGACGATTGTGGCAAAACTAATCGTCGGACAGCGTCGGGGTTTTGCACACATAAAACAGCTATAAGTTACTACTTTTTCCCAAAGTTTGAGCCCTCTACGTTTAAAAATGGCCGATTTATGAATTTAAAAAAAATCTCTTAATTTTTTCGGTTTTTCCGGATTTTCTCCGTTGCTACTTTTCCTATCGGGACGTTCGACCTCTCATTTTGTTCATATTTCTATTCTCTACAAATCGTCCATTTACATCATTAAGATTGCTTCATTACTTTTCATTTTATAAGCAAAAAACTAAAAAAAATCGCGTTTTTTGATTAAAAATGTTTATAACAAATTAATGGAAAAAATTTCAGAGTTGGATTTATAACAGGAATCATCTACGGATTATCTTTCAGATGATGGCACACGCGGTTTTCTAATAAGATTAATGTCACGACAAATCGCTCTATTGCTTGGCCTATCATGTAAATACAACAAGGTTATAAAATGTCAAAACATTAACTGACCTTTAACTGATCAATGATCATATGGTGGCTGCCTGCCGCGTTCCGATTTCGCCATGAGTTCTTTCGGACTCACCACAGAGGGCGCCACCGTTGAAATCAACGTCACGGATGTTGCGACCAATTAGCAAACTCTTAACTTTCTAACCTGTTGTTCTGTGGCGGCTAAGGTGTTTAATTCTATCCCGGGTGACATAAAGGATCTCCCTGGTCTGGGAGCGTTCAGCGAACGGTTCAGAAGGCATATCTTAGAAAATAGATAATTTATTAGCTCACCATCTTTTTTGTTTTTCTTCCCTATTTTCTGTTCATGGATTTTTGTTCTCTTTTTTGTGGTTCATCTCACTGTCGAGATGCTGAAACGTATACTGCGTAATGTGTAATAATTAATATATATTTTTTCAATTTACATTACTACAATCTGATTAGAACCTTCACCCTATTGTGAATTTTACCTTGCCTTAACATTCTCATGTGAGCCATGCACAGGAGCCATGTTATAAGATGACTTCATTAAAATTTCATTATGCTTATTTATATTGACTAAATGAAGAAAATAGTAAAAAACTAGTAACAATGGGACATTATGGTTTTACTTATACAATACAATTTTGTATTGCTTTTAAAGGTTAATTGATGATTTGGTATTTTATGCTTTGTTGTATTTAAATATTTGTTTTAGCAAATATCCGTTATTGACATTTTTTATATTTTCTCTGAAAATTCTCTTATAAAGTCCTAGAAAATATTTTTTAACATCATGTAAATACAACAAAGTTATAAAATGTCAAAACATTAACTGACCTTTAACTGATCAATGATCATATGGTGGCTACCCACCGCGTCCCGCTTCCGCCATGACTACTTTCGGACTCACCACGGGGGGCGCCACCATTGAAATCAACGTCACGGCTGTTGCGACCAATTAGCATGCTCTTAACGTTTCTAACCTGTTGTTCTGTGGCGGCTAAGTTGTTTACTTCTATCCCGGGTGACATAAAGGATCTCTCTGGTCTGGGAGCGTTCAGCGAACGGTTCAGAAGGCATATATTAGAAAATAGATAATTTATTAGCTAACCATCTTTTTTGTTTTTCTTCCCTTTCTTCTGTTCATGAATTTTTGTTCTGTTTTTTTGTGGTTCATCTGACTGTCGAAATGCTGAAACGTATACTGCGTAATGTGCAATAATTAATATATTTTTTTTCAATTTACATTACTGCAGTCATGTCAAATTCTTACAATTTTGTAGTGGTTCTACATAATAGCGCAAACTGCGAGTGTTGCAAACTGTTATATATATATATATATATATATATATATATATATATATATATATATATATATATATATATATATATATATATATAGATATATATATAGATATATATATATATATATATATATATATATATATATATATATATATATATGTATATATAGAATATATATCGTTTAATATTAAAACAAAACATCTACGTGACTTTTTTCACGGTGATGTTTTTTTTTTTCCATTTCACTCTCACGGTCACAAAAATAAACTACCTGTCCGCCGGTATCATGTTACGTAGAATGTTGTAAAGTTCGAGAATAAAAGTGAAAAGTGAGTAATTTGTATTTTAAACATGCATTTCCTGCAGAATAAGGGATGCTTTTAAATTGATATTAATTTTTCAAGTACAAACCTCACGCATTGTACTAAAAGCTCCAAAAAGTTGGTGCTTTTTTATAGTGTTTTCGTTTCTTTTCCTCAAAAATGAAGTCTTGTTAAAATTCTGTTTTATTTTTAGGAGGAAACCTAGCATAAGGTTTAATAACTTTTTTAAGTGCGCATAGAGCTTAAATGTCTAAAAATAAAATATTACATAGGTGATGGATAACTAACTATTATTCTTATTTTTTTGTAACCTGAGCAAAATGGCAAAATAAATAGTATGATATGAAGTCAGGTTACAAGATTTTTGTATATATTACTTCCTAAAATAGATTCTATCTACATATATGCATTATTAGTGGAAGTAAAGCTGTGGCATAGAATAGAAGTAGAGTTATTTACAGATCAATCATAACCAGTAAGAGAAAGTTTGGTATCATCTCAGAAGCACTTAAATATTGTAGCGTTTCGCTACAACGTTACGTAAATTTAATTATAAATTAGCATATTAATTTAAAACATTTAATTTTAAGTTAATATTTGGGTACTATTGAGTTATCTAGCGCATTCGCCAGATATATATATATATATATATATATATATATATATATATATATATATATATATATATATATATATAAGTTAGTACCGTACTTCTGAAATGATTTATATGACGTCAAAATATCATGAAAAATCAATATATTGGAGTTTGCGTATCTGTTCTTTGGCAGAAATTTGGTCGTCTAGGTAAATATGCATATACAATGTAGTTTTTGAATGCTATCCTTTTTTAACTTGGAATAAATCAACATCAAGGTACTATTTCAGAGTGTTCTGAGCGGAATGTTCAGAAAGACTTCTTTCCTATTGCTAAGAAGGACACTTCCTGCAAGTCCGTGTGTGGAGTGAGGTATTTTACACACGTGAACCATTCCTTAACCCAATTTGGGCTTTTGTATCTTAAGTTTCCTATTATAGAATGGTTCTTTAATGTCTTAAGGGTTTATATTACCTAATTAACAGTTTTTTGGACACTGTGCTAATGCTGAATGATGAAGATTGTATATTAGTCGTATTCCTCCATGCCTTCATGCTTCATTCAGGTATGTTAATTATAATCCAGTTTTTTCATGATCATCTTTTGAAAATTCGTTTCTTATTTCAGTTCATTCATTAGAATATACCTTTATCTACCTTCAAGTTCCTCTATTTTCGACAAGAAATGCCTATTTTGATTCAAAAACTCTCAAAAATATTTTGAGGTAAGATACCTTCAACAACGTGTAATATGCCATTACTTATTGTTTTTTATTGTTATTCTAGAGTTTTTTCCTTCGGGTACACACTGGTGTACAACATTCAAGTACGTCTTTCCTCCTACCTACTTACGTTTCCTGTCTGGATAACACGTATTTCATGGTTAGTTCCTGAGAAATTCCGAACAAACTTTTGTGGATCATTTCCTGCCAAAGAAATATGCTGATAGCAAAGGCCAGTATATTCCATGTATTTGCATAATTTAACATCAGTCTAATACGATCTGCAATGCGTTAGATATTTATTTTTATGGTTTTTATGCGTATTAATACCTAATTTAAAATGATATTAATTTCATAACTTTCTCTTATGTAAAACTTTTCTGATTTGTTAGTGTTATATTTTTTTGTGCGTGTCAATTTGATTGATCAATCAACCATTCGAATGCGTTAATGCGTAATTAAGTTGGGGTGGGGGTATTTGGGAATTTATTTTCTGCAATCAGAAATGTTATTTTTTTAATTATGGAGCAATAACTTATTTTTTTAATTAAAATAAGTATTAATCTACTTGTTAAATTTAGTCAGTGGTAATCTGCTTTTTATTTTAACATCTTCTTTTCTAAGAATTCATCTCCCAGTCTGGGGGTTCTTTTTCACTTAAAGCAAATTATACAGACTGGGTGGCGCCTTGTTAGAAAAGTGAACCACACTACTAACTCATAACCTAGTGCTCACCGATGAACAGCTGCCGTCGCTGGAACGTTCAGGAATATTATATATTGTATATTACTATACAATATATTTTATTTTTGTGAAAAATAACGTGACAATATTTAAGACTACAGATTTATAACAAAATATTACATAGCAAATAATGTTTATAATATTGTAGCGGATTCATATAAAAATATCTTTTAATTGGGTATTACGCCATTGTTAAGCAAAAATTATTATTATTATTAAAAAATTATGTTTAAAATCCAGTAAACGTTGAAAGAAACAGAAATAAAACAAATTCTGAAAAAAAATTTTGTTTAGTTTTAATTGTAAAATGGTTTCCTAACTGTAATCTATCCCTAAGGTGGTATATATTCTACCTGAAACCTAATCTGATCAAAAAAAAAATTATCTGACCTTTCGACACCTAATATCTAGTTTCCTTATCAAAGTTATCTAATAAATTCCAATTAACTATATTAAAAAATAAAATGAACTATTATTTATAAAAATAATTAAAAAAGAACATACATATATAATTTTGGCCCGAAATCGAGGGTTTTTCAAAATTTTCCCAGTGTTACTATTCCATCACCAGAAGCCTCGCATTAGTCAAAATATTCGTCTTCAGGTAATGCAGGAACATGATTATATAACAGTCGAAAAATTTGTTATATATTTACCCATTTATTCCAGGCGCGGCCCGTGAAATTTTAAAGTTGTATATCTCTGTTGCCCATGCCAATTTCAGGTTTTTTAATAGTGAGCCACTAGGAATGTTTTGGCAAAGAAAAAAAATATTTTGCAATTTGCGACAAAGAATTGAATTTTTGAATTGACCCACGTAGGAAAAAAATTAACACGCTTAGGTATTTGGTTTATAAATTTTTCTTAACAATTTTTACATCATTTTATCGACCATTCTTAATTTTTAAAAGAAAAAAAAATGTGTTACTACAAAGTTATAGTCATTTGAATTTTTTTTTAAATTATATTTTGGGTTTAAAAAAATTCAGATGACTATGACTTTCTACTAATACATTTTTTTCTATTAAAATTTAAGAATTGTCGACAAAATGATGTAAAATTTGCTTAGAAAAAATAATAAATAAAATACCTAAGCGTGTTAATTTTTTTCCCAGATGGGTCAATTCAAAAATTCAACTTTTTTTAGCAAATTACAAAATAATTTTTTCTTTACCAAAACATTCCTAGTAGGCTCACTGTTAACAAACCTGAACTTGGCATGGGACCCATGAGTAGCAACAGAGATATACAACTTTAAAATTTCACGGGCCGCGCCTGAATTATTCAATAATATTAGTAAGCTTTGCAAACGGGGGTAATTCCAGAGACGGCTCTAACCTCGTTGGAAATAAAATTAGGATTCGATTTGAAAATAAAATACAAATATTTATTTACCCACATTGTGTTATTTGAAAGTGCGAGATAAGAAAATACCATACAGGGTGTCTGAAAAGTCTTAGCATGGGCAAATATCTTTACTATTAATAAAGATAGACACCAAATGTTAGTTGTATCTTATTGGTTAATAAATCTACTTTTTTATGTAATTTGACTTTTTCAACCCCCTTGGGGGGCTACGCTAGGGAGTTGAGGTCTAAAATTTTGAATGCAAACATATGCCGGGTGGCCTCTTCTTTTAAAAGTCTTAAAAAAAGAAACATTTTACCGCAACTCCCGTATTTTAATTCATTTTTAAATGGCAAGCCTATAAAAATTATAAATCGTATAGTCGGGCGGGGCACAAGTCGACCATTAGTCGACCTCTCGTGCCATTCAGTACCAGTCGGCGCTGCTATTTTTTGTTTTGCGGGGCCCTTTTTTTCTACCTTTTTTCCAACTTTACTTCTTCATTTGTCGTTTTTATATTTTTTGTTTTTTGACATCTGCGCAGTAGACCAAAATGCGTACCACGCGCAAACCGAGCGTGATAGACATGCGTACGCAATTTCAGGAGATGCACTTGGGTGTCTACATTCGAACCCGTTCATCTTTAAGAATATATCCCCAATAGTCAAAGTACCACTACGTATTTAACTTTATAACTTTTTCCCCAAGTTTTTTTCGACTTTATTTTTCGTTATTTGCCACCTGCGCAGTAGACTAAAATGCGTACCTCGCGCAAGCCGAGCGTGCTAGACATGCGTACGCAATTTCAGGAGATGTACTTGGGTGTCTACATTCGAACCCATTCACCTTTAAGAATATATCCCCAATAGTCAAAGTACCACTACGCCTTTACCTTTATAACTTTTTCCCCAAGTTTTTTCGATTTTATTTTTCGTTATTTGCCATCTGCGCAGTAGACCAAAATGCGTACCTCGCGCAAACCGAGCGTGCTAGACATGCGTACGCAATTTCAGGAGATGTACTTGGGTGTCTACATTCGAACCCATTCACTTTTAAGAATATATCCCCAACAGTCAAGGTACCACTACGTAGTTAACTTTATAACTTTTTCCCAATTTTTTTTTCGACTTTATTTTTCGTTTTTTGCCATCTGCGCAGTAGACCAAAATTCGTACCACGCGCAAACCGAGCGTGCTGGACATGCGCACGGAATTTCAAGAGATGGACATTGGTGTCTACATTTGAACCCATTCACTTTTAAGAATATATTCCCAAAAGTCAAGGTACCACTAATTTAACTTTATAACTTTTTCCCAAGTTTATTTCTACTTTATTTTTCGTTATTTGCCATCTGCGCAGTGGACTAAAATGCGTACCACGCGCAAACTAAGAGGGCTAGATATTCGCACGAAATTTCAGATGATGTACTTTGGTGTCTACATTCAAACCTACCCACTTTCAAGAATATATCTTCAATAGTAAAACTACAACTACGTATTTAACATATTTTTACGATTTTATGACGTCTTACTTTTTTGAACATTCTTAACTATCTGACATTGTGACCAACCGTGCCAGCCTTACTAATCAGATATTTCCGGCATGGCCGCCTCTTCTTATTTATTCAAGCATTAGCCTTACCATAGTTATTGAGACTTTTGCGTCCTGTGAGAAATTCCCAATATTGTATGTCTCACGGAAACCTCTATGCGCGAGTCGAACTTGCTCTCAACCGTACATCTCCTGAAATAGCGTACGCATGTCTAGCACGCTCGGTTTGCGCGAGGTACGCATTTTGGTCTACTGCGCAGATGGCAAATAATGAAAAATAAAGTCGAAAAAAACTTGGGGAAAAAGTTATAAAGGTAAATACGTAGTGGTACCTTGACTATTGGGGATATATTCTTCAAATTAAATGGTTTCGAATGTAGACACCCAAGTACATCTCCTGAAATTGCGTACGCATGTCTAGCACGCTCGGCTTGCGCGCGGTACCCATTTTAGTCTACTGCGCAGGTGGCAAATAATGAAAAATAAAGTCGAAAAAAACTTGTGGAAAAAGTTATAAAGGTTAATACGTAGTGGTACTTTCACTATTGGGGATATAATCTTAAAAGTGAATGGGTTCGAATGTAGACACCCAAGTACATCTCCTGAAATTGCGCACGCATGTCTATCACGCTAGGTTTGCGCGTGGTACGCATTTTGGTCTACTGCGCAGATGTCAAAAAACAAAAAATATAAAAACGACAAATCAAGAAGAAATGTTGCAAAAAAGTTAGAAAAAAAGTGCCCCGCAAAACAAAAACTAGCAGCGCCGACTGGTACTGAATGGCACAAGAGTCGACTAATGGTCGATTTGTGCCCCGCCCGATTATACGATTTACGATTTATAATTTGTATAGGCTTGCCATTTAAAATATAGGCTTGCCATTTAAAAATGAATTAACATACGGGAGTTGCGGTAAAATGTTTCTTTTTTGAAGACTTTTAAAAGAAGATGCCACCCAGCATAGGTTTGCATTCAAAATTTTTGACCTCAATTCCCTAGCGTAACCACCAAGGGGATTGTAAAAGTCAAATTACATAAAAAAGTAGATTTATTAACCAAGAAGGTAAAACTAAAATTTGGTGTCTCTATCTTTATTAATAGTAAAGATACTTGCCCATGCGAAGACTTTTCAGACGCCCTGTATGGTATTTTCGTATTTCGCACTTTCAAATAACACAATGTGGGTAAATAAATATTTGTATTTTATTTTCACATCGAATCCTAATTTTATTTCCAACTAGGTTAGAGCCGTCTCTGGAATTACCCCCGTTTGCAAAGCTTTAAATATTACATGTTGGCCATCACCTTCGAACATGAGCTCAGCTGGCACAAACATATTACTTCAATAGCCACATCGCATCGGCAGCAAAAACGCTTGGTTTTCTCTGTCGAACCAGAAAATACTTCCCCCCTTCCCACTTACCCACTCTCAATGTTTCCTAAATAAAACCTAACCTATAGTACTGTTGTCACATCTGGAGAGCGACATCACCTTCGACACTTAACGTTGTTGATTCTCATCAATGATCCAGTCGTCACAAAAAAAAACTCCCTTCTCTAGCTCATCGCCGCGCTGTTGAAGATTTGTCCCTTTTCTACCAATATTTCCACGGATTTTGCTCTGAAGAACTAGCCGCTATAATTCCCCCTTTGACTGTT
This sequence comes from Philopedon plagiatum, assembly GCA_963971165.1. Classification (NCBI taxonomy): domain Eukaryota; kingdom Metazoa; phylum Arthropoda; class Insecta; order Coleoptera; family Curculionidae; genus Philopedon; species Philopedon plagiatum. The sequence goes on along the minus strand of OZ020198.1, from coordinate 31,019,269 downwards.
CCTAACAGATCAACAAGAGGCGCGTTACGTATATATTCCTTTACTGTCCAGCTAGAAAAGCCTAAAACATTCCACTCCTCTCGCTAATTTATTCCTAGAGTCTCCAGATTATGGAACAAGTTGCATGCAGGTGTTTATCCTCCCCCTCTCCCCAACCTCCAGTCCTTTAAATCCCGTGTCAATAAATTACATTTCCCATCTCTTCAGACGCCCATTGTATTTTTGTACTTAGGCTTGAAATCTACGTGGGCTGCCTCAAATAAAAAAAATTATTTTAATAACTTCCTGTCTGAACAGTGGTAGCCAAGTTCAGTATATTGATATCCACAGAAAAATTAGAACAACGTTTATAATTTTTACTAAGAGGAACACTGGCTCTCTAAATTAATTTACGCCTATTAGGGAAATTTTATTTTAGTAAAATGTTATTATTTCACTCTTTACAACATAACAATTACCAAATATTTTCAAACATTACACAGATGATAAAACAAATGCAAAAAGTATAAATGTAGACACCAGAGTTAGAGTACACAGGTACTTCAAAACAGTGGCAATAGGTGTAGAGATGCAGCGTAAAATAGAAGTCAAATTATTGACAGATCGGCCATAATTTGTCAGAAAAACTTTTTCAAAGAGAACGATATGGCACTGATACCATCGGTATTATTTGAATAGTTAATGTAGCAGATTTGTAAGCAAAAATTGCACAGCTAATTACAAAATCCAAGCTTTACACCCGTAAGGGGCAACTCTCCACACATAATATGCTATTAAAAATGCTTCTTAATTCCTATGTCTGTGTTGCTTGTTGAGACCCGCTGTGCCGGGCCGGTCTCTATACTTCCCCGTTGGTGAAAAACTGTTCGTATGTTGTCGTCCATTATGACACTTTCACCTTTTCAATTTTTTTCTCGAAAACTGTTAGAGGGGGAGCGACCAAATTTTCTGAGCTAATGGAGGGATAGTGCATCTAGCTTCGATAAAAAAATTCAGTTATACAGGGTGTCGCGTTTCGGAGTTATTAAACGTCAAAGTCGAAATTTCCGCGATTTCGTATGGGATCGACTACAGGTCGCAAAAGTTAATTAAAACGATTTAAATTTTCGGAGGTTGTAGAGGACCGGGAGCTTCAGAACCCTATTGAAACTGGCGATATTCGGAAAATGGGAAGTAATTCTTTTGAATTTTTTTTTGGTCGATAATGTCACTTTCAGACCCATATTGAGTTCTACATTGCTCGAAAACGAAACGCGTCGGACAGAAAAACGGTTTGACACGTCAAACTTTAGAATCTCAAATACTTTCCTTTTGCAATACATTTACCTATACCTAAAACGACTGGAAATTGGAAAATTTGGAAAAAACTGGAACCTACGATTTTTGATAATTTTTGACGGTTTTTAATTTTTTTCAGGTTTAAAATGGATCCAAATCAAAATCCAATATACCTGGTTGGAAAGAGCTCATCGAAATACGTAATTTTCATAGTTTGTGGTTTCTTCATTTTTTATAGGAAGGGAGCAATCAACGATTAAATTTCGATTTTTTAACATTTTTTCGATGACGTCTCTACATTCGAATCACTCTGTATCTTTTACTATCCAATTTCTTAGAACTTTTTCAACGCTATCTCGTGGGGATATAATCAGGCTTTAAAATGAATCCCGAATAGGTGATCCAGGACCGGATTTAGGGGGTAAAAACTAATTTTTTTTTTATTTTTTTCCATCAAAACTCATCTTTAAACGGCGTTATTCCATATTATTTATCTTATTTAACAGTTCTTTTTGGCTTATTTCCTTCCCTCATTATCTGAGAACACTTCACACTAATTAACATTGCATGTTTTTTCGTTAAAATTATAAATAAATAGGTTTTTTGCATCGGGGCACGAAAATTTTCTAAAAAGTGCGAATTTTAAAGCCATGCCATGGAAAAACGCTTGAACAGAAGGTGGCGCTTTACATTGAGGTTAAGATATGACCTGTCAAAATAACCCGAAAATTGTAGTTTTTGTTGCGGGATTTTAAGGTTTCTGGGCCGATTTCGGCTTGGAAAATACCGGGCAAGGATTTTATAGACCTTCCAGTATGGATTCCCGGATATATGAGACCCTGCAAATGCATTTTAGAATATCGGTTTGTTTACGTTTTGTAAATTGGGTATTAAAATAGGAAGTGTCAAAATTTGGCTAAAATCCCAGTTTTTGTTACGAGATGGGAAGGATTCTGGACCAACTTCAGCTTGAAATTTACCGGATAAAGGTTTAGGGATCTTATACTTTGGGTACAAAGACAAAGATTTCATAAATTAACCATTAAGTACCATGTTTAACCATTTTCCGATGACGCTACAACGCAACATAGAAGATTCAGTGGTATCGAAAAATTTGTTATATTATCCAAAAATATGCATTTTATTTTATAACCATGAGCGTGTATACCTCTGGACCAATATATTAATTATTGTTAAATAATTTTAATTTAATTTTAGGGAAATGAGTTGATTCGGACCGTTTTAAAGTAACCAGAACGATTTGAAAATACATTTTATACCTTTCGGCATGTGGGTGATTGTATATATGTCTACAGGGTGTCCGAAAAGTCTTTGTATGCGCAAATATATTTGCCATTAGTACGAAGATAAACTTAATTGAATCGGACCAGCTCCGCGCATGCGCGATGCGATCCGGCGTTTTTTAAAAATTTGATAGTGAAAAGTCTCGGGTTTTCAATTGCTTTATTAGTAACACGCCCAATATACCATGTTTCTTCATAAAGCACTGCATAATATTTTTCTGTAAGTACATTAGAACAACTAAAAACCCGTTGGATGCCCTTGTTAAGTGCAACTTACAACCTTCCACTGTCAGCATTGTCACGATAATGAAGTAAATCACTGCCGACAGCGTTGCCAATTTGCACATCAATATGCACGCGCGACGTGTTTCTGCGCATGCAGTGGTCGTCGCGTCGGGAGCAACGTGGGCAAAGTCGTGCTGCGCCGGAATTTAAATTTTATTTTTTTGTAAGTAGTATGATTGCTTCAAATAAAAAATACGAAAAAAGTTCAAATAAGCTTGTACTAAATTTGACCCGTAAAATCAAATTATATGGGCGACGTAATTTTAACTTAGCGCACCTGAAGACGTCAGGCGCCTAGTCAGGCGCCGATTATTTTTAAAGACGGCTACACAGAAAAAGTTGTTCCCGTTTTCTATCACGGCGACGGCGTAAAGAGACCTGGTGCGTCTCTGTGCGCATACTTAGTGGTCCCTCAGTTCATCTTGAATGCTTTAAATTCCCCATAAATTCCCATGAATTCCCATGAACTCTTATAAATTCCCATGGATTCTCATCCATTCCCATGAATTCCCCACAAATTCCTTTTAAATTAGGTGATAGTTCCCTCGAAATCGTTCATTTACTACTGATTATATTTTTTTACGCATTATTTAGTAGTAGTAAAAATAAAGCTTTTTTATAATGTGTGATTTAACATAAAATATGGACTATTTGAATAATATACCACATTGTTGTTCTTCCAACTTTTATGAATAAGGATGTAGACCGGCTTCCCCCCTCCCCCTTTGAGGAGCCCCTAAGGTCAAAGCTGTCACCATTGTCATGCACTGAAAATTCCGTGTTTCTATTCCCTGTATTAGGAAAGATATCACACTCCTTCGGACTGACGATCGAGAATAGACCGCCATTCGCTCCCCAGACGCATGTTTTTTCCAAGTTCGTTCGCTCCTCAGGCGCGTATTTTTTTCAAAGGTCGTCCGCTCTTTTGCCCAAGATCTTGCGCTCCCCAGACTCCTATTTTTCCCAAGGTCGTTCGCTCCCCAGACGCGTATTTTTTTTCCAAGGTCGTTCGCCTTCCAGCCGCGCACTTTCCCCAAGATCGTCCGCTCCCCAGACGCTTAATTTTCCCGAGGTCGTTCGTCTCCAGACGCGTATTTTTTTAAAGGTTGTTTGCTCCCCAGACGCTTATTTTTCCCAAGGTCGTCCGCTCCCCAGACGCGTATTTTTCCCAATGTCGTCCGCTTCCCAGACGCGTATATTCCCCAAGATCTTCCGCTCCCCAGACTCCTATTTTTTCCAAGGTCGTTCGCTCCCCAGACGCGTATTTTCTTCAAGCTCGGCCGCTTCCCAAACGCGCATTTTCCAAGGCCGTTTGCTCCCCAGGAGCGTATTTTTCCCAAGGTCGTCTGCTCCCCAGACGCGTATTTTTCCAAGGCCGCCCGCTCCCCAGACGCGTATTTTTCCAGGGCCGTCCGTTCCCCAGAAACGAATTTTTGCCAAGGTCGTCCCCTCCTCAGACGCGTAGCACTGGCAAAATAACTTTAGAGACATACGCCATGCTGCAAATGATTGGCCGAGCCAATCCGGACTTTTAATACTAACTGTAAACAGTAATGCCCTGTTTTTTCAACAAATCATTTAGAAAAAATGTGATTAAAATAAACTTAAAAACTTATGAAAATGTCCAGAACATTTTATTTCTTAATTTACGATATGGTGGCATCACTAAAATCACATTTTTTAACGAAGGTATAGAAATATGCCATACAAAACATTATATTTGGTGTTAAAAGCGTACTTTTAGACCAATTTATAAGTTTAATTGCATTGGCAATTTATGTGCTGGAAATTATCTTAAAATATTTGTATTTGTTTTTTACTGCTTTCTAACATATACATATTGGAAACAAGTATTTTTGTATGTTATTTGTTAATTAATAAAACTATATTTAAAATACAAAACCAGGTTTTGTGGCTTTATCTAGTCAACAATAATTTGTTGTCCACGAATGCCTTTTTGATGCAAACGCATGTAAAACCTAACGCCTAATATCGGATACATTCTTGTAAGAGTCTTTTCGGTGGGAAATTTGCTATGTCAGGTTTCAATTAACTAGTTCTGAAGATACATTGCACAGAGAAAGGGTAATTCTTTTGAAACAAAGTTGAAAGTCTATATACATGTCAAGCATTTTGTTCAATAGTACCGCAAAATATGTACAATAAAAAGTAGAGCGATGTATCCAATGTTAGGCGATTTTCGGGGCATAAATAAATAAAAGACATTCGGCTTGTTTTGTGGTAAATCATTATTTTACTTCACAGACACTAAATGAATGTCGGATACTGATAGAAACAAAGTAAACACAAAGGAGAACTGTGGTTATAAATCGGGGCGAGGTACGACTTGGCGCCCTTGACGGCTCAGATGGGTCAAATACCCAACAAGGCAAATCAATCCAATCAAAACAAATTTAATCGTAAAAGAAAACTGACTTATATATCTGAAAACAAAATACCCCTTACCTAAAGTGGCACAGCATTTTGCCGTAACATATTTCTAACAATGTTTTCCATTTTTTTTTACTTACTTGTAACTTATTCAACATACACCTAACGTACTACTGCCAGAACGAATTATTTTTTCAGAAAATATATTATTTCCTTTAGATTAGAATATGATGTTAACACGTTCATCGTGTGATGCGGTGCGTACCTTTTGATCCAGTATTGCCAAGCCAACGAGTAGTAACAGAAATTCTCACAAAAGATAAATTCATGAAAATTCTTGTACACGTTTTAATGTAGTTTGAATGAATTTTATGTGGGTTTTCGATTTTAAAAAATTTGTTCGATTTCATCAAATGACACTTCAGAACCAGAACATATTATATTATTATATTGGTTAAAATGTGACCCGTATGATTTATATACTGTATTGCATATCTTATGAATTTCACGAATTTCCATTTTTATTTGACATCAAATTATCAGACAAAATATAGTAGCATTACATTGATATTGTATGTACGATATTTTACTTAATTTGTTCAACAAAATGTCTAATTTGTTCCAATATCCCTTTAGTAGAACAATATATTAAACATGTCTAACTGAAATTCATCGGATCTCACCAACGCCGGCATTTTAGTAGTGTGTTTTCACTAGTAATATTGGTATAGGATCAATACGAATGTGCTTAGATGTTAAAGTTGTTATCTCTTGCTAATAGGATCAATACAAATGTGTTTTTGTTTCCTGCTCTACTATTTGTTGTTTCTTAGTTTAAGTTAACGGTTGCTTTCTTCAATAGTTTTTTGCAGTTGATACAAAAACACCTTTTAGACAACTTCTTTATAAAATAAATTTGTAACATTAATGACATTCGAAATTTGTACAAAAATTGGTATCCAATAGACTGGTTAATTTTAGCGTCTATTTGCTATTTCTAACTATCTTTTAGAAACCTTTCGTCTCGGATGTTTTCTGGTGTACCGCCACAAACATTTATTTCAATTCGAGTTTATATGCTTTACTCATATTTCTAGTTTTTTCTCGATGCAAATTATTTTATCACATTTCTCGCTTAGACGCACAAACCGATTACTAATGAAAAGTCCAAGAGATACCTATTAAGTAAATCAAGTTGCATTTCTAGATCTTTCTCGATGTATTATATTATCGCAAAGTTCCATAATATATCTATATTATTAATAAAATTCCCAGGAAAATAGATAATTGTTTCGTTATAAAATGCAATTAGTTTTCTAGATTTTTCTACTGTATTTCTAGATTTTTTGAAAATGACATGAATAAAAAATATAGATGTAGTATTAAAAGGAAAACATTATTTGGATTTTTGCTTAAATATTTTATTAAATCTGATTGTCGAATCTTCCCGTGTTTCTTCTTCTTTTTTATATTCCTAACAGCATTTAAAATTTTATTAATATAATCTTACGTTTCCTCTTCTCCTAGCCTAGATCTTTTAAATCCACAAACTTATCCTGTTTGTTATAAACCGTAATTCTACATTCTCCATTCTTACATAATATAAAATCTAAACTTTCTGTTTGGCATTTCCCGCCAAATAAGTTATTTACCTTTTCTCTGGTAATTGATTTTATTATCCATAAGCAATCCGAAATTTTTCTTATCTTTACAATCTTCCATTTACAAAAAAAATTAAAAAATAATATTGAAAAATATTGTCTTTCTTGAAGCAATTAGGCTAAAACTGAAATTATTTTTGGACAATATGTTTAATATTTAGTTTACTTGAAAAATGTCGGATTTATTTATTGATTAAAAATAATTTGCTTTACTGGGTTCCGTGTTATACAGAATATAAGTTTCATTTTCGATTTTTGAATAGAAGACCGTAACTTCATATAAGAACAACCATTATAATTCTAAACAAGTTTTACAAATAAATAATTTAAACAAATTGAAAAATTAAGGTACATTACTTCTGCGCCAATTTTAAAAATTTGCGGTCTTTTAGTTTATATATAAATAAATAGACAAACTAATAATACCAAAATATATTTCCGCTTGGGATAAGGATGTAGAAGTTTACATAACACAAACTACTATAGAGAAAGAATGTTGGGTATTACTTATCATTCAGGTTGGGTTGGGGGTTGGGGGGATAATGTTTATTATAATTATGGACCAGAAGATAGAAATTTAATTCGTTCTTGATTCACATTTGGCAGCATTTTTAAATATATAGAAGAGTTAGAAGGAATATACAGGGTGAGTTTTTTACGAGGCGATATCTCGAAAACATTCAAATATTTTCATGAAATTTTGGTGAGTTAAGGGAGATGGGGGAACATTTAAAGATATTTTTGACATTTGCCCCCTGTCTCTATTTTGAGGAGTGGGGGTAACTTTGGAATTTTAAATGGGATGATGTTTTGTTTACAAAATTCGAAACTACGTATGTGTACAAACATTTTTTGATTTGCTCTTTCGGTTTCGGAATTATGATTTATTAGGTTATAAAATGAGAAAAAAATATTTACCATTTAATTTCAACTTATTTGTCTGTCGTGCTTTAGAAGTTGTTCGAAAAATCGCTCTTCAACTTCCAAAGGCTTTCTCACTCTTTTTCTAAAAGAATTTCGTACCCGCTATAACATTTCAGGTGTCATTAATACCAATAAGCAGGCTAAGCGGATTCGGTCTTTCATATCATCTAAAGTTATAGTGCAGTCGCCTTCATAACACCTCACAAGATAAAGTCAGGGGGGGGGGGTCAAATCCGAGGATCTAGCAGGCCAGTTAAGAAATAATCGTTAAAACGACAAAATTCTCAACTGACTTAAGTAAAAATAACGCATTTCCATGGAGACGAAAAATAATTCTGAGATAAGCGAACTTGATTTATTGGTAAAATTCATTTATTTTTTTAAATTCAATTAAAATTTAGTTAACCATAATTCCGTATCCGAAGGAGCAACTCAAAAAAAAATGTGTACACATATGTAGCTTTTTACGTAGATTCGAATTTTATAAAGAAGAGTACGTCATCTCATTTAAAATTTCAAAGTTACGCCACCCCTCAAAATAGAGAGAGGAGGCAAATGTCAAAAATATGTTTAAATATGTGCCCCCATCTCCCTATTAACTCACCAAATGTCATGAAAATAATTTTAACCGTTTTCGAGAGCACCTTTTTTTTATCTTCTTACAACCCACGAAAGCAGCAAGCCTAAGTACTAAGGTACCGGGGTTGTATATCACGCAACCGACTCACACACCCAGTGCTGGAAACGCCCCTAAGGATTTCACCAGCCCTTTAAGAGGGTCTGTGGGGTGGTGCCTCCTCGGTCGAGGAAGAATTCCTCTACCACCTTCCTGTAACACTTTAAAAAACTCACCCTGTATAAACCATTTCCAAAAATTATGTTATCTCTATTTTTATTAACTTCCATAAATTTATTCTTATTGTGCCCCTTAATAAAATAAACAGATTTATCTCCATTTTTCTTTGCTAAAGCACCAACATAATAATAATATGTAAATTTACCTTTATTATATACAACAAGCTCATAAATTTTATATAAACCGATGTTCCTAAATCTTTCCACTATTCTAAAATAATTTTTTAATTCTTCCTTTGTTTCTTGTATTTCCTGTTCTTTTTCTATTAAATTTTTGTATTCCTATTTTAAGACCACCGTTTTATCCAGATAATTTATTCTCTTGTATTTTAATTTCTTCCAACTCTTCCTCCCCTTTCGTAGTACATTGCAAATATGCAGAGTTAATTGGTGATATTTTTTTAATTGCATATGGTATTAATCTACTGTTTTAATTTTTCCTCTCCCTTAAAACGCTTGGAATAAAATTATAAGGTTTTCTTATCCAAGTTCTCCTAAATTGATTTCTTTCGGAATTGTAAAGAACAGTATTTGATATCGAAAAATATGTCTCTCCCGATTTAATAAAACTCTTTTGGTCTATAGATACGATATTTTGCGTTGCATAAGCAGCTTTAGATGCGCTTTTATCTTTTTCGTCTTTTAAAATTGCCAAATAGTTAATTGGTAGCAAATTTAGACTAAAAGCAGATAAAATCTAATTTATAATTTTATTTCTCCCTTTTATTTTCTCTGGTTATTTAATTTCTAATCCCGTTTTTTTTGTATTTTTGTTTCCCCAATAGTCATATTATAATAATTTTTTTAAAATAGCACAACAACTCTTTTGTAAACTATTTGTTAACTTTTCCCACATTTTGCATAATGGAACATAATACAAATGAGCATTCTCGAAATATTTATTTATTATTTTCCATTAAATCTACAATCTTTTATCAGATTTAACTCCTGTACTTTTTGGAAATCTACATCAATATAATTATCGATTGTAGCTTCTTGTAATTCCGTTTTCCTTAGGTAAATTAAAAGCAAATGTTTCTTTTAAACTCTTATCGGGACAATTAACAAAATCTATTATATGGTTGGCAAGTGGTTTATTAGCTCCTAAACTTGTTAAATGTCATACAAATCTCTCATTAATTTTTACTCTAGAATTTTTACGAATCCAGATTAAACAATCTTTATTAACACTTTTATCATTTTTTGACAATTACATTGCAACCTTTTTATATTCCCCTTGGATATGAAAATTCAATTATTTATTAAAAAGTTAACCATTTCCTCTTTATTAAAAATTTCAGCCAATTCTTCGGTTATATCTAAGTCTAATAAATAATAATGCTGTTTCTTTAAGTCTTCTAGTATTTTTGGTAATTTTTATTAAAGTGTTTTATTTTTACATTTGCTAATTCAATTGTATACGGAATTGCAACTGGGTTATCATATTTATTTTTAATCGTGTTTGATATCTATAATTTGTTTAACATTTATTAATCGTTTTTACATTAGACTCTAATAAATAGGGATTTTTTGATTTAGCGCCGTGTCTTGCTAAGTTTAAGCTAAAAAAACGAGATCTAAGAAGAAAACTGTTAAAAGATCCGCAAGCTTCTCTCTTAACTAAAATTTTTCCGTTCTGCAATTTTACTTTAGAATCTATAAAATCAATTATCTTAACAACCATAACATTATCGCAAAATGGTTCGTTATTGGTTTACATTCCTTTAGTTGTGGTTTCCCATTTATATAAATTATATCTCCAATATTTGTTACAAGATTTTTGTTATTTCAATTTTCTTAACCATCTAATCTGGACATACTCTTTCGTTGGTTGTTTTAGTTTTATTTCCAAGCAACTCTCTAATAGAATAATTAGAAGTACTTAACTTAAGTTAACTTAGTAATACCTTTGTTTTCAACTTGAATTTATATGCGGTAGTTTTCAAGAGAAAAATTTAAAAAAATTAGGAATATAAAATGTTAAAAATAAATAAATAAAATTACAGATAAGCAGCTGAAATTAGAATTATATAAAAGTAGTTTAAACTTGGTTGTCGAGACTATAGTGATGTGATTTTTTTACCTATATGATATGCTAACAGAAACTGAGTTTTATCACAATAATGATAAAAAATACTGGAAGAGTTAAATCAAGTTCTGTTGAGAAATTAGTACTGATACAATCTTTATGGAGAAAAACAGATAAATGTCAAACTCCTGAGCTATCTTGGGATCAGTGATACAAAACACCATATTCACCTCTGTTTATTCCAAAAAAAGGAGGACTTAAGACATATACAGAGAAACTTGTGGAATATAAATATATAGAAAATTTAAATGTATTATAAATATAAATATTATGTGTTATTGCGTCAGAAGATTAAGTAGGAAATAATAATTTTTATAATGAAAACGTTGGTATTTTACACTTCATTTTGAGAGAATTAGCAAAACTTTTATATAAACAAAAATGGACAGAAGTTTTAAATAATAATAAAAATAATAATAATAATAATAATAATAATCATAATAATAATAATAATAATAATAATAGTAATAATAATAATAATAATAATTATAATAATGATAATGTGTCTTTATTTAGCTTAAACAAAATTATTTACAAAAAACAAACGGTAATATGGAGGCGGTATCCAACAGTGTTGCGCTTATACAACCCCCGGGTTAACAATAAAGAAGATATGCAGCTACATAATTTTACCAGCATAAGCGTTACTTAATAGGTATAGACTGCACAAGGTACACTAAAATTATTCTAATGAGAAAATATTATAGAAAATACAATACATGATACCACGACAGAACAAATTATAGCCAGTAATTATTTAAGTTTGGCCTCTTGATTGGGATACATGCCTTTTTAACCTTGATTTAAAAACAGGTGCTGTGGGGGCCCCCTTGACACTAAGAGGGAGTTTGTTAAAGTTCCTAACAGCATTATAGCTGAAACATCGCCGAAAGAGAGAGGTGTTATGTCTGGGGACGCTGAACATATTTTTGTGGCGTGTATTACGTAAATGAATATCTGATCCCCTTGTCAGTTTGTGTAGAGATAGGAGGGTTGCTTGAATAAAGTTATCTTCTTCACTAGATTTAGAAGCTGCTTTCGAAAACGTTCGTCCAAAATAAACCATCCGGACTGAGTAAAACTGATAAAAATATGGTCAAATTTCCGTAGATTGTAAGAGAAGCTTATTCAAGAGTTTTGTAACCGCTGAAGGCTTTGTTTGTCCCTCTGGAGGAGTGCCGGTCAATAAACTACGTTACAATACGAAAGTTGTGACAGAACCAGAATCAACTAGTTGGAGTTTTGCAGGAATCTCAATGATGTCATTATGAATACATAGTACTTTAAGCTTAGCTTAAGCCTTTATTTTAAAGTATCTGCGAAACATGGTTTTTAAAACGTAGATTATTGCTAAGAACATGTCCAAGATTTTTACAAATATTAACAGGTTTTAAATTCACATTGTTCAGTTTAATATTTAGCTGCTGGCTACTACAAATTCTGTCTTTGTTCTTCCCAAGAACCACCAATTGCGTTCTAGCTTCATTAAGTAGCAATCCATGAATCGCTGCTACAGTGCTAAGGGTATTTAAGTCTGAATTATTTTTTTTCAAAAGCACTAGCAGCTTCTGAATAAGAAAATGAAATGCGTACTGATGAGAAGATCCATATTTTAACATGTTAGGAAATTAGACGTGTACACAAAAAACATCATCGGGTCAATAATACTTCCCTGCACAACCCCCTTATGGATAGGTAAATACTAGGAAAAACCATTCTCAAAAAGAAGTCTCTGATGTCTGTTGTTAAAATATTTCTTCAGAAGGTTCAATGCACCATCACACACACCAAAATATTTCAGTTTTATGTTAAGTAGTGCATTGTCCATGTGTTTTTACCATCATCTCAGGCTCGAAATATATCGTTAGTGACATTAAGTAAAGCTGCTGAAGTGCTATGATTACCTCGAAATCCCGACTGAGTTGCTGGCAATACATTATTTAGGGTAATAAAGTTGTTAAATTGTTGTCCAATAATCCTCTCCAATATTTTAGACATCGTTGGGAGGATACTCATTGGTCTAAAAGGAGATGGAGCGGCTAGATTTATACAATTTTAGAAATAGGAATAACATTGGCATTTTTCCAGAGCTCAGGAAATTTGCGAGTCAACAGGCACTTGTTGACGATATAAGTTATATGGTTGGATAATACAGAAATTAAGTATAAAAGCATAGGAAAATTTGTTAATAATAATAATAATAATAATAATAATAATAATAATAATAATAATAAAGATGTTTATTTATGCCAATAAAAACAATTTAAAATATAAATATAAAATTGATAAAAGTAAAAAAGAAAACCAAAAAATGACAGTAGTATACTAGTTGGCATAAATAGGTAGGATTTTGATTTATAAGAAATCATTCTTCCAATCCTACCCCTACTAAATAATTTGTTATATTATTTTTAAAAGTTATATAGCTTAAGCCCCTTAGACTAGAAGGAATATTATTAAAAATTACAGAAGATGTATATTTAAACGAAGATTTATATTTTTCAGTATGATGTTTAGGTATTTCTATTGCGTTCTGATTTCTAGTATTAACATTAAGAATATTATTTATGAATTCAATTTTTTCAAATAAATATCTAGGTTTCTGAGTTAAAATTATTTTATAAATTCCATCTGGCCCAGATGGAGCATTTGCCTATGCTATGGATGGTAGTCATAATTTTATAAATTATGCTTTCTATATCATCTGGATTAACCTCCTTAAAAGAAATTTATTTAGAATTATTCTGGACGAAGGATTTGTTAATATATTCTGCATTTACAAAGTTTTGGTTGCTTAAAACATGTTGTAAAACACTATTAAAAAATGAGTATTAAATTTATTGTTCTGCTCAGCAGCCGAGAAGTACGTAGAAGATGACGTACTTGGATAAACGTTCAGCTACTCGTATTTCAGTGTACGCCAAAAATTTATTGGATCAGTTCGGAATGAATATTAGAGGTATGCTTTCTTTTCTAATTTAGCTGTCATATTAACAAGATTTCTAAGAGTTTTAAATTCGTTCCAGGTATTTTCAGTTTTGTATTTATTGTATTTAGGTAACGCTTTTTTTTTAAGTTTAATCATTAGTTTTAAGTTGTCAGTTAACCAAAGTGCTGGGGGTTTACTTATTCTAGTTGTCTTGGTGGGCGCATGACGATTAAACAGTTTCAATACATTACTATTAAAAAACTCAACTATGTCGTCAACGTCGTCAAAAACTAGTTAAACTAGTGAATATTATTAAGATCTAACAAAAAGTCATTTTATATCAAGACTACCCAAGAGAGTTGTCGGTTCTGGATTTGGAAGGTGGTAGAGGAAGTCTTCCTCGACCGAGGAGGTAACACCCCACACACCCTCTTGAAGGGTTGGTGAAATCCTTGGGGATCTTTGCAGCACTGGGCGTGTGAATCGGTTGCGCGATATACAACTCACGGTACCTTAGTACCTAGGCTTGCTGCCTTCGTGGGTTGTAAGAAGATAATAATAATAATAATAATAATAATGATTTTATTAATAACTACCATTTGACATGCCCTGGCCAGGCCACAGGTACTTGGGACCGAGTACTAAACTAGACAAAAGATTATAAAGAGAAGATAAACCAATAAATAGAGTAGATGAAGCTGCTAGAGAACATTATATATTTTATAAAAATAATAAAAATACCAAAACACGAAACGAAGCAGATGAAGTTTTAGAATATAAAGCATGGGATAGAGTTTTATATCCAAAGACTGATTTAGGAAAGAAAACAGCAGTGGGGTACAATAAATGTTATGAAAGAAAAGGGACATTTAGGAATGGAATTAAAATAATTTTTTATATATATTTTTCTATATTATAAGATGGAATATAGAATTAACCTCTCAGAAAATCACAGAGATAAAATTAAAACTGGTTACAAAAAAGAAAGTACTAGTTAATATTCAACTAAATCAATTTTCAAATGGAAATGATAAAACACTTTTAACTCAAAGATAAAGTAATAAGGTTGAAACATGTAGAAAATAAAATAAAGCTTATAGAATAAATTACTTTAACTTAAGAAAAGTCATTTTGGTGGATTTTTAACTGAAATTTTTGCTGGAGTTGGAGCTATTGGAGCGATAGTTTCAGGTGTAAGGGCAATAGCTAATGCAGTCATCAATAAAGAGCTAAAGATAAAGAATTAGATAAACACAAGAGGCATGATAAAATTATGGAAGGAAAAGGCATAAAGAAAAGTAAAAAAAAAATAATTCCGTTGACTAATTTTGATATTTGAAAATATGGTAAAAATATTTAAAATTTTACAGGATGTTTTATGAAAGGTGAATTACCTCATTAAATTAAGATTATTCTTATCAAAATGGCTCTCATTCGGTTTTAAATTTTATCTTGAATCACATGAGGATGATAAACATCCTAAAGAACTAAAATATCTAGGAAAAGATAATCTTTGGCATAATGAAGACAAAATTCAGAATTATAACGATCCTGCTATATGTGGTCACTTGTGTTTAAATTTTTTAAAAGGTATCCATATTTTTTTCTTTAAATAAATGGAAAGCGTTTTTAAAAAATATTTCAACTCAATCACAAGATGTGAGTATAATAAGTATTTACCAATTTCTAAGTTAAATCTTATTAATGTTAATAAAAAATTGCTGAAGGAGATTTTTAGGCTTTTTAGGCATAAAAAATGCTAGATAATAAAGGAACTTTATATTGCTTATATTCGTATGGTTTCAATTTTAGATTTTTCATATGATATTATAAATAACATAGCCAACGAGATTTTTTAGTAAAATTTTGCCCAGACTAATTAATTTAATTGTTTAAAAATGTTACTGTCTCCCTCTATAAATTACTGATTAAAAAATTCAAATTTAAATACATAATTATATTTATTACTAGCTTGCACCCGCGACTTCGTCCGCGGTAACAAAAATTTACTCCATTAGAAAACTTGAACCCCCATTTCACCCCTTTGGGGATTGATTTATTAAAAACTGTAAAGCACGTGTTTAAACATTTATTTTTTAAAGTTCATCTATGAAGTTTCGAGTTAAGAGGATCATCTAATATTTTTCCCCATACAATGTTTGAAACCCTGTTTCACTGCCTTAGGGGTTGAATTTTAAAAAATCCTTTCTTAGTGCATGTCTACGTTATATAAGAAACATCTGTGCAAAATTTCAAGTTTCTAGACCCAGCGGTGTGGGCTGTGCATTGATACGTCTGTCAATCAGTCAGTCAGTTTCTTCTTTTATATATATAGAGAGATTTTATTGTTTGGGTATGCAAAATTATAGAAATTTCAAAAGATAAACAAGTGAGGTTATCAGTATTACCTTATTTATCAATATTTCCCGACGTGATTTAGCTACAAATACAAGTATCTAAAATATAATTTATTGATAATAAATCAGGAAGAAGTACGGTTTTTGCCGAGTGCCCCTGTAGTTTATTCTGATTTTACGGTGTCATATTACCAGAACATTCCGTTAGTTTCTGCTTGCTTCCACGAAATGTAGTAATTCCAAAGTCTCTTCTCTATAAACGGAAAGAGCAGCAGTTATGGGGTATGGGGTATAATGTTACAAGGAAAGTAAGTTAGAGACGAAAGAAGCGGCATATTTTACACTTTTTTAGTTCATTGATAATATGATGTTTCTTTATCTTCATTAAGCTTTACCTTCATTAAGGAGTCCTGTTTAAAATAGGACTTATTCTTATGTGATGTCATTCCGGCGAAAACTTAATTGAAAAATTTTTATACCCATATTCGTTCACGTGAGCTATAGTAAAATATGGCAAAAACATAGCAATTTGAAAATTTTAAGTGAGCGACAAAAAAAACCCAACCCGAAATTCTAAATTTGGTAAAACAACCGAATAAGAAAATGGGCGAAATAGCAGAATAAGTTTAAAAATTTGTTAAGAAATAAGTAGCTAGGAAAAACGTTTGTAGGAGATAATCTAATACGTTTGTTAACTTTACGTAAACTACAATGTAGTCTTAAAAAAATACTGTATTTGGATTTGTTAGAGAAAGAAATAATAACCAAACTGTTTGTAATCTTAAGATAATATTGTACAAAATTTTAATTGCTAAAAGTAGCCGAAACTGGGTAGCTGAGACAATGGTGCTCTACAAATCTTACCTATGAGCGCTAAACTACGTTTTTTCAATTCTTATTAAATCAAGATCATTTTAAGCTACATTTTTTTTTCAAACTTAAAAAAAAAATTGATTATATTTATCGTTTTTGTAGGATATTATAGGAAAGCTTAGTAGAGCGGGATACAATTTAGATGCGATATTGCCCTTTTTCTTTCTTGCTGTCGGTTGACTATTTGCGTGAAATGGTACCAAGCACGATACAGAAGCGTCTAGAAAGTTCCACAATCGTCCTCAAAATCTCAAAAATATAAGTATATTGATGCACTGGTAAAATGTTTACCGGTTTTCCTGAATCGGTAGCTCCAGAGGTAAAGTATCCGCTTATGGATCGAGAGGTGGTGAGTTCGAGGCCTTGGTCGGGTGGACTTTCTTTTTAAGTTTTTGTCATTTAAAAAATTAGATCGCCTCTAAAAGGTGTATTGGAAACGGGTTGGCACTCCATTCCCATAGAATTTTTAAAATTTTTTTAAACTCTTGTGAATTATTGATGTGCGCGCCATCGGGACGATTGTGAAACTTTCTGTATAGTAAAACCTGTAGTAATTACGACTTTTACAATAACTTGACAAAGCAGCACTCAACGCTTTAGTATTTCAGAATTGTATCCGTGCAGCTCTTGTGGATATTATAAGGTCTCCGGTGGCCGAGTTGGTACGGCGCCAGCTTTGCAACCGTGAGGCGCGGGTTCGAATCCCGCTTCGACCATGGATATTAACGGATGTTAAAATATATATATATATATATATATATATATATATATATATATATATATATATATATATATATATATATATATATATATAGAGGGTAGTCGTTGCTGACTAGTTAGGAAGTAAACTAGTAATATTGGGTTGCGCAGCAAATGAAAGAATACTCTTTAAAGTTGTTCCAAGCTTTCGAAAATATTTATTTTCATCTTCAGGGAGACTACAAAGAATTGCTAGTATTAAACATGGTTCTTATATTAACCATTGTTTTAAGTGAGCTTATAAGCAGATTTATTACTTACAACTTAGTTGAGGATGTTCATTAACGGTGTTAAAGTATTATCTAGGGAATCAGTGAAGTCCTCCAGAGTGGGATCGAAAACCAAGCGTCATGAATTACTTAATTATTCTAAATTTACATATATTACACAATAGCACAGACAGATTAAAATTACATGAAAGTCATTAATTAAAAAAAAAGGAAGAAAATTAAAAATCATTTCTTTCTTAGTTTTTGAAATTCATTTTAGCCATGCGGCACGAGATGACAGACTGATTTGATTGAGCGGGAAACTCACTATGGACTGTCAGAAGTCAGTTATCAGCGACATCTGTGTACTATATTCAATTATATGCGAAACATGATTACAGAAGTCTGTAAAATTAGGTGTGTTATTTACCTTGTTGAGATAACTTGTTGGATTTATATTGCGGTCAGGAAGTACACCCTAGCGGATGCATTTAAAAGCTTATTTATGCGACATCTATGAATTTCAATTAGAATTATTTGTAATTTGATAAAAAGATTTTGTTATATGTAGGAAATGGGTAAGTATTCTTGAATTTGTTGTGAAGGAAAAAAATAATTTTTATTATACAATCAATTGTCATTATACTTGAATCCCAGAGTCGTTCAAACGATGATCCTTGTCTAAAAATAATAGATATGAATATATTTCACTTAGGTGTTTTATATCGGTTTTTTTATTTATGCAATTAGGTTCTTGTGAAATAAAGGCCATTTCAAGAAAAGATCTTTTAGAGTTATTTTTCTGTGTAGCAAGTATGTGCAAGCAAGATGTGGTTTACAGCATTCCTTGTACAGACTGTGAAAAAATATACATCGGCCAAACTACAAGACCATTGGCCGACAGAATCACAGCACACAAGAGTGATTGTAGACTGCATCCAGAGAGGTGTGCTCTGGCAGAACACGCTAATAACTTACTACATAACTTTGATTATAATGCAACCAAAATACTTGCTACACAGAAAAATAACTCTAAAAGATCTTTTCTTGAAATGGCCTTTATTTCACAAGAACCTAATTGCATAAATAAAAAAACCGATATAAAACACCTAAGTGAAATATATTCATATCTATTATTTTTAGACAAGGATCATCGTTTGAACGACTCTGGGATTCAAGTATAATGACAATTGATTGTATAATAAAAATTATTTTTTTCCTTCACAAGAAATTCAAGAATACTTACCCATTTCCTACATATAACAAAATATTTTTATCAAATTACAAATAATTATAATTGAAATTCATAGATGTCGCATAAATAAGCTTTTAAATGCATCCGCTAGGGTGTACTTCCTGACCGCAATATAAATCCAACAAGTTATCTCAACAAGGTAAATAACACAACTAATTTTACAGACTTCTGTAATCATGTTTCGCATATAATTGAATATAGTACACAGATGTCGCTGATAACTGACTTCTGACAGTCCATAGTGAGCTTTCCGCTCAATCAAATCAGTCTGTCATCTCGTGCCGCATGGCTAAAATGAATTTCAGAAAACTGAGAAAGAAATGATTTTTAATTTTCTTCCTTTTTTTTGTTTTTTTTTAAGTAATGACTTTCATGTAATTTTAATCTGTCTGTGCTATTGTGTAATATATGTAAATTTAGAATAATTAAGTAATTCATGACGCTTGGTTTTCGATCCCACTCTGGAGGACTTCACTGATTCCCTAGATAATACTTTAACACCGTTAATGAACATCCTCAACTAAGTTGTAAGTAATAGATCTGCTTATAAGCTCACTTAAAACAATGGTTAATATAAGAACCATGTTTAATACTAGCAATTCTTTGTAGTCTCCCTGAAGATGAAAATAAATATTTTCGAAAGCTTGGAACAACTTTAAAGAGTATTCTTTCATTTGCTGCGCAACCCAATATTACTAGTTTACTACCTAACTAGTCAGCAACGACTACCCTCTAGATATAAACCACAGGTATGGGTTTTTACCAGACCATCAAGGCTACATATGGGACTGAAAGCAGTGAAGAATTTAAAGGATTGGGCGAAAACCAAAATTAAATTGGCTAAGGAATATAATAGAAAATCGTTTCTACTACAATGCAGACAAATGGGGATACGGCCACAACACATCACAGCAACAACAGGGCCAATAGAACAACTTCTCCTCCGGCAGGACTCACAACAGGCGATGGACTTCAATCGTAGGTTAGGAAATAAACTTATTAATATTGAAATTTCTGCTAATCATAAACTAATTAGTAATCTAGAATCCTCACTTACATCGTTCAAACGAGCAATCATTGAAAGCACTAATGAAGCCATCTTCAATAACTTTTCTAGCAAACAACAAAGAAATTACAATAGATTATTCCATAAAATTAGAACAAACAATATTAACAAATTAAATAACTTAAAATCTATCGAACTTCACAACCGCCTTAAGACTAAACCGGAATGGATAAAAAATCTTACCAACATAGAGATTCCTAATGATATCCTCCAGTTCTTGTCTCTCGGCCCAAAGTTTAGTGGTGAGCCGGTTGTGGGAAATGATATACCTATAAAAAACATCTTGGCAGATCTTGACTTTGTTACCTCATCTATAAATGATTCCGCAATAAAAAATATCGCCATCTCAAGAACTACTAACATCCTCACAAATTATATAAACTCAAACAAACATAACAAATCACTTTTCCATAACTTACTCTATAAATCAAAAAAGTTCCTTAAGGACAACCCTAACATTATATTAACTAGATCCGACAAGGGCAATGTAACTGTTATCATGGAAAAAGAACAATATTTACAACTCTCCAATGAATTAATCCAGAATGATGAATCTTACATCAGTTTACCACGAGACCCCACACTTTCGATTCAAAGAAAGTGCTATGAATTAATCAAACAATTGTATAATACAGGACAAACAGATGAGGCCACAAAGAAAAAGCTTACAAGTTACAAGAGTACATCTCCAAAATTTTACTCATTACCTAAAATCCACAAACCAACCTTGTCTGTCAGGCCAATTGTAGCTTCAATTGGTGCACCCACGGAATTTATTGCAATTTTTATAACCGAAATCCTCACAAAAGCATATGACTTCGATAATGATTATTATATTAAAGACTCTTTCCAAGTCTATGAAAAATTTAACCAATTACAGCTTCCTGATGGCTATGTGGTAGCAAGCCTCGATGTTGTCTCTCTTTTCAGCAATGTTTACTATGATGCTGCACACAGGGCCATCTATAAGAGTTGGTACCGCATTAGTAACTATTGTAATACAGACAGAGACTCCTTTCTTAGATTAATTGAATTTCATTTTGATAACACATATTTCTCATTTGACAACAAATACTATAAACAAACTTTTGGTACCCCAATGGGGTCTTTTGTCTCTCCTATACTTGCAACGTATGTGATGGACGAATTGCTGGACACAGTTCTTCCTGTTCTCTCTTTTAATCCCCTTTTTAAAAAAAAAATACGTGGATGATATAATTGTAGCACTACCACAAAATGGAATTAACGAGATACTAGAAACCTTAAATGATTTCGATCAACACATCCAGTTCACTATAGAAACCGAAGACCCTACCTGCTCGGTTCCTTTCCTAGATACCAAATTCACACGAACTCACAACAACAAAATCGTGATAGATTGGTACAGGAAACCTTGCTGCTCAGGACGATACCTGAATTATTTCTCGTATCATAAACATAATATGAAAGTGAATCTGGTTAAACAAATGAAATCAAGAATTCTAAAAATCTCAGATCCATCTCTACATAAAAAAAACTTAGATATCCTGGCTCAATTATTCATCGATAATTCATATCCGCCCAAGCTGATTAATAGAATTGTGTTCAGCACTCCTGCCATTAACCTATATTAAATGAACAACCTAATAAATAATAACAATAATATAACTGAAGGGACGCAAACTACTAAATTCATATCACTCCCCTACATTAGAGAGATAACTCCGGCGCTGTCCAGAATAATAAATCAGGTAGTCAATGTCAAAATCGCGAACAAACCAGTACTCACAATTTCTTCGGTGCACTCCAGGCTTAAAGACAAGGTCCCTCTTACTCGAAGAACAGATGTGGTTTACAGCATTCCTTGTACAGACTGTGAAAAAATATACATCGGCCAAACTACAAGACCATTGGCCGACAGAACCACAGCACACAAGAGTGATTGTAGACTGCATCCAGAGAGGTGTGCTCTGGCAGAACACGCTAATAACTTACTACATAACTTTGATTATAATGCAACCAAAATACTTGCTACACAGAAAAATAACTCTAAAAGATCTTTTCTTAAAATGGCCTTTATTTCACAAGAACCTAATTGCATAAATAAAAAAACCGATATAAAATACCTAAGTGAAATATATTCATATCTATTATTTTTAGACAAGGATCATCGTTTGAACGACTCTGGGATTCAAGTATAATGACAATTGATTGTATAATAAAAATTATTTTTTTCCTTCACAACAAATTCAAGAATACTTACCCATTTCCTACATATAACAAAATCTTTTTATCAAATTACAAATAATTCTAATTGAAATTCATAGATGTCGCATAAATAAGCTTTTAAATGCATCCGCTAGGGTGTACTTCCTGACCGCAATATAAATCCAACAAGTTATCTCAACAAGGTAAATAACACACCTAATTTTACAGACTTCTGTAATCATGTTTCGCATATAATTGAATATAGTACACAGATGTCGCTGATAACTGACTTCTGACAGTCCATAGTGAGTTTTCCGCTCAATCAAATCAGTCTGTTATCTCGTGCCGCATGGCTAAAATGAATTTCAAAAAACTGAGAAAGAAATGATTTTTAATTTTCTTCCTTTTTTTTGTTTTTTTTAAGTAATGACTTTCATGTAATTTTAATCTGTCTGTGCTATTGTGTAATATATGTAAATTTAGAATAATTAAGTAATTCATGACGCTTGGTTTTCGATCCCACTCTGGAGGACTTCACTGATTCCCTAGATAATACTTTAACACCGTTAATGAACATCCTCAACTAAGTTGTAAGTAATAAATCTGCTTATAAGCTCACTTAAAACAATGGTTAATATAAGAACCATGTTTAATACTAGCAATTCTTTGTAGTCTCCCTGAAGATGAAAATAAATATTTTCGAAAGCTTGGAACAACTTTAAAGAGTATTCTTTCATTTGCTGCGCAACCCAATATTACTAGTTTACATTATATATATATATATATATATATATATATATATATATATATATATATATTCATTCATTAATTAAATAATAATTAACGTCTATAAACCTACTGGAAGTTTGTAGCGATCAGGCCTTATTGCTTCTAAAATTCAGCAACAACTCGTCGAATGTCCTAGATCTTCGGATTACTCAAATTATTTTAACGCACGATCTTTGCGAAATGTGGTAAACGTTCAAGACTTAGAGATATTGTTTGAATTTACAGAACGCTTCTGACTGCTATTTTGATGCAAAATTTGTGTTACTACAAATTCCGTAGGATAAACTTGTTCTATATTCCCATCGCATTCGTTAAGCTTTCAGCTTAAATGAATTTACTAAATGACGAAAATTAATTTTTAAAAATTTTTCTATTTTCATATTTACAGGTTTTACGACAAACATATTTTTATCATTAACCAGATAGTCCATTCTTTAATAATCATTGGGAACTATTGTACTTATATACATTACAATGTCTTGAAATAAAGTATCAATCTCAACCAAAATTGTCAGCAATAATACAATTGATGAGATTTTAAAGTCAGTAGGGTAAAAAATATTAGTGTTTGTTGAATTGATTTTTAATTCTTTCTATTGTTAGGTTTCTTGTCAGCCCAATTTGAGCTTAAAACCGATATAGTGTGTTTTCGTATTCTGTTGTGTTTTTGAAGTTAACATGCCTCCAGTAAACAGGCGAGCGGAATTTAGATAGTCAACGCAATTTGAACGAGGTCGTATTGTGGGGCTACTGGAAGCTGGGCTAAATGTGTCTACGATATTGCAAATCATAGTTTCAGGACGGCAGAGTAGAACGTGATTGTGGCTCTGGACGACGGAGATACACTAGTGCACCCACCAGGCTGATACTTAAGGCTGTAAGGTTTAAGGAACCGATTCAACAGTTCTCGTGCTGCAGCAAAAGAATGGTTTAAAACTGTTGGAAGATCTTTATCATTGTCATTAGTTTATCAAAGAATTCCAACATTCGGACTGCATTCTTACCTTCCTTACTTTGTACTGCCACTAGCGGAGCATCGACACCAAAGATTTTAATAATGCCGTGAACAAATTTACTGGGACGAAGAATGGAACTCGGTAGTCTTCTCCGATAAATCCCGATTCTGTTTAGAGATGCCCGATGGGCAGCAATGGGTCCATTGGGGTAACTAGGGGGGACAGGGAAGGCCGTGCCCCCCAGCTTGCCAGCCTGAATTCTAGTCTCAATTCTTCACGCAAAGAATGATTGTTTGCATATTGCAATCGCAAACATTTACAATAAAATGATACCAAAATCTTTCAAATTCGATTAAACCCACTTATGTATGTAATTAAATTTATGTATTTTTCTAATTAATTATTATAAATTAATTAAAATTAAAATTATTAGAAATGATATAAGTTATACGTTGTATATTTTTTAATTTATAAACGAAAAACTAGTTTTACCATTTTTTGATAGTTACCAGTAGCTACACTACTAGCATTGTAACATACAAATTATCAGGTCAGCCCAGTAGCGCAGCCAGGATTTTGTATTGGGGGGGGGGGGGGGGGGGTGCTTCAAGAGGAAATTAAAGTCTATTATAAAAGTATCACATTACCACATTGAACGAAATAAACAATGTTACAGTTGTTGAAGGTGTCAATTTTATTTTCTTCTCTGGTAATTATTGTTTATGAGGTAATTATTCGGAATAAGGGAACCACCGAATTTTTTGATAAAATTTCACATAGACCCTAATTTTGGTTCGTAGAACACCAATCTAAAATCAGTTTTCGGCGGTCTCTTATGGTTTTTCCAAAAACAATAAAATTTTTGCTTTCAGGTTACACAGTAAAAAATCCAGTTGATTAACCACAAGAGATGTCTGATTTTATTGGCCGGATTAAATTTTTTGATTTAATTTGTAATTATTTTCTAAATCAGTTTCATAATCTTCGTTATGATTCAAACAAATTACTCATTCTCGATTACTTTAAATCGATACTGATCAAATGCATAAAAAAGACAAACATTTTAAATCATATTTCCTTGTTAAAATAATCACAATAATCAGTATCAATCACCTACTGAATAAAAAATACTCAAACTTCTAAACCCAGCCGCCAACCCATGCGCAGTACGCAACCTTTTAATCACAAGGGAGTACCGATATCCATCCACCCCGCTGCAATCTGCAAAAATTCCATTTAATCGGCAGTAGGTATGGCGGTTTCTGTGGTAGTGCAATGTGCAATGTGAGGTTATAACGAATGAAGTGGTCAACCTGTTCTAAAATTTTACGAATATTCTTTTAAAAACTTTGTTGTTACATCATGTTGGTGAAATTATGTTTCAAAAACAAAAGAAATACGCAAAAATCTCAGATCTTGAATCCAATCCCTTGGAGGAACTCATGCACCAATGTAAGTTATTTTCCATGTATTTTCAAAGAACAGATTTGTCATGCCAGGTCTTCATTAGTGTTTTATGTATTTATTTACAGATGAGTAAATAATTTTCGTGTTTTTACTTCATATAATTATTTTCAACTTTTACACTGTAAAAAAAAATTATTAAATTTTAAATCAAATTCAACCCAATTTTGACTAAATCCAGGTCCACGCCTCACCTCCCCGGATTTTTGTTTATGATATGGGACAAACAATTCCCATGCTTTGGGAATTTGCATTACCTATCTTTTATATAATTTCATCTGTTTGTTCTTTAATGTGTTCCCTTTTCTTATGTATTATAGTATTGTCATTTAATAAATAAAATCGACGCCCTAATCAGGTACTTTATAGGGCGGAGAGGGGAAGGGCGGTGCTACTGATGATTGCATATCAATCACATTGGATTTAAGATTTAATAAAAAATGATTAGAGTATTATGGAAATTTAATCATTATGGAAGAAAATTTTAATAAAAATTGATTTAGATGTAATCAGAATTAATTGTTAGGTTAATCAATTTTGAATAAGAAAATTTAATCACAGATCCTTCGATTTAATCAATATGCAGTGTTAATTTTTTCAATCAATCTGGCGTGGACCTGGATTTAGTCTAAATTTGGTTGAATTTGATTTAAAATTTAATCATTTTTTTTACAGTGTAGGTTTTTCTGCGGATTTTTTAAAATTTTGCCAGTTTTACTTAAACCACAGCCTTCTTAAAGAACGCATCTATACAAGTTATAACACACTATTAATTTGAAACATATTTAAGTAAATTTGTATAAGAAAAAACATTAAAAACTAAATGAAAATAAACACGCAGCCGTAATACACATATTCCATATTTCTCATGGGAATGCCAAATGTACAAATCGTTTTTCCACAAATTTATTTTAGTTTTTGTTTTCCATTTTGGATGGACCTTTGCTCAGGTTTGTCATTTTGCTTAAACACTATGTATGACATTTGCCCATGCTCGAGATTTTGAGTTGTACATATGAGATTATCAATTGTATACAAAACTCAATACACTAACTGGCGCTAACCCGCGTGAATGCGCCTTTTATTGTCAGTACATTAAATAAAAAATTTTAGAAAGAAAAAAAAATGGAATTTAATCGGGCTTGAATCCGGGACTTCTGGTACAAAACGCCTAGTATTATACACGCACACCAGTAAGACTTTAAAAGCTAAACTGTAGTTCTCTAAATTATTTTCGCAGATAAAACTGACAATAACAGGCGCATCCACGCGGGTTAGCGCCGGTTATTGTGTTAAGTTTTATATATAATTGCAAATCTCATACCACTCAAAATCTCGAGCATGGGCAAATGTTATACAGTGTCTATGCAAACTAATAAACCGGAGCAAACCAGACAGAATTTCAGCAAAAAAGTTGGTGTTTCCATTAATCCGAATAATTTCCGGATTTGATATTTCATGTGGGTTAAACATAAAAAAGGTTGTTGACTAAGTTGGACAGAACTTTGTCAAACCGTTCAGAATTCTGATTCCAGAACGAGAAGGGCAAGAAAGAGGACTTGAAAATAAAAATCAAGGATCCATC
Organism: Philopedon plagiatum; assembly: GCA_963971165.1. NCBI lineage: Eukaryota > Metazoa > Arthropoda > Insecta > Coleoptera > Curculionidae > Philopedon > Philopedon plagiatum. Next base: position 30,992,053 of record OZ020198.1, on the reverse strand, counting down.
TGGTACCCAGATGGATCAAAAACTAATGTAGGTACCAGGGCTGGAGTATACGAATCAGCAACCAGGGAGGGATTAATCATCAACCTGGGCGCATACCCTACAGTCTTCCGGGCAGAAACAATTGCGATAATAACCTGTGCATAGGTAAGGAGAGGATATACAAATAGACAGATCCATATATTGACTGTCAGTTAGGCGGCTCTAAAAGGACTAAAAATACCGGAAATAAACTCCAAAACAGTGGAGGAAGGCCTTGCAAACCTGAAAATTCTGGAACGGCAAAACAGGGTCACCCTGGAGTGGGTGCCAGGACATCAAGGAATACAAGGAAATGAAGCTACCGACAGGCTAGCTAAAAAGGGAGCGACAGAAACCTGATTGGCCCTGAACTCACATGTCGACTCTCGTACCAAACAGCACGAGGAGCAATACAGGAACAACTGGCAAGACAACATCAGATATACTGGGTGTATCTCCTTGGTTTAAGACAATCGCGATCTTTTATCAGGGAGCTGGACAAAAATAGAACCAAAGCACTCCTGCAACTAAGCGAAAGGAAACTTAGAATGGCAACAGGACTCCTGATGGGACACTGCCGCCTGAAAAGATATCTAAATGTAATTCAACTAGAGGAGGATCCTACTTGTAGAGCGTGTGGGGAAAAGGAAGAAACTGCTCACCACATTATATGCCACTGCCCTGCTCTAATCATGGCAAGATTTAGGCACTTCGGGGAACCATATCCTGAACATGAAGAAATAGCAAGAGCCCTTATCAACAGTGTTTGATAGAGTAATTTCCTTAGCTATTTTTGCCTAAATGTAATAATTACAAATTTACACATGTGTTTAAGTGAAACTGTCGAAATTTAAAGATATCCATAGAAAAATCTAACCTAATAGCTAAAATTTTTTTCTTGGGAAAACCATATGAGACCGCCAAAAACTGAATTCAGATTCGTGTTCTACGACACAAAAAAATTCGGTGTTTCCATTATTCCAAATAATTACCGTTTATAAAACTAGTTAATTATTCGTTAAAAGCGTTTAGGGAAGGGTTTTTACTCTCAAAACCCCCCTCGCTGCATCACTGCGTCAGTCGAGAGGTAACAGGTATAGAAAAATAAAATATGACTTGACGTATAAATGTGGCCTCGAGTGCCCCCCCCCCCCCCCCCCCTAAAGCATGTCCTAGTTATGCCAATGCCAGAGAATTCGTGGAGAATGAGGAAATTTTACATTTTCAGTTAAGCGACATGTCGCTTGCACTGTAGGTGTGGGGAGTCATATGTTTTGGTCTCCATTACTTTTCATTAATGGATTTATGACGGCCGTGCATTACATACAGGAAGTGTTAGAACCAGTATCTATACCCTACATCTAACGTATTGGAAACGCCCTTTGCCTGCAGGATAATGCACTGCCACATATCGCTGGTATAACTATGGTTCACATAGAACAATGTAATGTTAGCGCGCTTTCTTGTCCGTCCCCCTGCTCTCCTTACCTTTTTCCTATAGAACACGTATGGGACATAGTAGGGAGAAGACTCAGCAGATTGCCTAACCCACCACGTACTTGAACAGAGTTGAGTAACGAAACTTAAGTTGCCTGAGATCCACGGCCTCAAGAGGACATCGATCATTTACTCGAAGAATGCCCAGACCCAATGCCAAGTGCGTAAATTCCCAAGGTGGTTATACCCATTATCAGGATTTCAAGAACTTCCCGCGTGTCGTTTGGCTCCAAAGTAACATCAATTATTGTAAATAGTATTCTATAGGTTCATAAATAATCAATAATGTGCAAAATTTCACGGACCATTTTAAGTATGCAAATATTATATCGATGCCGAACTGTCGTTTTCCGTATATAAACACATTTTTTACCGCACCGAACATGCCTCAAAGAAGCGACTGCGGAGACATGCGCCATGCTGCAACTGTTTAGCTGTGCACATTCAGATGTCCTAGTTACTGGGTAAGTATTTTTCTTAGTAAAATGCATGTTGTTGTCACTTACTTACATGCAGTTGCGTATTTACGTTTCCGACGCCTATAGTCGGCCAGCGTGTTTTGAAGCTATACTGATGAGTCGAATGCCTGTCTTTTAAAAAGAAATAACGATGTGTTTCGATTTTTTCTCCCTGTATAATTGTTTTTTATTTCTTTTTAATGTTTTATTGATGTATTAGGATTCGCTTCTTTTAGCGGTGCTAAGCTTTTCTTAGTTTTGTAAACGACAATAGTAATAGATATTATAATTTACAAGTTTACTACAATTCTGGTCATGATTGGAAAGGTATAATTAACGCTTATTCTTGGGTTAGTTAAGGTTTTATTTAAAGAGGATTTAGGGAATTTATAATTCACTTCTTAGCACGTTTTTCTGATACCAGCCACTCACAGGGCCGCGCAAGCTGTGAATTTTTAAACACGGTTGGACCGTTGAGAAGCCATTTCCGAATTAATTTTAATTAAGGTTAGGTCACAGCTCCAAATTTTATTTCGATATACACTTAAATTTTGAATATTGCGTACAGCAATTTGGTTGGTCATTGGTAAAAAAAACAAGCTTAGAAAATCAAATTATATATTTTATTTAAACGTTTTGACACGAGGTCATCCTTAGGAGACTAAATATATTTTTTAAATATTAGTTTAACTACGTACTTTAAAATTAAGGACCGTGCATTACGTAAAGCTAGTATACAGGGTGTCCAAAAGGTCTTAGTATGGGCATATATCTTTGCTATTAGTACAAAGATACAGACATAGAATTTCAGGTGTATCTTATTGGTTAATAAATCTACATTTTTATGTAATTTAACTTTTTAAGCCACCTTGAGGGGTGACGCTAGGGAGTTGAGGTCAAAAATTTTAAATGCAACCCTATGCCGTGTGGTACCTACCTTATTTTAAAGGTCTTCAAAAAAGAAACATTTTACCGCAAACCCGAGGTTCTTATCTTAATTCGTTTTTAAAGGGAAATCCTGAAAAATAAATTTAAATACCTTTATTTCTCTTATTACTTTAAAAGTTACTCAAAATGACCAAAATAAACTTCTTGGCTGTAATAAAGACGATTTTGGAACTAACTTCTCACATTTTCGAGAATAGCAGGTGTTACTTCTTAGCAGAGTTCCAGAATCGACTTTATTACTAAAAATCCAATTTTTAGATAAAAATATAAGGTTGATGCACTACTTGACTCAGTTTATGAGTTAAAACGTCGATAAAGGGCATTAAGACCAATAAAAATTGCCACATTAAAATCGCTCAACCAAGAAAGGTGCGTTACATCCATTTTTTATCCTAGCAAACTGACGTAAATCCAGAGTTTAAGTATAAAGTAATACTTTCCTTTAAATGATATCTATTCAAAAATACCTAGAATGCTTTATGCTTTGAGCCATATTTGCCAATATATTTGACATCTGCTCGTGGGGAGTGGGGTTGGGTTAATTGTAGGATTGAATACGATGCGTGATGTAAGGATTTCTGTTAGAGTATATGTTACTACTTTTGGACTGACAATTTGAAATTTCCACTTTTAGATACTTGAAAAGGATGGTAATATGGAGAGTAGTCAGGAAAGCAGCAAAGTTTGTAGCCAAGCTAAATAAAACGAAATAAATCCATTGAACAAGTATGTTGTGAATACTGTAAAATTAAATTAAAAATATAAATATTTCTTTAAAACAACGATAAAAATATTTCTTTACAGCAACGTCTAATACATTATTCTCCAACTGATAAAAATAATAATTGCGTTTATTCGTTTTTTTTTCTTTTGTTACGAATCATCGTAGGTGTTAGAGGAGTTGTTCGTCGATCGAGAAGATACCACCACACGAACCCACTTTAAAAACTGGTGAAATCTTAGCAGATATTTCCAGCTGTGGATGCGTTAGTCGGTTTTCCCTCTTCTCTTCTCACTTCCTCACTTTCTTGCTCTTCTCCCTTTCTTTGTCATTTATAATCCTTTTAGCTATTCACCTCTCCAAAATAACAAGTTTAAAAATGATGATGGCGCTCCGTGGCGTAAACTATCTTTGAGCTAGGGGTACCCAGAAGAGTCCACCAATGAAGAATTTCAAAAGCTTGTCCAACCTTGTCCAACAGCTGCGGGCTTAATTCCAATCTGGACTCTGTCCACCACCACCTTAAACCATGCAAACTCCATATTCCTTTTCTGACTAAAACTCAAATAAGTCCTAAATCCTCAACCAACCACCTTCTGCTTGCAAACAATAATCTTCTCTCATCCTTTCGTCTTCATGGTAGGGTATGTACCTACGTTCGCAGTAACTTTTTCGTACCAGACTACCAAACCGGGGGTATGCAAGCCCGATGTCCTCTGGCTAAAACTTACCTCTAAGTCTTCTACCAAATTTATCTGTTGCATCTACCGCTTCCCATCAGACAATCCTGCAATGTGCTCTTTGATTTTCGCCCGTCAAGAATTGACCATTTCATCTCTGAATTTCCCGCCGCTGAAGTTATCCTCCTAAGCGAATGTAACGTCCCCAACAACCTTTCTTGTACCAGACTCCTTAACCTGGCATTAGGCAAGCCCAATGTCTTTTGTCTTTTCATCTGTTTCATATACCGCTTTTCCTCAGACAACTGCTACAATGAGCACTTCAATTGTCTTTCGGCAAAAATTAACCAACTTATGTCTGAATTTTCCGTCGCTAAAGTTATCCTCCTAAGCAACTTTAATGTCCACACTGCCCTCATAAGGATGAACGCGATATTATGTTCAAAAATTACGGATTTTTAGTTTTTGATGCCAAAACAATAATCGAAATCTGCGTATTTGGATGTATACTAAGTAAAATAGCGTTATCTTTCAATTATCAATGATACTAGACATATTTTACCCATGCCGTATGTTAAAAATAGAGCCTAATCATAAGGATAAACGCAATATCTTAGGTATAATAAAAAAGAACGCGGTATAAACGATACTCGCGCCGAAAGATACCGCGGTCTTCTTTAGCGAGACCCGCTGATACCGCCGGTTTGAGTAGTGTCAGCTAGATTTTCCGGCAATTTACGACATTTGCGACTATTAATGAGGCACTATTTTTGGTTGTATTAACAATTAATTTGCTTAAAACTCATTTTATTTGTCTGTGTGCTTTTAAAATCTGGACGGAGGAGTTTTGTGAATTTGCAATATTATAAAAGATAAGCAATAATGATTTGGTTATTAGATAAAAATAATTTTAGTTTAGGATAAACATTGTATAGGGCGCCATAATAATTATGACAAATTTGTGTAATGACTTTATGTCCTTATTTGAATTAACAAAAAAGGTTTTAATGAGATATTTGTACTACATTTTGCGACGTTATATTCGCTTCAGGGCCAATTTCATTATCAGCTTATAGTATTTGCATTCCGAAACATCTAAAAAACAAACAAATGTGGCTAATTTTTTTAAACGACATAAAAGCGAACTTTGTATGGCACAAATTAATTAGCTTTAAATTATTGAAACTTGTGTAAAATTTTTAGGGCTATAATACGTTTGAGGCAGAAATAATATATTGTAATCGGAGCAAAAGTGATTATTTGGCTTATCTGAAGTTGTCGTACTCGCTACGCCCGCGCTCGTCCACCAAATTTTCAGATCCGCCAAACAGTGACAAGTTTGGTGCTTTTAAAATAATATACTATTTTTAAAAATGCAGAGCCTAAAAGCGAAAAAAGTGGGAGCCTACCCTCGGCTCCTACTTAGGAAACGTTATGTTTGTGTCTGTACGGGTGGGCATATTTTTTAAGGTAAAGTATATTTTATTTTCATTTACATGTTCTTCAAGCTATTGCGGTATTATTATGGTTCCATTCTTTTCAGAAAGATGAGCAAGAGGACTCGCCTACTGTTAGAATTTGCTGCAGAAAATCAATCTTTGGATATGGGTTTTCCGTCTAACAATGATGGTGTTATACGATTTGTTTCACCGCCTTTCGAAATAACACTTGAAGAATCAGCCGCATTGGCATTATTATTGCCTCTGCAAATAGACTTTAACAAATTTGTCCCAATTGACCCATCGTGCACCATTACATGCAAAAATTTTGTTGCGTTAAACAATGTTCCGTTACAATCTCAAAGCCATGATGACCGTAGTAGTATAAGAGAAAATGCAAACACAGACGGTAGCTTTCTCAATAATTATTTGGATCCCAAAACATCCCACAATAAAAATAAAGACAACGCCTTTAGATAAAAAGGTATGGAAGACAAAGAAAACTATTTTGAAAATCAAGAAAAGTCAAAAGGTGAAAACCTTGAATTAATCTCTTGCGAAAACCGACTTTCGATTGAAAAACAGATAATCAAAAAAGTCAACATTAATGAAATGGACAGTGTTATGAATACAGCCTCGAGATCGTGAACGAAGATAACATATCACTTGCAAAGCTGGCTAGCATGATCCCAAATAAAGGTTACAAGGCAAATGGAGAACCAAGAAAGAGGACAAAGAAGAGAACGTCAAAAGAACTTAACCCTAGAACGGTATTGTACGTAAAATTTAAGTAGCAATATCAATAATTTGCATTTAGAAGAGCCATACGCCCGTAAATTTTCTCGACCACCCAGCTACTCTTGCCTAAATATCTTAGCGATAGACTATTTACATTGCCAGTTCGCAAGTGCTTGTACCAGAGGTTACATGGTATTATTTTCTGGAACTCTACACGTAAATATTACGCATCGTTACCAATAAGCGCTAATTTCTGTACGAAATTTTTACGTGTCGATACCAATACACGTTTAGAATATCGAAACGACGTTTAACAGACGAAGAGCTGGAGAAAGCATTGTTGGAATGTAGTGACAGTGAAACGGAAGATATTCTTATTAGAGCTGAATCTGAGACAGAAAGTGAGTCTGCCGATAGGGAGGCTGATCCAGAATGGTTGCCACCTGAAGAAATGGAATCGTAGATATAAGCTGCTTTCTCAAATGTTTGGACAAAAGAAAATAGGGAATAGGACAATCCACCCATTCCAAACCGCCTGAAGAAAACACAAGGAGCCAAAAGTCATTGGGAGGAATATCAAACTTAGATCGAGAAGCAAACACGCAAACACAACGCCAATTTTACTTTGCTCATTACTGGTAGGTGTTTTTAAGTTACCATGTATTTTAATGTTTACTTAGCAAAATAAATGTTAACGAAAAATGAATTGTGTTTTATTAATTTATTTAACCAAATTTTAACTTAAAGCATATAAAACAATATGTACATAAAATCTACGTATCGATACCAATACAGGGCCATAAAATATCGATACCCTTCTGGGATTAAAAGGGATAAAGAACAGAAACATAATACTTTAATCGAACCCCATAAAGTACTTCCACCTTGTCAAGCAAATATCTGCAGAAAAAAATTGTTCTCTTTAATCTGCGAAGATGAAAGAAAGGAAATCAATAGAAATTGTTGGAGTTTAACAGCGCAGGAAAGAAGAAATTATGTTTTGGCCTCCTGTTCTCGTCTGGGAGTTCAGAAAAGGCGTGATACAGACGAGAGTTATAGAAAAAATAATACTTTTAAATATCACCTAAAAAACAAAAAATGACAAAGTAAATAAAGCTTGTTAGTCCTTTTTTCCTACAACACTTGGTTTCCACAAAAATTATGACAGATTATTGCATGACACGCTTTCTGAGACACCCAGAAATAAAGATAAAAAGAATAAGCACAGTTGATTGCAATATTTTTAATGAACATATTGAATCATTTCATCCCACCATTTCCCACTATAGACGAGAACATGCACCATACAGGCTATATCAACCCAGTGACATCTCCATTACTACAATGTATAATGATTTTTTGACCAAATTCCCAAATATAAAATTAGCGTATGATACATACAGGGTTCGTGTTAAATAAAAAATATTTCTTTTGTCAAGGTTGGACAATAGGAGTGTGAGTTGTGTGAAGAGTTGGTCATACGAAAGATAGTTTTCAGGAGGAATGTGATGTTTGCAGCAAATGGCAAACCCACATAAAGCAGGCTAAGGAATCCAGACAGCTGTACAGAGAACAAGCAGCTGCAGTTACTAATAATAATACTGATTTGGTTTCACTTGACTTACAAAAAGTTATTATGTTGCCACGAATTGACAGTTTCAAAAAGGGTTATATTTGCTAAAAGATTTATTGCTTATAAGGAAAGTTTCGTTTGTCTTGGTAGTACAACTAAACTACCACCTTTGCAGTGCTCTGGAATGAGTCTATATCCTGACGCAATAAAGAAGATATAGTAAGCGCGTTTTACGCCTTGGTATTGTTGAGGGGAGATACGAGTAATTATTTTGTATTTTGATTAGATAACTGCGCTGGCCAAAACAAAAACTGGTGCTTCTTGACATTTTTGGTTAGAATGGTGAATTCGATTGAAATTGCTGCCAATGAAATTTTAGTAAACTATTTTGAGCCTGGACACGGTTTTATGGCAGCGGAGAGCTTCCACCATCTGGTGAGATCTCTCTTTGAAAAAACAAAGCAAAATATACGATTTGGAAGACTTTGTCTTATCTGTTCTAAAAGATCTACAATCCAAACCAAAAGTCAAATAGGACAGTAACCGACCGCTTTTGGCAAACATTAAGCAGTTAAAAGTCACCCGTGGATGTTTTGTTTCGAAATACAAAAACTCGTTTGATCCATCCAAATGAAAAATTTAAAACCTTGGATTTTTTGTATAAAAAAGCAATGAAAAAATCTGGATTAGTGACGACACCCTTCACTAGCCTTTCTAAACCATGTGGCTTTCCTAAATCTAAGAAAGATGCGCTTAATAATTTATTAAATGATATAATTCCAGACAACAGAAAATACTTTTGGAAAAATCTGCCCAAGTGTGAAGGGTAATAGTTGCTAATGTTTATAATTTTGGTAACATTTGTACTAACGAGTAGGTTACGGAAAACCGACTCGGCAGGTAGAGCGGTAGAAAACTTCACAATCCCAACCCAACCTCAGCAACTCGTTCACCAATCGAATTATGGAGCCCCCCGGGGGGCCCCGAGTTCCTACGTATAATCCAAACCCACTAGATCTTTTCCTTACCATCCATCCTAACATCATTCTGTATGCGCCCCTTCGTCATTCGTCGTTTAGATCACGACCTCATTACCGTCACGTGTCTAATACATCCTGAGTTCGTTGAAAACTTGCCGGAGCGCACGATCTGGCACTACACCTCTGTCGACTATTCGAAACTTCTTCTCTGCTTTCCCTTGAAACCTTGTCTGTTTTTTCCGCTAGTGATCTCTTCGGAATTTGCTCTCAAATCACAGATATCATTCAACCAGGTATTGAAAGTTTCATATCACATAATCCCAAGAAACCAAAACCTTACCACCAAAAGCACTGGTTCTCCAAGGCCTATGATAATGAAGATTAAGTAGTGATTAATTATTCCAAATGCTTAGGTCTCATTGGGCCCCGTGTGTCATATTTTTCTTGCACAGTTCAAGAAACAATTTCATTCTCTTCCAGAAACCACTTACATTTGGAGTCGTTGCCGACCTCGGTCTTACTTAAGGTAAGGTAAAATCACAATTAACCTAGGAGGCTACACTACAATGTTTTAAGCGGAAGTTGTAGCCAAATAGTGAAACTCTCTAATGTGTACCCGGGTAGACACGAGAAAACTTCTTCAAAATTAGCTACAAGCTAATGGTGCCCTCGCAAAAGTAGGCAGGCAGAACAAGCTAACGTTGATTTGGGTACATGAAGGACATTGAGCAATAAGGAGGCCGATGACCTAACTCCGACTCCATTAGGCCCGAAGACTTTCTGTGGATTTTCAAGGAGTGCAATTATATCGGTCATTAAAACATGGACCACTCAGAAATGCCGGACATGGCGGGCACAAACACTAGGTCTGCGACAGGCAAAAAATCATCAAAAGGATAATAGTGAGTCTAATAACGGGACGATGCATATTAAAAAAGCAGATGAGTATCATAGGAGTAGCAAAAGATATCCTGTGTAGCATTTGCTAGAAAGAAGAAGAGACGCCAGCACACATCTTATGGCAGTGTGAAGCACTTAATGGACTACTAAAGTTGGGAAAGCCAAGCAATGATGGGTTGAGGTTGTTGAAATCTTCTGCTGAACCCACTCTCGCCAAACGCCTGAATCCCTCAATGTCTAGGACTTCAGTTTTGTAAGTAACAAATACTTTTTGAGTCGTTTTTAGAAAGATCACTTGCAAAGTAATTTTCGAATTAATACCTTGAAAATACATTTATCAACGCAAATCCCAAATAAAATTGGTATTTTTACACCTTATTCCTAGCTACGGACCTGGTAACTTTTCCCGTATATAAGTTCTAATATTAATAGCTTTTGACATACTATATTCGCTTCATCCAAGTTCGGCAGTATATTACGGGCTAAATAAACTGCAGGGCAAAATATTTAATGGATCCAAACCAAAGACACCGTATTCAACAGTTCTTTAGCTTTGAACCTGCATGGCTTTTGTTCCATGCAAAGTTGGGCTGCACGAGTTGATGTATTAAATTGCCTTATCACTGGGAAACCTCAACGAACTCACCTAAGTCCGTTAAATTTCAACAAAGTTTTCTAACTAAATTTGCTTTATCCCAGTCAGAATTAGCCCGAAGCCGCTAAATTTATTATGGTAAAAATTATTTAGCAACAATTGTTCGTTATTCGTTTCCCAAATATTAATTTAGTTTTAAATTTAATTTATATAAATTTTTAAACATAAATTTTATTTTTCTTAAAAATCTAAATTTGTGCGAAATGGGTTTTTGGGTTTGCTTAAAAATTTACAGTTTTTTCAACATATTTCCGTAAATTACTTATTTATGAGCAGGGTACATCGTATATCCTGCATGTTTCAAATGCCATAAAATCGAAGAGAGAAAGTGTGATACCGATAGAAACATAGACGGTATTCTAAGCAAAACTTTGAACTCTCTTGCGCTATTCTGGATGAATTTTTAATATAATAACAATTAATTATGTGTAATACTTTACACCAACAATGTGTACATATGGCTTAGGTTTCTGAGTTTAAAAAAAATAGATAAAATAACAGAAATACCACAGAAGACAGACACATTTATTTGAAGTAAAAGTTTGTTACAGTGGGTATATATTTTTTGTTAGATATCGTTCATGCTTAAGTAACTGCCTAAAACATTAGTCAAAACTTCTGTAGAAGCACTTTTCCTCCCCTGACCTCTGACAACGAAATTATATCCACCTCTAATGGGAAAGCTGAACTATTTGCCAAACATTTGCTGGCAATTTCACCCTTAATCCTTCTACTAATTTCGCTCTTCCAACGGCTACGTCTGTACCCCACAAAATATCCGACATAATACTTAAGGTCTAACAGTTCAAAAAATTCTTCTATCCATTGACACCAAACAGTCCTCCGGTCTGAACGGCATAGCAGCAAGTGTTCTGCAAAAATGCGCTCCAGAACTTGCACCCACCTTAACTCGTTTTTCCAGATCTCCTGTGACAAGGATAACTTCTCAGAGAGCTGTTAGACTGCCCGTGTTCAACCTGTCCCGAAGAAAGGTTCCAAGTCCCTACTATCCAGTTATAGACCTATCTCTCTTCTTTCTGTTGTCAGTGAAGTTATGGAGAAAGTCATCAACTTGCAAATTCTCAAATGTCTAGAAAATACAAAATCATCCTTGACAGACAGTACGGATTTCGTCACCAAAGATCCACAGCTGATCTCCTTACCCTTGTCACACATAGCTGGAACAAGTCTTTAAAATTTCATGGCGAATCCCAGATTTTTACTCTTGATATTTCCAAGGTTTTTGACCAAGTATGGCATGCCGCACTCCCCAAAAAACTACCTTCTTACGGTCTTTCTCTCAAACTATGTACCTCGATCGGCAGCTTTCTCTCTAATCGGCGCAAATCTATCGTGGTTGACGGTCTCTCATCTAACCTCCATCCTATCAATGCTGGCGTACCCCAAGGTTCAGTCCTAGCACCAATCTTATTTCTCCTTTACATTAATGACCTGCTCTCTTTAACTAACAATCCCATCAACAGTTACGCTGACGATAGTACTCTTTGTCGAGAAATCATTTAATACCTTGTACCTATACCATATTACCTTTATTTATTTTAATTATTAGTAATTATTTGTATTGTCAGTTGAATATATAATTGTCAAAAGAGAATTAGTTATTTCCCTGTTTTTAAAGTAAATTCAAGAGGTTATAGGCCCAGTTACGCTAGAAGATGAAAAATAGGAGCTGAAAATTCCACTGTTAAATGGCAGTAATTATGATAATTGGAAATACAGATTAGAAGTTGTTCTAGAAGAGTATGATTTGCAAGAATTCCTTGAGAAGGATCTAAGTGAAGTACTTTTTGCCAAATCATTGGATAAACCACAAAATGATGAAGGCGAAGAAAGGTAAAGGAATGCTGAAATTCAAAAATTATGGAAAATGGGAAGAAAATGTGAGTTGTTGTCCTTTGGAATATGTTAAGGACAAAAAGACTTCAAAACAAATTTAACATTACGATCAAATTTTCAAAGAAAAAGTATTGTAAATCAATTATTTTTGCGTTAAAGATTACTTACTATGAAGTACAATGAAACTGATAAAATTGAATCACCTTTTTTGAATTTTGATAAACTTGTTCGTGAATTAAGAAAAACTGGAGCAAAACTGGAAGAGGGAGATATTATTTGTCACCTCTTCCTTACTTTACCTCAGTCATATGATCCTCTAGTGACAGCACTGGAAACAAAATATCCGAGTACACTTACCTTGGACTTTGTAAAATCTAGATTATTGGCTTAAGGGAGCAAAAGAAGAAACAATATTGTTGAATTCGAGGCTGGATTGTCAAGTTCTGCTTTCTCCGGTGGAAAACAAAAATGGAAGTGTTTTACATATGGAAAATATGGTCATAGAAGTTTTGAATGCCGAAACAAGAAAAAATATCACCAATTAGCGAATTTTGGACAAAGAGAAGAAGACGATTCCTATGCATTTGTGGCTGAAGGTAACTCAATAGAAACTGAAAGAATTATTGAAGACTCCAAAGGCATTGATTGGTTTCTGGATAGCGGTGCAACTGAACGTATGGTAAATGATTGAGCATATTTTAGTTTTATCAAAGATATTGAACAACCTATTAATATAGCTTTAGCAAAAACTGGCGCATGTTTGAAGCTTCTAAAATTGGAAACATTCATATTTTATCGACAATAGCATAGAAAATTTTAAATTGTCATGTTTATGATGTCCTGTATGCTCCATTTCTTAAATGTAATCTCTTTTCCGTAGGCAAAATTTAACAAGGAAAAACTGTAGTATTGTGATAAAAGGAAGAATAAGGAGTTTGAAGTTGATTTGGACGTTCAACAGACAACTGAAAGATAAAATCAACAAGAAAATGAAAAATTTTATTTTAATTTTTCCTATGGTAACCAGGAAAATTGCAATAAATTCCTGTTGAATCCCCAGAAAACGAACCACAAAGTAAAAAAGTGAACAAACAACTGATGACATTGACAGTGAACCTCAAATACCATTGGAAACAAATGTTGAAGATTTACTTGAAAATAATAATGAATTAGATGAAGATTATTCAAATAATAGAAAATCAAGTAGGAACAAAAGAGGACCAGTTTGGCATGATGAATTTGATATGAATTATTTAGCGCTGAATACTGACCTACATGAAGATGGAGAGGTACCTGAATGTTTTACTGAAATTGAAACTAGAAGCGACAAGAATTTATGGAAAAACGCAGTTTTAGAAGAAATCGAAGCATTAGAAAAAAATAGAACATGGGCCATACCTAAGTTACCACAGAAAAGAAAACCAATACGTAGTAAATGGATATTTAGAATCAAGAAAAATGAAAAAGATGAAATTATAAAATATAAAGCACGCCTAGTACTCAAGGATTTTCTCAGAGATAAGGATTCGATTGTTAACCCGTAAGTACTACTATCGGGTCCTTGGGACCCATGAGGTATTAGCGTCATCTACATTCGGTAAAAATAAAAGAGTAGGGGTTGCGGCCGTCTAGCTATGTTTTCTCTTGCTAGTGCCTAGCTACGCGCAGTAGTTTGTGTGTGTGTCCGATTTAGCCTGTCGTGCTTTACAGTGACGTTGGGTCCGTCGGACCCAATAGTACTAGGAGTGTAACTTATTTCATTAAAGTACGTATAGCAATATTTTAATTTAGTTTCTTATTAGAGTATGTTAGTCGCTATTTTTAAGAGTATAATGAAAATTATAAATTAGTTTTTTACCAATCACGCCAAAAAACTATTATTGGTATAGAAATAAATATAATCAGTTTTTTTTTAAATAATATATTTTACCTGCTTTTGTATTTGCTGGCGAACTCTATTTTGTTACATCCGAATTACTTTCAGATATGGCTCAATCGTTAGCTCGAAATTGTTCGCTCTAGTTACCTGAAAGAACTAGGAAGGCAATTATACACTCCCCATGTGACGGCTAGAATTTATAATACAAATGTGCCCCGCAAAATTCGTATGAATGCTGCTAATATTTTAAATCTGACATTTGAAGAACCTCCTATACTTGCTCAAACGCTCCAGAGACCAAAAAGACCAAGATGTGGCATATGTCCCCCAAACAAGGATCGGAAAACTAGTAATCGATGTTCAACATGTAAAATACCTGTTTGTCTCCAGTGCTCTAGTGTAATATGTAAAAACTGTATTTAATTTGTTTTATTACTTTTTAAAAATAATATATGTTTATTCCAACTTGTTTTTAGAAATAAAATGTTTATTTTCAATTAGTGGAAATTTTTATGACGAAAATTAAAACGGGTCCGTGGGACCCAATAGTAGCAATTATGGAACAAAAATTGGCTAGTAGTACTTACGGGTTAAGAAACACATGCAGCAGTGATCAAGTTTAATACTCTAAGAGTTTCATTGGCTCTATCAGTAGTTCAAGGATTTTACATTCACCAGATGGATATAAAAAGAGCATTTTTGATTGGTGATTTAAAAGAAGAGATTTATCTAGAAATTCCAGAAGCATATCCAATGTCAGAAGGAAAATTGTTAAAATTAAAGAGACCTCTATATGGACTGAAAGAAGCTTTTAGAAATTGTAATGAGAAATTCAACGAATGTATTATTAAATTTGGCTTCAAAAGCGCAGAAAGTGATTTCTGCTTGTTTATAAAATATTCCGAAAATATGATTATTTGTTACTTTATGTTGATGATATCCTCCTAATTAGTAACAATATAGAAGAAATTCAAAATATGAAAAGACAACTTTCTGAAGTGTTTGAAATGACTGATATGCAAGAAGTAAATTTCTTTCTTGGATTTCAAATCAAACCAGAAAAAGAGAGCGGAATGCTGAAAATAACTCAATCACGTTATATTTTAAAAATTTTAAAAACATATGGACTGGTAAATTGTAAAACTACACAGACTCCAATGGAAGCAAATTTGCATTTAGAGGCTAATCATGATGAAAATATACTAACAAAGCAGCCATATAAGGAATTAATAGGAAGAATAATGCTCATTTCTCGACCAGATTTAAGTGCATCTGTAAACTATTGTAGCCGTTTTCAAGCTTTTCCTACAAATACTCATTGGACTTACCTAAAACGAATTCTGAGATAGTTAAAAGGAACAGCCAATTATGAATTGGTATTCAAATCAAAAAACACCCTTAAGTTAGAAGGATTTTCAGATTCTGATTGGGGTAGTGATATAAAGACCGAAAATCAACATCTGGTTTTGTATTCAAGCTGTATGTCAAAGTCAAAGTCAAAAACAGCTTTATTGTTTGAAGATATAATCTTATAAACAAAGCAAAAATCTAACAAAATTTAAAACAATTAGGACGCAAATTAAAATAAAATATATGTAAAAGTGTCAAAACGCCAATATTATAATATTACACAATAATACAATCTATAATAATATCAAAGTCATGAAATAAAAGAAACAGCAAAAAAAAATATATACTTATACAATATCAAAGTCGACAACAACAAACAAACAAGACAAAAAGGTCGAGAGTAAAACCTGAGACGTACAGACACCAATCAAAAAGAATCAGCCAAATATTCAGCAACGGAATAGTAAGCCTTCCCAATTAATAGCTTTTTTACTTCCCGTCTAAAATGTTTTTTATCTTTAATCCTTCGTAACACTAACGGCAAGTGATTAAAAAGTTGTTTGCTTTTAAAAATAATCGAGTTTTTTGTTAAACTTGAAGTGGGGATAGGTAAGGCGATCATTTCAGAAGATCGAGTAGCGTAAACTCCTGTTCTTTCAATTTCGGGCTGAAATTTATCGTGCATAAGACAAACTGTCTCAATAATGAATATACACGCCAAAGTTAAAATTTGCAGGGACACAAATAGTGGTCTACAAGACTCCCGAGAGTGGACCCCGCACAAGGACCGAACTGCACGCTTCTGCAAAACAAAAATCACACTAAAGAACTGGTTCGAGCACGATCCCCAGAAACACACACCATATCGCAAATGTGACTCCACCAATGCAAAATATACATTCTGAGCCGTGGAGATGTCAAGTTCCCGGGACACAACTCTCAACGCAAAACAGCCCCTAGATAACTTTCTACGTAGTTGTAAAATATGAGTTTCAAATCTTAGCTTACTGTCTATGTATAGACCCAAAAACTTATTTACGTGCAAATTCTGTAAAATCTGGGTATTAAGAATAAGCTCATTTATTTGGCACCGAAAAGAAACAATATTTGTTTTAGATACATTAAGAGATAAAAAATTTGCATCGCACCACTCCTTAACTTTCATTATTATGGTTGTGCTATTACATGGTCGACAAAAAAGCAACACTGCGTGTCATTATCCTCAACGGAAGCAGAATACTTTGCATTAACTTTAGCAGTTCGTGAAGCTTTTTGGCTTCAAAATATACTTAAAGAATTAAATATTGTAAATGTCAATCCCACAATAACATATGAAGACAATCATGCAAGTATCGCTATAGTAAAAGGTCCCAAAGAGCACAAAAGAATGAAGCATCTTGATATAAAATGTAACTTCATACGAGAAGCTATTCGTAACAATAGGATAGTCCTAGCATATATGCTTAGGTACCGAAGATCAAGAAGCAGATATGTTCACAAAAAGCCTTATTCAGTAAAGTTTTTAAAATTTAGAAACTGTTTAGGTATACAAAGTATTTAATTGAGGGGAGGTGTTGAGAAACCAATTAATACATACCTTGTACCTATACCATATTAACTTTATTTATTTTAATTACTAGTCATTATTATTGAGACCGCCCGTTCCGGGACGGTCTCTATACCGAGCCGTTTGGTCAGAAAAATGTGTGTATGTATGGCCGTATGTATGTATGTTGTCGTCAGTTTCGACATTTTCACCTTTTCAATTTTTTTTTTCTCGAAAACAGTTAGAGGGGGACCAACCAACTTTTCTGGGTTAATAGAGGGATAGTGCGACTAGCTTCGGTAAAAAATTCAGTTATACAGGGTGTTCGGTTTCGGAGTTATTAAACGTCAAAGTCAAAATTTCAGCGATTTCCTATGGGATCGATTACAGGTCGCAAAACTTAATTAAATCGATTTCAATTTTCGGAGGTTGTGGAGGACCGGGAGCTTCAGAACCCTATTGAAACTGGCGGTATTCGGAAAATGGGAAGTAATTCTTTTGAATTTTTTTATGTCGAAAAATGCGGTTTGCAGACCCCACTTTGACACTGAATAACTCGAAAACGGAACGTCGTACAGAAAAACGTATTTGAACATAAAGCTAAAGAATCTCAAATACTTTCTTTTTACAGTACATTTACCTATACCTAAAACGACTGGAAATTGTAAAAATTTGGGAAAAACTGGAAATTACGCCTTCTCATGCAAATTTTTGACAGTTATTAATTTTTTTCGGGTCAAAATGGATCCAAATCGAAATCCCATGTACCTTGTCGGAAAGAGCTCGCCGAACTACGTTGTAGACGTATTTTTTGGTTCCATTATTCTTAATAGGAAAGGAGCAATCGATAATTAAATTTTGGTTTTTAACCATTTTTTTCATGACATCTCTACATTTAAATCACTCTGTATCTTTTCCTATCTAATTTCTTCCAACTGTTTCAACGCTATCCCTTGGGGATATAATCAGGCTTTAAAATGATTCCCGAATGGGTGATCCAGGACCGGATTTAGGGGGTAAAAACTCATTTTTTCTGTTTTTTTCCATCAAAATTCATCTTTAAATGGCATTATTATATATTACATTTATCTTTTTTAACAGCTCTTTTTCGGTTTATTTTCTTCCCTTATCATCTGAGAACACTCTACACCAAGTAAAATTGCATATTTTTTCGTTAAAGTTATAAATAAAGAGCTTTGTTTGTATCGGTGCAGGAAAAATTTTAAAAAGTACATATTTTAAATGGCTTGCCTTGGAGAAACAAATGAAACGGACTTACTTTACATTGAAATTAAAATATGACCTGTCAAAATGTCGCAAAAATTCCAGTTTTTCTTGGGAGATTGGAAGCAGTCTGGACCAACTTCGGCTTGAAATTTACCGGGCAAGGGAATTAGGGACCTTATACTCTCGGTAGAAAGACATTTCATTTGATAAATTTGGCTTTAAATACAAAGTTTTTCAATTTTCCGATGACGTTACAAGACATCATTGAAGATTCTAATATTGCGCTCAGTGGCATCGAAAAATTTGTTATAATATTAAAAAATATGCATTTTATTTCCTAAGCATGAGCGTGTATACCTTTGGGCCAATAAATTAATTATTATTAAATAATTTTAATTTAATTTTAGGGAAATGAATTGATTCGGATCGTTTTAAAGTAAACAGAACGATTCGAAAATACATTTTATACCCTTGGACAAGTCGGTGATTGTATACATGTCTACAGGGTGTCCGAAAAGTCTTTGTAAGCGCAAATATCTTAGTCATTAGCACAAAGAAAAACTTGAATGAGTCTTATTTCAAGGAAATCGTAAATTTTTTATTTCTTTGTGTGATTGTTTATATGTTGGTATGTATACAGAATGTCCAAAAAGTCTTTGTATGCGGAAATATCTTTGCCATTAATACGAAGATAAACTTATTGAGCAGGTTTTCAAGAAAATCGAAAATATTTAAATTACTATGTGTCGTGTTTGTTGTGTTTGTATGTATGTATAGTACAGGGTGTCCGAAAAGTCTTTGTATGGACAAATACCTTTGCTATTTGTACAAATATAAACTTAATTGTCGGATTTAAAGCAAATCGTATATATTTGCATTTCTATGTGTACGGAGGTATATGTCTGTATACAGGCTGTCCAAAAAGTCTTGGTTGGAATACTCCTAGTAGTACCAGGATAAATGTAATTAAACCAGATTTCATGCAAATCGATTATATTTGTTTTTATATGTGTTGTATATA
Organism: Philopedon plagiatum; assembly: GCA_963971165.1. NCBI lineage: Eukaryota > Metazoa > Arthropoda > Insecta > Coleoptera > Curculionidae > Philopedon > Philopedon plagiatum. Next base: position 30,972,566 of record OZ020198.1, on the reverse strand, counting down.
CGTATACAGGGTGTCCGAAAAGTCTTGGTATGGGCAAATACTTCTACTAGTACTACCGACATAAACCTAATTAATTCGGATTTTAGTAAATCGACTATATTCCTATTTAAACGTGTGGGTGTTAGTTTGAATGTATACAGGGTGTCCAAAAAGTCTTGGTATGGGCAAATACGTGCACTAGTACCAAGATGAACTTAACTAATTCAGATTTTAAGTACATCGACTATATTCCTATTTAAACGTCTTAGTGTTAGTGTGAATGTATACAGGGTATCCAAAAAGTCTTGGTATGGGCAAATACTCCTATTATTACTTAGATAAACTTTATTTGGTCGGATTTCACGCAAATCGAATACATTTGTATTAATATGTGTTTATGTTTGTATGTATGTCTACAGGGTGTCCGAAAAGTTTTTGGTTGGCAAAAATAGTTTCTACGTGTGGTGTTTGTATGTGTGTAGCAACACGGTTACGAAGGGCGGTCTATTCTGCATCATCAGTCCGAAGGAGTGCGATATCTTCCTTAATACATGCTCTAGAAACACGAAATTTTCAGGGCGTGACAATGATGATATTACCGACCTTACAGAGCCCCCTCGGGGGGCGATTAGGCGGTCTATGCACCCTAGTTTGTATTGTCAGTTGAATATATAATTGTCAACAGAGAATTAGTTATTTCCCTGTTTTTATAGCAAATTCAAGACCCTTCACTCCTACATTCATTTTTCCAAACCAGTATCGAATCAAGAGCTGGATAATAAATGCAGATCTATGCACTTATTCCTTTCCCAAGATCTTCAATTAATCTTGATCTGGGGTGCCAAAAACCTTATTCAGTTTACCGCCTCCCGAACCCGGTCTTGCTCCCTGTCACGCAAGAAATTCGGCAATACTTGTCTTATCCACATGAATGGCTAAGCCCTACAGAACAATGAAACGTTCGATCTTGTTGGCATCGCTTTCGAATGTGATCTTAGCCGGCACAAACACACTACTTCAATCACCACATCAGCAGCTAAAATGCTTGGTGTTCTCTTTCGGGGCAGAAAATACTTCCCTTCCAACTTACACCTTCTCTATTTTTCTCACATAAGACCTAACCTAGAGTACTGTTCCCATATCTGGGAAGCAGCATCACCTTCGACACTTAACATCCTCGATTGTATCCAAAAGAGAGCCATTCGACTTATCAATGACTTACTCCTTACAGGAAAACTCCCTTCTGTCGCTCATCGCCCCGCTGTTGGGTATTTATCCCTTTCCTACCGATACTTCCATGGATTTTGCTCTGAAGAATTAGCCGCTATAATTCTCTCCTTCCTGTTCCTTTACTGTCTAGCTACAAAATCCTAGCACATCCCACTTCTCTCACTCATTCATACCTATGGTCTTCAGATTATAGAGCAAAGTATCTGCAGATGTTTTCCCATCCCTTCCCAATCTACAATCCGCTAAGTCCTGTATCAATAGATTACATTTACCTTCTCTTCAGACGTCCACGCTGCGTTAGTACTTACTTGAACTAAGAATGATTTATACATTTTTAGAATGATAATAAATTATAAATAAAGAAGTATACAAAAAACATACAGGGTGATAAACCTACATTATTTATTTAAACTGAGAACCCATAACTATATATTCTTAGATACAAAATAGGTATTAACAATTAAATAAACAAGTATTTCTCAACATTTTGGTGAAAAAAATTCAATCAGCATCCCCACTACTTGGTTGTAAGGCGAATTTTCAAAGTACCTATTGCATAAGGGCCTTCACAAAAACGTTTTAGTTCTTAAAGATTTTGGTATTTCTTCAAAGATATAGGAATTCGTTCGTGATATTTTAGAGCAGGCACCTCAAATTGACGAGCAGGCATTAAGTTTGTGTTTTTCTGTTTTCCTCTGGGCGGTACCACTATTATCTTGACCTTTACAATCAATCACAATAGATGGATCGGGTTTTCTTGTGGCACTACAATCTGTTCATTCCACCCACTTGGAAGTTCTACTGTCGCTTTTTGGTTTATCAAGCCCATATTGCGGACGCACTCTAAATAGCTATGTCATTTCACAGGAAACGCCATTTTGACCTTTCTGAGAGGCTTTTTTTTACGAACAATATAGTGCTGTAATCGAAATAAGGTGTAATTGTTATTTTGACCGCCACACCAATCACAGAAAATTTTTAGTTCTTCGACACTGTCATCCAAAAAATTAAAAATACAATGAAATAGCATAGACGCTACCTCATCAGAGCCTTCCTTTGCAGCGGTTTCGGTATAAGCATAAAATGAATATTTTATCAGATTCTTAGGACACTTGGCAATACTTTCGCACTTTTACCTCAAAATGGCGTTTTGTTGACATTCATATTTTTCCCCTGTACCCTTTATATTGTATTAGCGATTGCAGATACTAACAGAGTAATTGCGTTATTTCAGTATAGCATATCAATTTTAAAATATGCCATATACCCGAAAGCCTAGCAACAGCCGTTTTCAAAAATGATCTGAATTAATCTATAAAACATAACTTATTAAATAAACGTTTATAACAGGAAAAGAAAAAATGCGACAAAGCCAATTTTAAGGATAATACAATCTGCTAAATTTTAGTTTGAAGTGACAGTTGGGTTTATTTTTGTGTTCGGTAGGAATTCGAAATAAAAATATCTGGAAAAACATCAGAATTTGGTGCATAATTTATAATAAAAGGGGAATAGGGTATCTGGATTATTTACCCTTCCACTGACATACTATCAGAAAATTGGCTGATTTGAAATTTTTTACATTACCTATATTTACAAGCAGGCGCTGGGATACAATGAACCGGCATATCAGTATAATTTAATAATTTTATGAAGACATGAATTTGTTGATTGCATTTTGATTTGTCTGTTATTCACAAAAAGTATATTTTTAAAGCAATGCTATTCTTAAATGGATTATTGCATTCAATTTTAATCTCATTGTGAAGAGCAAAGAAAGATAGAATTATTCACGTCTTTTAATGTTTGTTTTTGGAACAGTAAAAGGCAAAACAAGGTTTCTAATAAAACATCGCAAAACTTTTACTTACCACACGACCACAAATATCCTTTAAAAAAACCACCCCACACTGCTGACACAAGTTTTAAAATCCAAGCCCTTAAATTCAGATATTAACCGCTGTGTTCTTATCTTTGTACAACCCACCAAAGTAGCGAGCCTAAGTACTAATGGGTGGGTTGTACATAAATAAAGCCGACTCACTCACCCAGTGCTGGAAACATCCATAAGGATTTCACCAGCCCTTTAAGGCCGCTCGCACACCAAGGATGCATACAACATGAAACATGCGATACGCGGTAAATTCTGCAAGTTTCTTTTTTTCTCGTTTACTTTTTCGCAGAAATTGTCATGCCACAATGCCATCCTTCACACTCGAAGACGTTTTGAATAGTGCAAATTAACGAAACTGCTGCAATATTGGTGTACGCTAGTAGGAGTATGTGATATTTATCTTATGTTGCATGTTTCATGTTTTATGCATATTTGGTGTGCGAGCGGCCTAAGACCGCTCGCACACCAAGGATGCATAAAACATGAAGCATGCGGTACATGGTAAATACTGCAAGTAGACGTGCGCCGCTAAAATGAATGTAAATCACCCAACAACCGTACACCAATACGGCAGCGGTATATGCCTCGCTACCTAAACCGCATGCGACATTCTATGGCGCATCTTTTCGCAGTATATGTTGCGCGTTTAAGGCCGGTCGCACACCAAGGATGCATAAGACATAAAACATGCAATATAAGATAAATATCTCATAACTCCTACTAGCGTACACCAATGCTGCAGCAGTTTCGTTAACTTGCAGTATTTAAAATGTCTTCGAGTGAGAAAGATGGCATTGTAGCATGGAAATTTCTGCGAAGACGTAAACCAGATTCACCCGTTACTTGAACATAATATTTTACATAGTCCTGCAACTGCTGCATAGGAACAGTTGTCCCTGAGTCCAGACGTCATTTCTTTCTCAATGAATAGACCCTATACTACGCGCGCAATATTTACCGCAAAAAGATACGCATAGAATGTCGCATGCGGTTTAGATAGCGAGGCATATGCCTCTGCCGCATTGGTGTACGATTGTTAGGTGATTTACATTCATTTGAGCGGCGCACGTCTACTTGCAGTATTTACCGCGTACCGCATGTTTCATGTTTTATGCATCCTCGGTGTGCGAGCTGCCTAACGAGGTAGTATAGAGTCTATTAATTGAGAAAGAAATGGCGTCTGGATTCAGGGACAACTGTTCCTGTGCAACAGTTGCTGGACTATGTAAAATACTCGTATTATGTTCAAGTAATGGGTGAATCTCGTTTACGTTTTCGCAGAAATTTCCATGCTACAATGCCATCTTCCTCACTTGAAGACATTTTGAATACTGAAAGTTAACGAAACTGCTGCAGTATTGGTATACGCTAGTAGGAGTTATGTGATATTTACGTTAAGTTGCATGTTTTATGTTGTTTGCATCCTTGGTGTGCGAACTGCTTTAAAAGGAGTGTGGGGTGGACCTCCTGGGCCGAGGAAGATTTCCTCTGCCACCTTCTTTCGTACAGCACGCATGCACCATACACACGCTTCATTTGTACTGACGATTATAGACACCCAGACCTGTACTATTTTTATTTTTATTATACAGCATCGGAATCGAACCAGGTGCAGGGCCGTGGTCGTATAAGTCCGATGCCTTGATGAAATAAATGAATTAAAGAAACCTAAGCAAACCCATTATAAACTAAAATATTATTTTAAATAATAGGTAATCCTTCGCAATATCGGGCTTGTATTTATCTTAATTTACATATACAGGGTGTCCAAAAACGAATGAGACCTATTTTAGTATGGTATAGTAGCTTCCTGGGATTAGTCAAATTTAGACCAATTTGTCTTAGTACAATTTCCCTTTCTTAAACAAGAATTATGATTTTGATTTAACATTTTTTCAGTTTAAGCTTTTTTATTTAAAACCTCTGCGCTAGTGTTTGTAGTAGCCAAATCAGAATATGTGTTTATTTTTTGTGTAAAACATAGAAGACGTTAACAACCCCCTACACATATTTTTTTTACCTGGTAGTTTTGTGTGTGAAAACTTTTTCAAGAAGTTGTTTGTTTTTATGAAAAGGCATTCAATGTGCTTTAAAAAAAAGCATTATTGTGTAATGCCGTGATAGTACACCATTTAAGAGAAAAACCAATAAATCGCCAAAAAGTTTTAACAGTTTGGTCATTAAATCGAAGAGTATCACTCTAAGATAAACAACAAGGTACGGCTATTGCTAAACTATTCCTTTTTGAAAAATTTGAAACTTGCAGTAAGGTATATTTTAACAACGGATCCCCTTTATCTGCCAAAAAAAGTCGTATACCGAATTGAACAAAAAGAGCCAAAACAATAAAATCTTACGTAAAAAATACTTTTTAAAAACAAGCTTTTATTATTAAGATGTACTAAAACGAAAAACAAATAAGTATAGTTTTTTCATTGGGACAATGCTAAATGCTATTTATAAGTGGATGTATTTCGCGTGGGTGGATCCTAATAAAGAAATATTAAAGTCATCACTGAAACAGGTATAGTATATTATGTTAAATGTATTGTCTTAAAAGCTTGGAAAAGTTCATACAGGAATTAATTTTGTTTGGCAGAAATAGTAAATACCTAAGGATGTATATTTTTCATTGCCTTTTCAGCATTGCCTCAAGGAAAAAATTGAACTTATTTTTTTCGTTTTAGTGCATCTAAATAAAAAAAGATCGTTTTTAAAAAGTATTATTTACGTCAAATATTATTTTCAAATTTTTAGCTACGTCTTAACCTATGCATTTCTGATATTGCAACATTATTACACCTCTTATCGTATCCTACCGTCACACCCTTTCACTTAACCCATTTAACCCTGAAACTATTTATTTTTAAAAACCATTTTTTTTTTCTTTTAATTTTGGTTTGTTAGATAAAGTTAATCATTAAAAAAAACTCAAAATATTGCAACTGGTCGAACCGTGCTGTCCCTTAAAAAAACGGTAGGGCTATATACTACTAAAAAAAAGTTAAGTATAGATTAGATGTTTTATTTTGTCTTAAGTAAATTAAAATATTAATTTGTGTGATAGTTTATGAAACAATCCTTGGGATGTAATCCGACATTACATTTTTGGCAAACAAATTTAGCTTTTTTGTGGCATACTGCGCATCTGCGCTGATTTTCGTTGTACAAGATTAGGTGGTCTAATCTATCGTACCGAGAAAACTCAGGACAAATTTCTAGGAGGCTCTAAAGGTCCTCTTTTTGCAATCCTCTTGTGAGTTTCCAGTACCTCTGTTGCTAAAGACCGTTTAAAATCAAGTAGATCAAGCTTTCCATTATTGTGTTTATGAAGTCGCCAAGAGTTTTGCACAGCCTTGTCTATGCATTGAGCAAAAAGCGGAAAGTAACATTTTTTCCCTGTGATAGAAACCCTGTAAGTTTCGATCACTTCTGTACCCATATTCTCGTTGTAGAATTTAATGAGTGAGTGGTTGGTCTACGAAGATGTATTTTTTTCTGCTTGTGAAAAACGTTTATCTTTATTTACTGGAATAACTGCAAGGGCATTTGAAGCTACATTTGCAACGTTATTAGCATTCCACTTACAAATTACTATTACTTTGTTAGCCAAAGCATACTCAAAACTACTTCGTTCCTTTTTTTCATAATGACAGTATTGGGTAGAGGAGCTTGTGAAATGCGGTTTTCCCTCAGCGTACCAGTAGCTTTTATTTTTCTAAGTTTTAATTCTCTGAGGAGGAAAACTGAAGTAAAATAGTTGTCAAAATACAAATGAAAAAACTCCTTTAGAATATCAGCATATTGTTACACTACAGATGCTCCAAGTCCCATATGTTTGTACTTCTCAGGCAGTGTAGTTAAAAGCCTTGGTATGGGTCAAAATAAACAATATAGCCCAGCCGCAAAGCACCAACCCAAAATCTGTATCCCCGACTGATTGGCTTTCCTCTAATAAATTGTTTTCCATTGTGACGGTCAAAATAAGGAACCATAGATTCATCTATGCTGTGATCTTCCTCAGCTGGGGAGGCATGTCGAAAACTTTTTGTTTAGAATATCAAACAGAGGTCTCATTTTCGAATATTTATCTTCCTTGTCCAGCTGTGTACTGTCGTTGCAATGAATATTACTCATAACATACTGAAATCTACCACGGGAAATTGCTTTACACACCAATTTATTATAGTATCGTTTGTATTTTGCCAAAACATTTTTTTTTTTCGAAGGAGAGGTACAAAACCACTAACAAGACGAACTCCAATGAAGCAAAGTAGTTCATCCAAAGTAATATCACCGACACGAATTTTTGGTGGGCAAACGTATTGGAAAAATACGTATTTGATTTATTACATCTTCATAAAAAACAACTTAAAATTGCTGCAGGTGAAAGTTTGTTCTTTACTTCAACATAGGTTTTCGATCAGAAACAAGCATTACCTCCAAATGTTTGTTTGAATAATGAAACTTTTTAATTTGTTATGGTCTGCGCGCCACGAATGCTGCAAAAGGTGGATCATCATCACTGTCCCAATGATCATCGACTAATTGTCTTACCTCTACTTCAGCTCAAAGTTGAGCTCATCGAACTAAATTTTCATCTCCTGAGTCTTCGTTAGTATCACAATCTTCGTTAACATTTTCTGGCGGAAAGCTACTTGTGCGGGTACCTCAATATTATCAATATTTTCGATCTCTTCCAGTAATTCGAACAATTTTAAAGGTTTTTTTCCAATAACTGAAAAACATCGACATAAATTAGCCAAAAGTAATATATAGACCTGCCGTCCTTTAAAAAGGACGGACGATTTTTTTGCTAAGTATTTAGCATGTTTATGACAAAAAATTAGGGTTATGATACTAAAAATATTTCTACATTCTTTGTGAACCTAAATAAATACAAAAGATAAAAAAATACAAATAAAAACAAAAATTACTTACTTTGGATCTCCCATCGTAAATGGCGTGTTATCAACAACAAAATATCACCTGTTTTTCGGCCAAAAATTTAACAGTTACAACAACCATAATAAAGGGGTTAATACCCATATGAAGGGGATTGTAAAGAAAAGTATCTGCCATCTTGTGGCGTCCGCCATATTGGGTTTAGAATGGCGTCACTATCATATCGGATTCTATTTGTCAAATCCTTTTAAAACCCATATCAAGGGGATTGTAAAGAAAAAGGTAATGTGCCATTTTCTGGCGTCTGCCATATTGGGTTTAGAATGACGTCACTACCTATCGTATTCTACTCGTCAAACCCTGTACTACCTATATCAAAGGAATTGTAAAGAAAAAGGTAATGTACCATCTTCTGGCGTCCGCCATATTAGGTTTAGAATGACGTCGCATAGCTTATCGTATTCTACTCGTCAAACGCATTTATTTGATAGCCATGTCCAGGGGTTGTAAAAAAAGGTAATCTGCCATCTTGTGGCGTCCGCCATATTGGGTCAGAACAACGTCACATAGCTTATCGTATTATACTCGGCAAACCTTTTCATTTGATACCCATATCAAGGGGATTGTGAAGAAAAGTAATCTGCCACATTGAATTGTCACCGGACTTATACACGTGTGCAAAATTTCAAAGCTCTAGCTTAATTAGAAGTAGTCGAAATTTTAATTACAATATTTGATTTAAACATACTAACATATAAAATAACAGGCGAAGTCAAACAAAAGCTTGTAATAAACAAGCCCACTAGTAGTGCAATATGTTGATGTAAAGTTTAATCTTAGTCATTGTATAAAAAAGAACAACTTTTTGAAAACTTGAGCTCTGGTTTGTTTAGGTTTATTAAATTTAATAATTGTCAAAAGTTCTTTAAATGTTTCACTAACCTTCTTTTACCAATGACTTACTATTATTACAGGCTTTTATCTAACTTCACCTGTTAGTTTGGTTGTATGTATGTTTGTAAGTATGTTTAAGTCAAATATTGCAATCAAAATTTCAACTAGTTCTAATTAAACTAGAGCTTTGAAATTTTGCACACGTGTATAAGTCCGGTGACAATGCAATATAGTATATCAAACATTCTACATCCAATATGGCGGACACCCCAAGATGGCGGATTACCTTTTTCTTTACAATCCCCTTGATATGGGTATCAAATGAAAGGGTTTGGCGAGTAGAATACAATAACAGGTAAAAGGCTTTGTAATAATGATGCATTATCAGAAATGCGTAGGTTAAGACGTAACAAAAAATTTAAAAATAAAATTTAATGTAAAATATACTTTTTAAAAACAAGTTTTTATTATTTAAGTGTACCAACATGAAAAAAATAACTATAGTTTTTTCAATGCTAAATGGTATTTATAAGTGGACCTAGTTGGCGTAGTACCTATTAAAGTTATCACTGAAACAGATATTATACATATAACAATATATTATATTATATTATGTTAAATTTATTGTCTTAAAAGCTTGTCGCGTAAATAGAAACGAAAAGAATACTTTAGGTACTTACAATTTCTGCCAAACAAAAGTATTAATACCTGCATGAACTTTTTGCGCTGGACAAGCTTTTAAGACAACAAATTTAACACAATATATTATATCTGTTTCAGTGATAACTTTTATACTACCTTTATTAGCAGTGGCGCAGTCAGAAAAACGGTTTTGGGGGGGGGGGGTTGACAACAAAGACATTTATTTCCTTTGTCTCTTTCGAATACAAGGGTTGTATAAACTTCAGGTCTTTCTGGGTTAACCCCAACATCCCCCCGTGGCTGCGCCCCTACATATGGTAACTTTACTTATGTTTTTCGTTTTAGTACATCTAAATAATAACTTTGGGGGTTAACCCCAACACCCCCCGTGGCTGCGCCCCTACTTATAGTAACTTTACTTATGTTTTTCGTTTTAGTACATCTAAATAATAACTTTGGGGGGTTAACCCCAATCTCCCCCCGTGGCTGCGCCCCTCCTTATAGTAACTTTACTTATGTTTTTCGTTTTAGTACATCTAAATAATAAAAGCTTGTTTTTAAAAAGTATTTTTTACATAAGGTTCCTGCTTACCCCTAGAATAATTATCTTATTTTGACTCCTGTTAATACTTACCATCGTAAAAAGTACTACTCTAGAAAAAAATACAGATTAATGAAAAATGTAAGAAATTTTATTAATAGTGTTAAATGGTTTGAAGAACTGGCTATCTTTAGAAACTAAACTTAACACATCAACTAAACTACTTTCATTTTTGAACTGCAAGATATACAACAAACAGCGCAATGTTCTCCACAAATTGGACGGCGGCAGTGCTCGCAATAGTTGGGTGTCATTCGTCTTTTTTTTTTGCAGGACAAAACTGACACATGGCGTGTTGTGCTTTAGTAGGTGCTGCCCTTGCTTGCTGTAGAACAACAGTTAAAATATTTTCTATAAGTACCCTTACCGAACGTTTCAAAGTCGGCCAGGTTACCCTATATTCCAACCATGGTTTTATAAGCTGCTCGGATAAAATGTTCATAAATTGCTTTCTGGTTTTTGTCTCTTGACCTTTTCCTCTTAGGTTATGATTGAGGATGATCCAAAAATTAAGTAATGATTAAAAATTAATTCGTAAACGAGACACCGGGGCAATCTTCTTGTTTTTCTTGATTCATTCCTACTACCTCACATTAGGTCACCGTTTTCGGTCCCTAATTGTAATTCGTTGTCAGTTAGAGGTCTTGTCATGTGCCGCTTGTCATACATCACTAAAAATAAGGTTGTAGTGACCGTAAAAAATAAACGTAACCACCTGCATGATTAGAACATTATAACTTACCTTCGTAAAATTTACGACTGCTTGCAACACTGTAGGGCTCTCAGGAAGCAGATGTGGCGCACTAAGCTACTGGCCGATACGTCTGAACCCTATAAGAGAATAGCTGAAAGCGGGACTCGCCAGAATGTACTGGAACGATAAAATCGTGGTTAAAAAATATCTGGATCGTAAAATTTACGATGGTAAGTATTCTAGGGTTACACAATACTTCATTGTCACGATGCAGGTTTTTGCAGATCTTAATATCGGATATCTAGTCTGGCCTGTTGGAAAGCTTCCAGAGCCATTGAAACTTACACACACACACACAATATCGGATATCCTTTTTTACAACTAAAGGCGAACCACAACAAATAAACGCTGATGATCGAGTTACATTAATGTCTATTATATTATTACTTTTGTTTACTTGTTGATCACTAAATGTCGATGCTTATTGTGTTTAAAAACGTTTATTTTCCACCTTTGTATTGTACTTATTTGTATAATCAAACCCAACTAAAATATAAATACTGCCAAAAGTTGGTACATGTCCGATAACCATATCAGGCGCACTTAGAATGGCTTTAAGTCAAACCGCATACAGGGCAGGCCAAAAAATAAAAAATCGCTTAGGAGTAAAGTACCCTTATTTCGCAAAATACAGGAAAACGTTATTAAGAAAAGTTGTTTAGAATTAAAAGATATGTCCAAATACCAAGTCATTGTCTTCTATTATTAAAAAGGTTTTTGAAAATTTGAAATAACCCCTGTATACTGATTTTTTATATTCAGCTATAATACATTTTCAAATTAACTACAATCAAATCACTTCTGCATAACTTTCATCCAACTCTAGCAAATTTGTAAAATTTACTTAGATTTATATTTTTTTAAGTAACCAAAAACTTTACGTCTTTTGCAACGATATTACACACAAGTTTCATGCGTACATACATACACATTATTATTAGAAAAGGATTGCCATATTTTTAAGAATATTCGCGAAATTCGAAACTTGTGTGTAATATCGTTGCAACAGACATGAAGTTTTAAGTTACTAAAAAAAATACCCTTATTTCGCAAAATACAGGAAAACGTTATTAAGAAAAGTTGTTTAGAATAATTGAAAGATATATCCAAATACCAAGTCATTGTCTTCTATTAAAAAAGAGTTTTTTGAAAATTTTAAATAACCCCTGTATATTGATTCTTTTTATACTCAGCTATAATACGTTTTCAAATTAACTACAATCAAATCACTTCTGCATAACTTTCATCCAACTGAAGCAAATTTGTAAAATTTACTTAGATTTATATTTTTTTAAGTAACCAAAAACTTTACGTCTGTTGCAACGATATTACACAAGTTTCATGCGTACATACATACATGCGCATTATTATTAGAAAAGGATTGCCTTATTTTTAAGAATGTTCGCGAAATTCGAAACTTGTGTGTAATATCGTTGCAACAGACATGAAGTTTTAAGTTACTAAAAGAAACATAAATCTGAACAAATTTCACAAATTTGCTTCAATTGGATAAAAGTTATGTCGAAGTGATTTTATTGTGGTTAATTTGAAAATGTATTGTAGCTGAATATAAAAAAATCATTACACGGGGGTAATTCAAAATTTTCATAAAAATATTTTGTTTTTGAATAGAAGGCTATGACTTTGTATTTGGACATACCTTTTAATTCTAAACAACTTTTCTTCATAACGGTTTTCCGTATTTTTGGAAATAAGGGTACTTTACTCTTAAACGATTTTTATATTTTTATTGGCCAGCCCTGTATGCTGTTTGACTTGAAGCCATTCTAAGTGCACCTAACTCTAGAACCACAAGGTGGAGTTAATGGAACAATAACCACAAGGTGGCGCCGTTTGGGATACCTATATAAAATAGCCATATTTTCTACCTATTATGTAAAAATGGCCACTAAAAATACATAGTAGTAGTATAGGCGTTGCTTGAGCCAGACAGATGACTATGGCACAAACTGAAAAATAATGTTATTGAAAATGTGTCCTCAGGATTCGAACCTAGGACCTCTTCGAATGTGCTGAACCTTGGTGATGTTTGACAACCTAGACCGCACGGCTATCAAAGCCATGTACAGACTTTCATCGACTAACCCATAGGAAGGCTCTTGGAGACGCTACAATCAATAGCCAATCAATGAGAGGCATTTCGGGCATTAGCTACCGTAACAATATCGGCCCCCTCGCGTCCTTACCCTCGGAGCCCTACGAACCAGGGCCCTACAAACAAGCGCCTCATATTTGGGGTGAGCCGCCGTTTCGGGGAATCTTCGTATGAGATCATTGAACTTCGCTTAGAGGGAGATAGATGACACGGTTGAACGGTTGAGCGGTTGAGTGGTTGAGCGGTTGAGCGGTTGAGTGGTTGAGCGGTTGAGTGGTTCAGCGGTTGAGCGGTTTAGCGGTTGAGTGGTTGAGCGGTTGAGCGGTTGAGTGGTAGAGCGGTTGAGCGGTTGAGCGGTTGAGTGGTTGAGCGGTAGAGCGGTTGAGCGGTTGAGCGGTTGAGCGGTTGAGCGGTTGAGCGGTTGAGCGGTTGAGTGGTTGAGCGGTTGAGCGGTTGAGCGGTTGAGTGGTTGAGCGGTCAACGTCCGGTTGCTGCCCGGTTAGTGCCCGGTTGCCGCCCGGTTGCTGCCCGGTTGCTGTCCGGTTGCTGCCCGGTTGCTGTCCGGTTAGTGCCCGGTTGCTGTCCGGTTGAGCAGTTAGACGTTTAAGTGGTTTCCTGAAACAGGGTCGGTTTTTTAGCTGTTTTTCCAGAACAGGGTCTGCTCTTTTGCTGCTTTTTCCAGAACAGGATATGTTTATTTAGCTGTTAAGAGTCTGCGGATTGTTCAAGTTTGGAATAATTTTGTGCCACAGGCAATAGAACATTTGTTGAGGTTAGATTTGACTGTTTAAGGTAATATAACATAATATAAAGGACATACTTTAATTCTTTATTAAAAAAAACAGTTAGATACATTTATATGGATAATTTTTCTAAGAGTTTTAAGTTTATCTGGAGCGTTGGAAAAGTATTGGCGTGTTGTGTTTGTTCTCTGGAACTGATTAAAAATATCCAACATGAATGCTGTCTCCATATCTGTGTCTATACTAGGCTCTTCTTTGTACACATACTTCGTAAGGTCCACGGATGGCATTATATGTTTTATAACTTTGCGGGAGGGATCGTAAATTTCTCCTTCAAAGACGTTCCAAAAATGAATGTTGTCTCCTATTTCATCATCATAGAAATCTTTCCGCATTTTGGTTCTATATCTACATTATATTATATTAGCAGGTTCCCAAACCATTAAAGTCGCGGGTAAACAGGACCCGTAATACTGGTTCCGACTGAATACTTCTTCAATGTTGGCGTGCTAATCGCTTGACTGTCGACAGTATACTAAAACATTCCTTACAAGCTATTCTACCTAAGTTACAAATTTCGTCTGCACCACTCCCTCCTTCGAGCCTCAGCAGACGTTTCCGCATAAGATCGAGAACCTTGTAGATTAATGTGTGCATTAAGATTTAGGAACCAAAGAGGTGTTTGGAATGTTTGAATTTTCGTAATTAACGCGTCGATGACAGTTTTGGTAAACCACTCCACTAAATCTCCTCGTTTAGGCAACACCATTTCCTGCGTTTTAAAGTTCTTTCGTTCTTTTCCGGAATTAAAACCAACGGAAAACTCTATCTTGACCACATCTGGTGTACCACTTAGGGCAAATGTTATCTGTTTTAATTCGGCTTGAAAACAGCCTAAAAGTGTTGCACGAATATCTTCCTCTGTCTGCGATTTAAAATATTTTTGCTCTGGCTGAACTGTATTCTCAACTATTGTCTTTAATAATTCATATCTTGCTTGTTCATATTGTCCGATATCTTCCTGATAACATTCAAAACAATAAGTTTTAAAGTCGTAGTATGCGATTCTCTTGCGATCTTTTCTTCGTATACCACCAACCTTATATCCATCCTTGTCTAAACATATTTCACATTTTTCCTGTAGCTCTGGTCGACACTCGCTACAATCGCAAGGCCTTCCCCAAAAGCACTCTTTAGGCATTGTGCTCGCTTCAACTGATCAACTAAGACTGAACGTTTAAATGTAATAAGATAGATTAATACTCAAAATAAGTGGTGGGGGTAATATCCTGGTAATTTTTTAAAATATTTTAGCTCTATACTTATCTTAAACTTTTACTGCATACTAAACCTTAAACTCTTTTTGCGGAACTTCAGTTGGTATTCGGAACGCACCCCTGTTTTCCGAACGCATCCTAAAATTCTGCTTTAACAAACATGCCAGAGGTTATAAATAGAGGTGCGTCAGAGCAGTCTAGTCATTTCGCATCAGCCTCTTGAAGTGTACGGACGTGTCTAGTTAAAATGGAAAAGTTTATTGTTATTTGGGACTCTATTCAAAAGGTGCGAAGTTACAATGTTACAGGTCGGGCGGTGGAATTTAAGTTAAAGCCTGTGCCAGAAGGAACTGAACCAGTTGGCTGGGTGAGAGACGCTATACAGCAAGTTATTCATAAGGCCACGGAAGGACTTCAACCGACGGATTACGTTAGTTTTAGTTTTTGTTCAAAAGACTTTAGTCGTGGTGAAGGATGGATTCGCTTTAAACCTGCCAAAGAAGTAAATTACGAGGATGTTTGGGATGTTATTAGCAATGTTTACCAGTCCAACTCAACAGGACTTAATACAGGCACTTTTTGTCTTAAAGTAACAACTGCACGCTTACCGACAGGTCGGGGAAGAGGAAGTAAATACAACAGCTTTGAAGAGGAATGTGATATGCGACGAGGAATAATAAGTATTACGAATAAAGACAATTTATGCCTACCTCGCTCCTTGGTGGTTGCGATAGCCAACCTGGACAAAGACCCTGAATTTAACAAAGTAAGGAAAGATACGGGAAAAATACAGATTACAAGGACCAGAAAGTTATTAGAAGAAGCTGGTGTTGTAATTCCCGGGGAAGGGGCGGGTATTGTCGAGCTTCAACAATTTCAAGAACACCTCAGGGATTACAAAATTGTTGTATACAGTTACGGGACAAAGGGCCGAGATACCATTTTTGAAGGAACTACAGAAAGCAATAAAAGACTTAACTTGTTACATCATGATGGACATTTTAATGTAATTACTTCTACTACGGCTGCTTTTTGTTGCAGTTATTACTGCGAAGAATGTCACTCGCCATTTGATCACAAAGATAAGCACAGGTGCGGTAAAGTGTGTGCTGGTTGCCTTCAGTCTCCGAAATGTGCAATTCAAAAACTTAAAATTAAATGTACCAATTGCCGTCGGTACTTTAAAGGCCAAGCTTGTTACGAGAATCACTTACGAAATGGTTCTTGGGAGAAAAGCACAGTGTGTGCTGAAATTAGAAGTTGTGAAAATTGTTTTAAAACAGTGAGGGGTAAAAGACAACATGTATGTGGAGAAGTATTTTGTAAAATATGTAGAACATATGTACCTGAAAATCATCTATGTTTCATTCAAAGAGACACAGAAAAGCAGAAAACGAAAGATATACTTTTCGTGTTTTACGACTTTGAGACCCGACAAGAAGAGGTGTTGACTAATGGTTCGCTTCTTCACCAAGTAAACCTCTGTGTTTTTAAACAATGTTGTGACGTGTGCATCAATATCGACGACAAAATATGCAGAAAATGTGGTGTTAGACTGCAAATACTTAAAACTTTTGATCCTGTTTTACTATTTACGCAACATTTGCTACAATTACGAAAAACCTTTAAAAATATTGTTGTAATAGCACACAACGGTCAAGCCTTTGATCATCAATTTATTTTGAATTATCTACTCACAAACACCACTCTAACGCCAGAACTAATTATGAGAGGAACCAAAATCATTATGATGTTGGTGGGAAATGTCAAATTTATAGACTCGCTAAATTATTTCCCAATGGCATTGTCGAAATTACCAAAGGCATTTGGTTTGGGTGATGACTTCAAAAAGGGATATTTTCCTCATTTATTCAACACAAAAGCAAACGAACATTACGTTGGTATCCTCCCTGCATTAGACTACTACTCTCCAGACACCATGAAGGAAGATGATCGAAAAAAGTTTTTACAGTGGTACGAGGAACACAAAAATGATCGATTCGAAATGCAAAAGGACTTGGTTGAATACTGTGTATCAGATGTAGAAATTCTAACACGGGCCTGTTTGAAATTTAGAGATCAACTGTTGTCAACCACTAATGTCTGTCCCTTTACAGAAGCCACAACAATTGCTTCCGCATGCAACAAAGTATTCCGCAGAAACTTTTTAAAACCCAACATCATTGGGGTTATTCCTAAAAACGGATACAGGTGGAAAGATCAACAAAGTAAAATTGCAATAGAGTGGTTAATTTGGGAGGAAAAACAAAGACAACTCAATATTTTACATGCTGCTAAAGGGAGAGAAATGGTTCTACATGGTGTAAAAGTTGATGGTTACTGTCTTGAAACCAATGAAATTTTTGAGTTTCAGGGCTGTTATTACCATGGATGCCCAAAATGTTATAAATTTGGAAGAGATGATCCTGTTTGTGGCGATCCTTCCACAACACTAAATTTAAGGTATGAATCATCTCAAGCAAAAAGTACAAAGTTAAAAGAAATGGGTTTTGTTGTTAATGAAATATGGGAGTGTGACTTTAGAAAGCAATTAAAAGATAATTTGGAAATTAAGACCTACACCGAGACACATCCTCTTTTAACGCTTTTGCC
Source organism: Philopedon plagiatum (assembly GCA_963971165.1). Taxonomy (NCBI): domain Eukaryota; kingdom Metazoa; phylum Arthropoda; class Insecta; order Coleoptera; family Curculionidae; genus Philopedon; species Philopedon plagiatum. The sequence continues at coordinate 30,954,918 of OZ020198.1, read as the reverse complement.
TTTAAACCCGAGAGATGCTTTCTACGGAGGTCGTACGGGTAATACTCATACTTATTACAAGGCTAAAGAAGCAGAAAAGATTAACTACTTGGATGTTTGTTCCCTGTACCCCTGGGTGTGTAAGTACGGAAAATTTCCAGTTGCACATCCTCAAGTTTTCGTAGGGGAGGAATGTCACAGTTTGGATTTGAACAACATTAGCGGCTTAATTAAATGTAAAATTTTACCTCCTCAAGATCTCTACCACCCAGTTCTCCCCGTTAAAATGAATAGTAAATTGATGTTTGTTCTTTGTCGAACCTGCGGTGAAAACATGATTACTAGCGAGTGCAACCATACTGATGAAGAAAGAAAGTTAGAGGGGACATGGGTTCTAGACGAGATACTTAAAGCTGTTGCGAAAGGATACAATATAACCGAAATACAAGAAATATGGAAATATGATGTTCTGACATTTAATAAGGAGACTGGTGAAGATGGCCTGTTCACAGGAATGATGAACAAATTTATTAAAATAAAGCAGGAAGCATCCGGCTGGCCCAAAAGGTGTACAACCGAGGAAGAGAAAAACAAATATATTGAAGAATTCTTTGCAAGGGAAGATGTTAAACTAGAATATTCTCAGATTCTTGAAAACCCTGGTCTAAGATCTCTAGCTAAACTTATTTTAAACTCTTTTTGGGGCAAATTTGGACAACGGGAAAATCAACCAAAGACAAAGATTGTAAATAAACCTGCTGAATTCTTTGCAATGCTAACAAATCCGTCAATTTATGTTAATTGTGTTCTCCCTGTCAACGACAACACTCTAATTGTTGGATATGAACATATAGAAGAATCCTTTGACCCGTTAGCTACTGTTAATGTGGTTATTGCTGCTTTCATTACTGCCCAAGCTCGCCTGAAACTTTATTCGTTTCTCGAACAATTAGAAGACAGAGTCCTTTATTACGATACTGACTCCGTTATTTACGTTACCAAACCTGGTGCGACTGATTTAACTACTGGACAATTCATTGGTGATCTAACCGATGAATTAGAAGTGTATGGTGATGGCAGCTACATTACAGAATTTGTTTCTGGGGGCCCCAAAAATTATTCTTATAAAGTAAATGCTACCAAGACTAATTCTGATGTGATGGTTTGTAAAGTTAAGGGAATATCCTTAAATTACGAGGCATCGCAGTTAATAAATTTCGACACTATTAAGGATATGGTTCTTACAGAGTCGGGACCAATATCGATCATCTCAAAAGATATTTGAAGAACCAAAGACCACTCTGTAACAACTTGCACTGGGACGAAACTCTACAGACCAAACTCCACAAAAAGAAAGTTTCTAGTTGATGGGAACTCTGAACCGTTTGGCTACAAGAAACAGAAAACCTGTTAATTAGAATGTATATTATAATATTTGTACAACATTTGTAATTAATAAATAGTTATTAAATATTTTTGTCATTTATTTTAACTTTTTTTAGCAGTCTAACAGTAGTTGACAACTTTGTTGTGAGCTATTATTTATGTATCTTTAAGTCGCGAAGTCTCAAATCGGTTCTAATTTAAAACTACTGGATAAAGTCTAAAGCAACAACACGTTCTATGTTTATTGGTAAAGAAAAACAAGTTTTAAGTAGAAGTCTATTAAGGGTGTAAGCCTATCACCTCTATCTTGATTCGTGGCTGTCAGATGTACACAGTTCTTAAAACATTGTTCAAGTTTACTACAAGAGTAGTAACACTGATCTTACATACACTTTGCAGTGATACTAAATTAGTTGTAGCATTGTTGCCATATTTAGAAAATTCTTAAAACTATGGTTAAGAAGGGTATTTTTACTGCAATGTCGCCCGGTCAGAGCTAATAATACTTAGCAACATCTAGATATGTTATAATTCTGTCATTCAAACCCCAGAAATTTGTCGAAGTGGCACGAAGTTCAAAATCCTAAACGGTCTAAATATTACTCTAAGAAATGCACAAGCCTCTAATTTGTTCGTACTGCAGCTTTAATTTACCTTACAACATTAGAAATATTTTACTATTGTCTTGAGGTTTTAAACTTAACACATTTGTCTTTGAGTTGTTCCAACAGTATCTCTTTTTCTTTCTGTCTCGGTGACGTTCTTAGTTTAAAAGTATTGATAGGGTATGGCTACATTTTTTTTAGGTTAAGTAACGACTAAATATAGCACTTAAAAGTATTTATTAATTAACAGCCTTCATTAGGATGTGTGAATATTAAAGTTCCTCTGTGTAAAATTTCTATATTAATTTTCGAGCTCAGCGTTTTTTAGCTGATTTTAGTTGTTTTAGCTGTTTTAGATGTTTTAGCTGTTTTTAGCTGTTTTCGCTGATTTTAGCTGTTCTAGCTGTTTTCGCTGATTTTAGCTGTTTTTAGCTGTTTTCGCTGTTTTTACTGCCTGTTGGAATTTGATTTATTTTTTAATACATGTAACTTAAATATTTCATTTCTACGTCACTGAGATCTTCCGTACGGGTCTACAATCAACTTTGACATCACAGAGGCATTCTACAGACTCTAGCCTACTTTTTCATCCTACACTCAATGAGAGACAACCTGGGATAGGCTCAGCAGCACTCAGCAACACTGTATTTTTACATATATGTAACTGAAATATTTAATTTCTACGCCACTGAGAGCTTCCGTACGGGTCTACAATCAACTTTGACATTACAGGGGTATTCTACAGACTCTAGCCTACTTTTTCACCCTACACTCATTGAGAGACAACCTTGGATAGGCTCAGCAGCACTCAGCAACACTGTATTTTTGCATATATGTAACTGAAATATTTAATTTCTACGCCACTGAGAGCTTCCGTACGGGTCTACAATCAACTTTGACATTACAGGGGTATTCTACAGACTCTAGCCTACTTTTTCACCCTACACTCATTGAGAGACGCTTGCTTGGGGTCATAGAGATTATGAAAAGTATAAGGAATCATTGGAAATTCCATAAGCTAAGACTGATCACAGACAGCCATCTTTCCATCAATCCCTTTCGGTGGCTATATGTGTGACTTTAGAGGCTGTGATATTAGGCTAGTAATTTATTTTATTTATTTATTGTATTTATTTTACCCCAATCTACTCTATTTACTATATGTTTTACACTTTATTTAATTATTGTATTTATTTTACCCCAATTTACTCCATTTACTCCATTTACTGTATGTTTATATGTACTTTATATGTTTTACACTTTATTTAATTATTGTATTTGTTTTACCCCAATTTACTCTATTTACTATATGTTTTACACTTTATTTAATTATTTTATTTATTTTACCCCAATTTACTCCATTTACTGTATGTTTCTATTTATTTTATATGTTTTACACTTTATTAAAAAATTTTTGTGTTTAAATTGTTGTCTTATTTCCTTAGTTGGAATAAAATAAATAAACAGAGTACTAGTTAGTAACAGAATACTGTTTGTATATTAAGCTTATACAATTCATAAATATGCTTTGCAAATAGGTGTATTAACTTCTCCGTCCATCTAAATAGATACTTGTCTGTTGCGGCATCTTCAAACTTGAGGCTTCTCTTATCGCCATTGCGATGAAACACTAAAGTACACTGTCCAATTATCATAACTATATCCACCCAATGGGTATTGAAACAATCAAAAGTGCTTAGAAATTCTTCAAATTCGCCACTGGAGAAATAAAGTTTACCATAACCAATAGTATCCAAAATTACTTGTTTGCGTCCCACTTCTGATGTGTCAAAAATGACTGTTATAAAGTCATCAATCTCGTAAACTCGGTTAGGCTTAGTCTTAAGAACTGGGACATCGGGACATCTAGAAGGAACTTCAAACACCTTATCCCAGCTGGAAGAGGAGGAGGAAGCCATTGGTAAGTTTAAATGGTAAGTTTTAAAAATATCCTAACCAAAGATGTCTTTTCTTTGTAAAACGTAATGTCACTTTTCAGCTTGCGTATTTTTTTCAAATGCTCGTCTAATTTAACTGACAAGTCGACTGTCTTCGTCATGTGCTCGAGTCTAACTGTCTAAATTTCTCAAGGGGTTCTATTAATATAGGGTAAAATTAAACATGTAATGCAATTTAACTTCTTTATTTCGGCAAAAAATCATAAATATATGCATACAAGATTTTTGAATTCTCAGCACTACAAGCACAATATTCTAAACCATGATAAGAGCAAGTGGTTTTACTTAGAGATAATTTCGGTACATTAGCGCTATCCCTAGCAAATTCTAAATTAACAATATCGGGTATATTCTTAAAATATTTCATCGTGGAAAAAGTTTCAAGTAAAAAGGCCTTCTTTACATGTCCCTTCACATAGATGATATCAACATCTTGTAGATCGTTGTAGATAATGCGGTAAAGTTCATTGTAGTCGGTTTCGCCGGAATTGTAGTTTAAGCCATGTCGGTTCCCATATAGAAACATTGCTTGCTTCTGACAATCATAGGACAACTCATAAAAGGGCTTAACTGGTTTAAAAAGATAGTTCTTTATTTGCTTTCCATCGTAAATAGACAATTCTTTAGCTTGGAATTCTGGAACGCGGAATCCTTGAACGTCAACCACAACAAACCTCATCGTGACAGGGCTGGAGAGTAACTGACTACAACACATCACGTACTTGACCTGTTAAAGCCTGATACTCAAGCACTCGATCGTGAATAATTATACAGAAAGCACGTGACTCATTTGAGAAGTTTTCGGAACTTTGAAACTCCAACTTCACGTCGATGGTGTTCCTCTTGAGGGCTTCACTTTGTTTGGAACAGTCAATAACAAAGAGGGTTCTACTAGCGAAAGCGACAAAATCCAAAAGCGGTTCACACCGTTGTTTTCCCAAATAGGTTTTTTGAAAGTCCGTATACATCTGATAGGCTTCTGTAAACTGTCTATTGGCAAAGTTTAGGTTTAACGATTCATAGGGGTAAACTTCAGAATTTAAATGCAACTTGACGTCGGTGATGTCCAAATTATCAAAGTAGGTACAATCAGCTTCAAAGTTATCTTTTCGCTTCTTCATAAAAAATACAATAACATATCGGGCTCTCTCAGACATCGTCTTAACGGTCCAAATATCACGCTTTGTCGTTCTCAAAGCAGGCAGTTCATGTATTTCCCAGTTTCTAAACGGGATATATATCGGTTTGTTCTTTGCAATTTCATCCAAAAGTCTCAATTTCACTGCATCACTCGGGTAAATATGTCTAACTTTCAACTCAACCGTTTTTAAGATTATTGTTGCCTTCTTAGTACCAGAAGACTTGTAGCAGTTGTCATCATGACGAGCACGAACTAGTTTAATTTTCTGTTTACCCATTAATACATTGTGGTAATCGGCAAACACGCCAAACAATATTGAAAGTCGTATGCGAAAATTAAAGTCTTTAGAAGTTTCGTCCAAGGTCTTAGCAATTCCACTAGGCCAATTCCATCCAGCTATGTCTCCAGAGCTCGGCTTTCTTGCTCATTTAAACATAGCATATTTTTAACTGTGCTAACAATGCCAGGATCTCGAATCTTTTCAATCTCCTTGCCATTAACTTCATAGGAAATGGTGTCAAACAGAAAACCCCAAGTTTGCGTAGGATGTTTAAAAAATGTATGTACAAGATGGTTTTGTTTTTATCTTTTAACACATATTGTTCATTTGAAAACGTTAGCAGCGAAAAATAGCCAACCACTAATTACGTCGATCTCTCATATGTTTATTTAAAAATCATAAGGTAGAAATAGTTATTTATTAAGATCTATAATTTTACATTATTTGATATATTACTTAGTAAATATTTGAGTTGTACTAAAAGTCCTAGATTAGGACATTTAATACCAAAGAAATTAAGATCCATCTTTCCTGAGCTAACGAGGTTATTGGTAAATTCATTATATTCGAAATACATACCATTTTGAAGGAAGTATAGACGACCATTTGTGTATCGAAATACGCCATCTACTCGGGCAGGAACACCAGTAAAAAGTTCTGATATTAAGTGTGTTTCTTTAGGCCTAAAGCTACATGCATCCATACCCCCCACCTCATATTTATTTATAAACAAATAGGTTCGTCCCTTATTAGTGTTAGCCGCTGCACAAATTATAGTTTTAGCATCTCTTCTAGCAAGCCTATCAATATTTTCCGAGCGTATTAATTGAAACCAAACAAATAAAACAAAAACTATTTTAATAACTATTGTTTTTAATAAAATTCTATAATACCAAGTCTTTCAAGTTCTATAAGAATTGTCGTTATTTCACTATCACTACCATTATCAATACTATTTTCTTCTAAATATTTGAACCTATCAACTAGCTCGTTTACATCCTCATACTGCAACACACTGCTGTATTCAACTCTTTCAGCTGTAGGAATTTTGTGAAACACTTGTTTTTTCGGATTGGAAGATTTTAAAGTGTAAATTCTTTTAGGCGGAAATAACTTTGCTATAATATTCTTGTACTTCCAATCAGCGCTTGAAATAATGCGCTCATCTCGGTTAAAATTCCTCCTATGAACGTTGGTAAGAAGTAGAATTTCTTTGTAGTCATTTAAGTCCTTTGTCGAGTATCCTTTTGGTTGCGTACTCGTGAGTAAACTTAATAGCCCAGTCGTTAAAGTATATGTTTCGTTGCTAATCAATAACTTATTATTTTGAATCTTTACTGAATCATTTCCCATAAAGTACTCAGTGCCATCAGTTCTAAATCCCATAACGTTTTTATCTGGCATTTCCAGGAGCGTCATTTTAATTTTTCTTTCAGTCATCTTACCCCTATGATACCTTGCAAACTAATGAGTGTGCAAACAGAGTGGCTCACTATTTATTAAACCTAACACCACCCTAACACTACCCTAACACAACCCTATCACACTCCTATCAGCAACCTAACACCACCCTAAACAACTCCACAACACAAGCTAACGTCCCTATCAACAACCTAACGCCTACATAACACAACCCTATCAGCAACCTAGCACCACCCTAAACAACGCTACAACACTAGCTGACGTCCCTATCAACAACCTAACGCTTACATAACCGTTCCTCTAAGCACAGCATATAACACAAGCAATATAACTAGTAGAGATGCTGTTCGTAAAACCCCTGCCGGGGGGCAGTTTTTAACATTAGTTCTATTAAACTGATCAGAGGTAGTAGCAACATTAGTACCCTTATATTTTTGAAGAAAATAGTCTGTAGATTGTTTCTATATTAGCAAGTACGAATACGAATTACTGCTTCCAGAAACAAGACCTATTTCTTAGTTGTTTCACAGCTGTTCAGGAGTTGGTTTCCGAAACAGGGTATGTTTTTAACTGTTAAGTGGCTTGGGCAGTTAGACGTTTAAGTGGTTTCCTGAAACAGGGTCCGTTTATTAGCTGTTTTTCCAGACTAGGTTCTGTTTTTAGCTGTTTTTCCAGACTAGGTTCTGTTTTTAGCTGTTTTTCCAGAACAGGGTCTGTTTATTAGCTGTTTTTCCAGAACAGGGTCTGTTTCATTATCGGTTAAGTGGTTGAGCGGTTGAGCGGTTGAGCGGCTGAGCGGTTGAGCGGTTGAGCGGTTGAGCGGTTGAGTGGTTGAGGGGTTGAGCGGTTGAGTGGTTGAGTGGTTGAGCGGTTGAGCGGTTGAGTGGTTGAGCAGTTGAGCGGTTGAGCGGTTGAGTGGTTGAGCAGTTGAGCGGTTGAGCGGTTGAGCGGTTGAGTGGTTGAGCGGTTGAGCGGTTGAGCGGTTGAGTGGTTGAGCGGTTGAGCGGTTGAGCGGTTGAGTGGTTGCTGTGTGAGTTTGAAAGACAAGGTGATATCTGGTTTTGTTCAAGATGTGGAATTTCACAATCCTACTTTAAATAAATTCTGTAATTAATTCTTTGTTTTATTTTTTATTAAACTTTACCCATGAAACCAAAATCCAGTTGTTAAATGGCAAATTAAAAACTAATATACAATATAATTATCCGCTTTCGAATTTTTCCGTGCTGCACGTGGGTAGGTTTTTCAAGCATCTGCAAGTAATACAAGTAACTTGTATAATTAAACCTCATGAGAAAGGTATTTGTTGAAGGCTTACAGAAAAAATATGGTTAGGTGAACTAATTCCTAATACAATTATTGATTTACTAGAAATAGGTTGTGTTAATGTAGCTAAACTTACATTATTACACATAGGAAATTTTCATTGTAAAAATCATATCTGTAACGATTTACTTTGTGCTAGAAAAAACGTATTTTAATTAAGATCTTGGTATATAAATAAAACTACTTAAAATGTATTTCTTCTTTTTATTTTCCCCAAAATTACCCACACTTAAATAATACTACAATCTACTATATCTAAAATGCAACAACGAAAAATTATATACAGATAAATCTTTCCTTGTAAATTAAATTTCGATGATGTCTATCTAATATTTTACAAATTATATCTTCACTTTGTTTGATTCTTCTTTCAAATCGAAGTCTGTCTGCTGAGTGTTGTAAAAAGCGGCTTTTTCGAGCTTGTTTGTATGCATAATTTCAGACTACTAATAAATGCACTATGTCTTTGTCTTCGCTAAATTTCACAGACTTCTTCATTTTTTAAACATAAATGTACCAGAATAATTGATATTATTAATTTCTTGGATTATTTCTCCTATTTCCCTTCTTCTCTTGACCATCAAAATAATGTGAAGGTACATGCTTCGAACCATCATGCCGTATAAAATGTTGATGCGTTACACAGGCTAGACATGGTTCACCACGTGGTACATCCGATTCACCCTTACATTTAGGACATTTATATCTTGCTGGAACAGGCATGTTTTCTTCTTGTGTTTATAAGTCAGACTAAAGGATTTTTTTCCCTTTTAACCCTTTTGTACGTACCTAACCACCTGAAAAATTTCTCCCAACCGGAAAAAATAATCTTTACCGAGATGGGAAGCGGATGGGCGTTATCCAAACTCCTGTTTCTCGACTTAACATCAATAAATGCGGAGTGGGGGTATTGCACGCTCTCTCTCTGTCTCTCTCTCTCTCTCTATGATTACAATAATACGCAGAATGTCAAAGTTGATTGTAGAACCGTACGGAAGCTCTCCGTGGGAGCTGCGCCTGTACTCATTCGTCTGTGGATTTTACTATATAAGGTGTAAAGATGCTTTCTACACTTTTGTCTAGAACAAGTACTAGTAGTAGACGGTCGATTTACTCGTTTAACTGTTAAACCATCATCAAAGAAAGTAGTGATAAAATGGTATGTAGTCGATGTTCCAAACCATTAAAGGATCGAAAATTTTTGTGTGAAAATTGTTTAGACCATGTTGGGGATTGTTTTAACATGTCCTGCCTGCATTGGTTAGTTTGGTTTCGAAAGCAATGGGAAGAAGACAAGAAAAAGGAAAAAAGCACTGAACAGAACGAGAGTTCGTCATCATCGCTTCCAGTAGCACTACCACCACTTAAGTTAGGAAAACAGAAAAGACTGATTAGAAAAAAAATTTGCCACGTATGTGAATACCAAAATGGAGCAAGATAATATTCATGGGGAAAACAAAATATTTTTTATTTACTATTTGTAAATGTTGAGTTGAAAAAAAAAAGACGGCACACTATTTCCTACTGAACCTAGTGTTAAATTAGTAAAATACTGTAATTAATGCTTAATTACTAACATATTTGGTGCAAATAGTTTAAGATCAATGTTATTATGTTAACAGAGATAAAAACGTGAATAAATAAAACAACTTTATTAGTAATCCTCATATGTATATTTTTATTTCTCCTATATCACAAACATAGTCTTTGCCTTATCCGCCAGACAAACTTCTAAAACAATTATAGATCCGTGGCGGAACCGAAAATATTGACAGTATTTCTAGTTTACTTGTATTCATAGCTGTAACCTGTTTAATAGTATTAACTAATTTTATATATAAAGTTGTTAAATATCGATATAAATTGTGACTAAATAAATAAATAAAAATAATAATTAATATAAAACTGTTTTATTACATTTTTTTAACATTGCCAATAGCGCTAACAAATTAAAATATGAGGATGTTCTTATTTTCACATTATTCATTAAAACTAACAAATCTTCAGGTTTGCATTTATTTTTTAACACTTTGACAGAACACTTTGTAATTTTTCTAAATCCATCAATGTCTTTCTTGTAAAATTTTTCATATTCACTGGGAAAATCCACACGAAAAGGTTGACCATATATTATCTCCCTGCTTACTTCCAACCGTCTACTGCATATTTCACCACGTATGCCCCACACTAGTCTTCGAATTTTTCTTATGTCCGAAGATTTTTCCGCCTTGTTCATTTTCACATCTAGAATGAACGCCTTGTATGTATGTATATTAAAAACCCAACGTGAATGACTTAGTACTAGACAAATTCTATTGTCCTTTAAAAACCCAGCCTTGGTTTTCAAAGTCAAACGTGACTACTTTTTTAAGACGTTTTATGAAAGCTGTTTATCAAACATGAAAATACGGATATCAGACAGAGGCTACCAGACTGCATAATCTTTACTGAATCGACTGTTCTGAACGAAACCTTGCTAACGACTGCTGAATAGACCAGCGTTCTCACACTTGGAAGCGTCCCCAAGCGCGTCTTCTCGGAAAAACTGTGCACCGTCAGCCGGTTGACGGTACACCGTTTGGCCATGACTCGTACCGATCACTGTTAGCGCGCTTTATCTCGCAATTTTTCCACTGACGATGCATTCTTTATAGCATATAATATTGTGGCCTACGTGACTAGACCCACGACAGCAACACCGTTCCCGATATCGCCGGCTGCGAGTTCACAGGCTGACACACGTGTTTTATGCTAAATATAAAGAAACTATTTAATATTATATTATTATTATTATTATTATTATTATTATTATTATTATTATTATTATTATTATTATTATTATTATAGTACTGCGTCACGTCTCATCACAGAGGCATTTCCTAGACTCCAGCCCATGCTTCTCACCTACACTCATTGAGTGACAACCTCGGATAGGCTCAGCAGACGTCATTTTTCAATACATGTTACAGTAATATTTCCTTTCTACGCCACTGGGAGCTTCCCTACGGGTCTACAATCAACTTTGACATCGCAGAATCATTCCCTAGACTCCAGCCCATGCTTCTCACCTACCCTCATTGAGTGACAACCTCGGATAGACTCAGCAGACGTCATTTCTCAATACATGTTACAGTAATATTTCCTTTCTACGCCACTGGGAGCTTCCCTACGGGTCTACAATCAACTTTGGCATTACGTGGGCCTTCAACAGACTCTAACCCCACTTTTTCACCCTACACTCATTGAGTGACAACCTCGGATAGGCTCAGCAGAGCTTTATATGTTAATACATGTAACTAAAATATTTTATTTCTACGCCACTGAGAGCTTCCGTACGGGTCTACAATCAACTTTGACATCGCAGAATCATTCAACAGACTCTAACCCCACTTTTTCATCCTACACTCAATGAGAGACAACCTCAGATTGACTCAGCAGAACGTTATATGTTAATACATGTAATGGAAATATTTCCTTTCTACGCCACTGAGAGCTTCCGTACGGGTCTACAATCAACTTTGACATCGCAGAATCATTCCCTAGACTCCAGCCCATGCTTCTCACCTACACTCATTGAGAGACAACCTCGGATAGACTCAGCAGAACTTTAGTTTTAAATACATGTTACAGTAATATTTCATTTCTACGCCACTGAGAGCTTCCGTACGGGTCTACAATCAACTTTGGCATTACGTGGGCATTCTACAGACTCTTGCCCACTTTTTCACCCTACACTCATTGAGTGACAACCTCGGATAGACTCAGCAGAACTTTATGTTTTAATACATGTAACTGACATATTTCATTTCTACGCCACTGAGAGCTTCCGTACGGGTCTACAATCAACTTTGACATCGCAGAATCATTCAACAGACTCTAACCCCACTTTTTCATCCTACACTCAATGAGAGACAACCTCAGATTGACTCAGCAGAACGTTATATGTTAATACATGTAATTGAAATATTTCCTTTCTACGCCACTGAGAGCTTCCGTACGGGTCTACAATCAACTTTGACATCGCAGAATCATTCCCTAGACTCCAGCCCATGCTTCTCACCTACACTCATTGAGTGACAACCTCGGATAGGCTCAGCAGACGTCATTTTTCAATACATGCTACAGTAATATTTCCTTTCTATGCCACTGGGAGCTTCCCTACGGGTCTACAATCAACTTTGACATCGCAGAATCATTCCCTAGACTCCAGCCCATGCTTCTCACCTACACTCATTGAGTGACAACCTCGGATAGGCTCAGCAGACATAAAACATACCTACTACGTCACGCCCCATATATCACGGAAGATATCATTTACCATATTTATTTATTCAACTAGGTGCCGTGGCGTACTTGGTTCTATAGCTGGGAAACGTATATAGTACGAAATTACACACGTGGTGTGTGCGGGTTCGATCCGCGCCTTGGACAGAAAACTTTTTTCAGTACATATGCGACTTACGAAATAAATACATTTAATTAGGATTAATGAAAAAGTTTGTGACGTCATCGTGAACAAAAACGGCAGAAAGAAGAAGAAGAAGGAGAAGAATAGATAGTGTCCCCAAAATAGATAGTGCCCAAGTAGTTAAGACCAAAATAACTAACGCCCAAAAGTGTGACAGATGACGTATGACATATGACAGATGACAGTTGACAGATGACAGTTGACATATGACAGTTGACAGTTGGGTTTGATTAGGTGCGTTCGGTATCGGGTTGGGTTTGATGGATTTGAGCATACTTTGCTTGGGTTTGCTCTCGTTTGCTCGGTATCGACGCTTGGGTTTGCACACTTTGCTTGGGAGCTCTTGGCGTTGAAGGAATCACCTATCACTACTCATAGTTTTATTTTATACATATATTTATTGCATATCCAAATAACATTGCAAAATTAAAAAGTGTACTATAGCAGATAGCTGTTGAAAAAAAAAATAAAACGGTTTTTAAAAACGTTCATATCTAAAAATCAAAACTAACCCAAACTAACGAAAATATATTAATTCCAAATAGTTTGTAAACTAATGTAAAACACAAAAATAACTATTTACCAATCTGCTTTGTTTTCAGAACAGTAACTATCGATGGAATCAAAATAAATTCTCTATTTACAGTCAATACAAATACTACGACGATGTTCGGCACACACCCCTTTATGACAGTGTTCACACCTATTTCGAGCTTTCCTGTTTTTTTTTTCGAGGACAGAATTCACATCGTCCTAGGGAATTCACTGATGGTCTTTGTGTAGTATCTTCTTGTTCTTCGCAATTCAAAATATTACGAATATTACTTCTCATTTCTCTTGGTAGACGGCCATTGCTCATTCTGTTCTTTAAATGTTCTTCAACCAAAGAAAAGGAGAGACTTTTCAAAAAATCGGATCGCTTCTGGAATTTGGTATTATTTAAGTTGCATTTATAAATCACATACGAGTTTACTCCTGCTGTATCAAGCATGCCATATAAAATTCGAAGTGGCCATCTTCTGGTTTTCCTTGCGACTGTCGTTAAGTGGCATAGCTGATCGAACGTATCAACACTTCCTTTTGTTTGATTATAAAATAAATTTATTTCAGGTTTTTTTGTCTCTTCATCAACATCAGCTTGATCGTGCATGGTAGATAATAATATAACGGCCTTATTTTTTTTTTTTTGGCACATATGAAACCAATGTACTGTGCTGATAAAAAACAAATAAAGAAGAATGGATCCGTTTCCCTTTAGTTTCCACCAGTTGTTTTGGAATATCGGGTTTATTTTTCCTCATTGTCCCAACCATTGTTAATTTTTTCTCTAACAATTTCTCTGCAACCAATTATCCATCGTGCAGTTTCTGTTTGTCCCATGGATCTCTTCGGTAAGCTCTAGAACATATTGTGTGGGAATGGAATATGAACTTTGTCTATTTTGTTTTCCTACATAAGGTTTTGCAGAACACATATACCATGTTTTTGCATCACACATAGTAACCAATTTCAAACCATACTTATCCGGTTTATTAGGGATATACATTTTGAATGGACAACGACCCCTAAATCCCAAAAATGTTTCATCGATGGTTACATATTCCGATGGAGTGTAATTCTGTCTGCAACTTCTTTCAAACATTTCCCAAACTACTCTTACTGCAGCAAATTTATCATGTTTTTTCCTTTCTTCCCTTGTTTCCTTGTTATCAAACCTCAAACAATTAACTAGAAATTCAAAACGATTTTTGCTCATGGTACTCCTAAAAAGTACAGGTCCAAAAACTGGTGACCATAAATCATCAAGCGTAAGATGCGCGTCTTTCAAAACCCCGCTCAAATATAAAAGTCCAAATAATGCGTTTATTTCAATACGGCTTGTTGCTTCAACATACCACTGCTTAGATTTATAACGGAGTTTTTGAATTGACAATAAAATCTAAAAGTTCGTCCGTAAAAAATAAATCCCATATTTTTTTTGGATCTGTAATATTCTTAGCTTTGCCTTTAGGTCCCGGCAAATGAATAACTATATTTTTCTGGGAAGTTCTGGTGGTTTTGGCATGAAAACTACTTAGGTACCATTTATGCTTATTTTTAGAGTACATAACATTTTTTGTTTGTACAGCTGGATCAGATAAAATTCCTTGGTCCATATCTGGTATTACAGTTTATCAGTTTCTGTAGAATCTTCGTTTTCACTCTCCTCGCTCTCCAATATGTCACAGTCACTTATATCTTCATATAGGTATTTCTCTAGTTCAGAATCTCGTAAAGGGCGTTTTCTTTCATATGCGCCAGAACTTGTTCCGGGATCATCTAATCTAGGTTTTTTTGACTCCATTTTAGCGTAAGTAATATTCTAAAATAGAAAAAAAAGCAAGCCTTGAAAACATGCAATAAATTAAATCATCTACATACCTAAGCGATTTTGTTTCATGAAGTACAAGGTGGCGTCATATGCGACCGGGACGAAATAACTCAAAATTGTCAAAACTACACGCGCCGTCTCACTTGGCCATCAAAAGATTACTAAAAATGCGGAAGGTACTTAGGCGCTCAGCAACAGTGTTGCCAGGCGGCCAATAAAGAATTATCGGATCGACCGTTAAAAATTATCGTACATTATCGTACAACCTATTTTTTAAATAAAATTAAACTAAAATAGAAAGGCCTACCGCCATTAACTTTTATTATTACTTTAAAAAAAGTCATAAAAGAATAATACAATAATATATATTTATTCAGAAATACAATATGCTTATAAATTTTCATCAAAAATAATATCTTGAGGGTCTTGATTTTCAGATTTCGGCATATAAAGATTAGCTGTTGTCATACTTCTTAACATTTTGTCTGTTGGTTGAAAAGAAAAACAGTTTTCTTTCAAATGAGTATATTGGGAAGATAACATAAGCCCGTTTATTGTCTTTGTTACCACTTTATTTCTTGATTTAGTTTTTATCATATTAACCTTAGAAAACTGTCTTTCGCAACTTGCGCTTGAATGCGGTAACGCTAAGACATTTAATATGAAATCACTTAAATCAGTAAATATAAATTCGCCATTAAAATCTTTTTTTTTACTTAGTTCATAGTAAAACTCGTCAATTTTTAGTTGTTCAGGTAAATCTTCAAAGTTTTTTAATTTCCGCCATTGATCATCAATTTTTTGTAGTTGAGTAACATTTTCGAGATCACAAATTTGAGGCACTGATTTCATTAAGGGAAAAAGTGTGTTATCAGTGTCAACACCTCTTTTTTGTTTCTGTACATTTAGAATGGAAAGTTTACTTAGAACTGGATCTTGAAAATTGTATCGTTTTTTTATTTCTAGACACGCAGTTATTAAAAATCGTCTACAACGTTCAAAAAAGTCCTGCTTGCATGTATCTTCTAAAGAGTCGATGTTTTGAAGTACCCCAATTCCAAGATACATATTTTTAACAGGCAAAAACTGTTGATCATTAGATGGAACAATTTCTGCAATGTCCGTTTTGTTAATATAATTTGGTTCCATATAAGCCGTCAAAAGAGTTTTGTACGTTTCAACCATTTTTTCATGTAAATTTAGAATGACGACTTTTTCGCTTTGAAAATATTTATTTAAATCAGTAAACTTGGGAAGGATCCAGTCCAAGAAGATGTAAAATAATTTAATTTCATTTTTATTAAGCGCCATATATATTTCTTCGCTAGCTATTAAACGGTGTTCTACATACTTCGAGGTAAAAAATAATCTTAGAGATTCCCACTGTTCTAATATTCGTGTTACAACTTGTTGCAATGAGAGCCATCGTGTCTGCGCTGGTCTTAGAATTTTATGGGGTTCAACGTTGCAGAATTCTTGAAATTCCTTAAACATTGCTTGACGCTTTGAAAAAACCATAAATATTCCTGGCCAAGACTTCACACCTTCTGGGTAAATTTTTACAGGCTTCACTGGCGCATAAGTGTAGAGAATGACATATGCACTTTTGAACCATCAGACCAGGAACGTCATTGGCTAATTTAGTTGCCACCGAGTTGTGTTTACCAAACATGGTGTTACAACCATCTGATGCAAAACCTATCAGGTTTTTTAAAGGAATGGAATTTTTTGACAAATGCCCAATTATTTCTTCATAGAGTCTCTGGCTGGTAGACCCCTCATTTGCTTTGTCAGCTTCGTCACCTGAGAAAATTTGTAAAAGCGTCCAAAAAAGTGTTATTATTTTTCCAACTTTGGGGTAAAAAAATCGCACACAGATACATAATGTTTTGACAGAAGAGATATCTGTGGACTCATCAATGATTAAACTAAATTTGCTGCGCCTTAAATTGTAAGTTATTTCGTCCTCTGCACAGCTACCTATTACATTTGTTGAGATTTGGGTCGCCTTTGTTCTCCCCAGTATTAGACCCTGTGCTATTTTAGAATCGGGAAAACAACTTTTTACTAATTTGCCTAGATGGTCAGCTGAATTAAAAGATATATTATGTTCTGCCAAAAATGCTGTAATTTTTATTTCGGCCGTTTTTGTCTCAGATTGTAAAGAACTTTCTGGTTTATTAAACATTGCAGGTATGGTTTTTTTTGGCAAAATTTTTAATTTTAATGCGTGTTTTGCCGATTGCGCATGATTTTTTAACACTGTGATTTCTGAACTAAATTCCACATTGCAGGCACGGCACCGAGCCTTTGCAGTATCTGGAATTAAAAATTTAAATTGTCTCAGACAAAATAGAAAAGTAAGTTAGAAAAAATATTACCGTTACTCTTCATAAGCCAACCTTTAAACCGTGGATCTTGCTCCCATTCAATACGGTATTTTTGTTTGCGATGAACTAAGTCTTTTGAGCTTTCGCCCCGTTTTAACTTTTTATATTCGGGTGTTGCACATCTTTTATCGGAATCGGAATAATCCGAGTCAGAGTCTGACATCTCGATGCTATAAAGTTTTCACCACACTACTAAATACTAAACACAGTATAATACCACAAGTAATAAGTAATACTAAATGAAATTTCAGGGAATCCTGGGGATCCCAGCGCGACCTTATATGTTATTGACTATGATTAATATTGACTGCGCTGTTCCTGTCTCATTCTCATTCCGCCCTAAATTATAACAAAGAAAGAGACAGAAGAAAAACTATACGGCGAGCTTCATTCATTCGAGCCTTCCAACGAAAGCTACGAACCGAATGAACCGATAAAGATTAAGCCAGTGGTTGCGAAAATGTAGACGATGTGGCGCGTAGGCGAGTTCCGAATTATGCGCGATCTAGGTTTGGGAGTGATTATAAAAATGTAGCAACAAAAGCGATTGTACCAAAATTATCGTACAAAACATCATTATCGTACATGCACTATCGTACATCGTACATCAGCAAGAATTATCGTACAAAAACGATAATTATCGTACACCTGGCAACGCTGCTCAGCAACGAGAATCAAATGACGTCAATACGAGTGGGGATATCGCATTTTGCCGGTCGCCGGCGGCGCCGCCTTGTGGTTCTAGGGCAAATATGGTTATCGGACATGCACCAACTTTTGGCTCTTTCACTATGTGAGAGAGCTCAATCGTTAATGTAACTTTGAGGATTACATTAAGAAAGAAATCTAAAATAGCCACTTAAAAATAATTTTAAAAAGTGCAGTCCGCTCTTATAATTCCCGCCGCATTTCGTCGTAAAGTAATTAAAAATCAATGATAGAAAGTTTAAGTAGAGAGCTGATAAATTGCAAATTTTAGTATCTAACCATTTTCAAAATTTATTAGGTGGTTTGCAAGTTACAGCGTTTCAGGACTGTTCTTTCTTTTTTTGCTATATAAATGATGGCTCCCAAAGATAGATAACGAGACCTGTATACCTGGACTTGAATTTTGAACTACTTAGCATCACTCTAGCGACACTCCTTCTATTTTGTACTAGACCAAGAACTAACGTACCGCGGGTGTCTGGAGAAAAGGACACTCTTTGCTTTTTACAAGATTTTATTTAACTTCACCTGTTAGTTTGTTTGTACTCGTATGTATGTCTCTTTAGGTCAAATATTGCAATTTAAATTTCAAATAATACTTATTAGGCCAGAGCTTGGAAATTTTGCACACACGAATAGGTCCGGTGACAATGCAATACAGTATCTATATCTAATGTTGTTCTAAATCCAATATGGCGGACGCCCCCCAAGATGGGGGATCACTTTTTTCTTCACAATAACCTTGATATGGGTATTAAAATAAAAGGGTTTTGCTTGGGTATAATACGACAAGCTATGTGACGTCATTCTAAACCCAATATGGCGGACGCCACAAGATGGTGGATTACTTTTTTTTCACAACTTCCTTGACATGGATGTCAAATGAAGGGTTTGACGAGTAGAATACGATAAGCTATTTGACGTCATACTAAACCCAATATGGCGGACGCCACAAGATAGTGGATTACCTTTTTCTTTACAATCCTCTTAATATGGGTATCAAATGAAAGGGTTTGTTTAACGAGTGGAATACGATAACAGGTAAAATACCTTGTAATAATGATGTATTATCCGAAATGTATAGGTTAAGACGTAACTAAAAATTTGAAAATAAAATCTTATGTAAAAAAAGCTTTTTAAAAACAAGATTTTATTATTTAGATGTACTAAAACGAAATAAATAAGTATAGTTTTTCCATTGAGGCAATGCTGAATTCTATTGTAATAAATAAAAATGGTATCAAGTTTATTACTGAAACAGATACATTATATTATGTTTAATTTATAGTCTTAAAGCTTGTCGCGTGAATAAAAAATACACACTTAGGTACTTACAATTTCTGCCAAACAAAATTAATGCCAGGATGAACTCTTGGCGCGCGACTAGCTTTTAAAACAATAAGTTTAATATAATATATTATGATATCTCTTTCAGGGATAACTTTGATACTAGTTTTATTAGGATCCACCCAGCATTCAGCATTGCCCCAATAAAAAAATATACTTATTTTTTTCGTTTTTGTACATCTAAATAATAAAAGCTTGTTTTTGAAAATAATTTTTTACATAAGATTTTTTAGTGGTCAAACTTCGTAATACACTTCTTGATGTTTTTCTACTCTTGAAGCAAAACAAATTTAGATGAACATATTTTGATAATAATACATAATACATAAATGTAGTTTGAAAAATGGAAACTGTATTAAAAAAAATATATTTTAAGTTAAAATGGCTGTAACTAGCGGTACATTTTTAATACGTCATTAAGTAACACGTTTACACTGTCCACGTCAACTGCAATCTTTGTACATACTCCTTTCATTCTAATTACTTTGTTTCGCACTTGTACTGCATTGTTACAGTGGGCCATTATCACTACTAGTGATACTAGAGTCATGTACGGAGAAGTTTATCTGTCTATGAAAATCAATACGCGAGAATTCGGGAGATCTTAGCGCCCTATTACCCATTTCAAGAAGTTGTGGACGATACGCAACACCATTGGCAATTTAATGAATAAACATGGTTCCGACATTCTCTTTCGCTTCTCAAAGACAATATTTAAAACAATCTCATAGTTCTACGGTTATCCCATTCTAAAGACACAGGATCTGATAAATTTCGAATGAATCCTTTCTAGTTTGCCTCATGCAAGAGACTTCAAACAACTGATGTATACTCAACAACAGATCTCACTAATATGCATTATACAGATCTTAAAGCACTTACATACTGTAATCCCTACAATATCTCAAAACAAAGCTCAACATCTTTTATTTATAGTAATACAGTTGGTGCGCTTATAAAATGTTAGAGAGCTTTATCACAATCTGTCTTGAGTGAGTATTATTCATGGTATAAGAAGTAATAATGTTTGGCTTCTTTTACTAAAACGGATGCATGCGCGTTGGTTACATTAAATTAGAGACCAGTTTAATTATTTGTTTTATCGCTCTGCGTCATACCAACGGGCTTACAACAGGTCGAATTATTTTAAGTTCATTGGAAAACATCAAACCTGAGGAGATTTAGGGATCTGAAACTATGTCGCGAAACAGATTTATTAATAAGTACGGAAGAGCAGTGTGCCCCCTGTGGGACGCCTAGCTAATAGATCACATTTTTAGTTTTCTCCCATTGTTTCCCAGTTGCTGAAAAGCTTCTGAACCATTCTAGAAATCCTGCGGCTTCAAACTTCACAAACAATATCCAGTGGTCCACTCACGCTTTGGAAAAGTCGGTATAAATAGAATCAACCTGTCCACCCCTTCCAAAGTATTCAGCAAGGTAGATTCATATGTTACTAAGTTAGTAATTGTAGAATTACCCTCAGTGAACTCATTTTTCTTACCTGAGACAGCCCACGTAGACTTTAATCCTAAGTACTAACGTACTGTGAGCATCTAAAGAGAGGGGAAATGTAATCTGTTGATATGGGATTCAAATTACTGGATGTTACGAGGGGAAGGGAAGCCTCTGCAGGCAGATTTTTCCATAATCTGAAGAACCTAGATATGAATGAGCTAGAGAGATGGGATGTTCTAGGTTTTAAAGCTCGGCAGTAAAGGGAAGCATAAGTATGTGACGCTTTTCTTGTTGTTCTGTTAGGAACAGTCAAAGGGGAAATGATAACATTTAGTTCTTCTAAGCAAGATCCGTGGAAATATGTGTAGAAAAGGGACCGATACTTAAAAGCGCGGCGATGAGCGAGAGAATGGAGTTTCTTGTGACGACTGGGTCATTGATGAGTCGAATGGGTCCTTTTTGGATATAATCTGCTTATCTGCCAACATCTTCGCGTATGCTGATCATAGACCAGATTAACAAAAATTTTTGGAATAGCAGATTGATTCTTAAAAGGTTAGAAATGCCATCGGGACTTACAATTACCTTATCTGGTAGTTTTAAAATTACATTTAATTCCAAGCCCAAAATAGGAGAGATATGTACTCGTATTATTATTTACAGGACATAAGGATTAGTATTTACAAAATTTAGGTTGGGATCATTCCCATCAGGCTCAGAATAAACATTAGAAAAATAGTTTGAAAATAAATGCCCTGCCCATCCTGCGCTGTAACACTTCTAAAGAACATATATGCAGGCTGATAATAGGGGACTTAAAGGGTTACTGGTTAAGGTCAAGGAAAACTTCTGTGGGCAAGGGCTTCCATGACACTGTAGGCTTAAAATGGGATATACTTGACTTCTATGGCTAAACGGTGAAGGGATGCGCTTCTTTTTGTTCTATTAGGAGCATGTGCTGTAGAAAAGGGTACGTCGATGAGCGAGAAAAGTTTTCTTGTAGAACCTGGGTCGTTCATGAGTTGGATTGTTCTTCTTTAAATGAAATCATATTGTTTCTAAACTCGAATATATTTCATAAATAGTATTACACTGTATATTTTAATTAAGTTACTTGTAGCACTTTATGTTTCCTCCAACTTCTAAACACAAATGATAAATTAGATTTATTTGTAAATTGTTTTAACCTTTTTTGCAGAGTTCAGGTAGATATCTGCTTCCTGAGTGCCAACTTTTAATAGCTTTTTGTAATTTCCTTCTTCAACGGCCTTAAATAGGAGAGAAGCAGAGGCGGATCTCTAGCGGTTTATTGCCGAGGCAAATTACAAAATTAAATTAAAATAAAATCCGCCGAAAAGAGCAAAAGGAACTAATGCTGTAAAAATAAATTATGTTTCTCGCGAATTTAATATAGCACAATTCGTGTGCTGAGGATTCTATGCCATACTAAGAAGAATTTCCAAAGTTTACGCGTTGTAAGCTGTTTGACAACACGAACTAAGGATAGAAACCGGTAACTTTTTTTATTTATATGTCAGATTTTAATGTATTTTTCTAAGTACTAGAAGATAGCATCCGAAAATGTTTCCATCTTTTCGAAAGAACATAACACAGTTAATAAAAATAGTACTTACTTACTTAATTGTTCCTCATCTACCTGCGGTGTAGAAGTGTTCAAATTGAATTTCCTCCATCTTGTTCGATCCAGCGCCATAGCCTCCGCCTCTCTCCATGAGAGGTTCTTCTTTTTCAATGGTTTTTCCATTTCGCCATTTTTCGCCAGTTTTCGTCAAGAATTCTCCTGATATTTGGTCTTGTTCTTATTATTATTTTTTTTGGTACATCGTACATCTATAAATACTCTTAAGTGCTTGTAAAAGCTTTTCTCCTACTCCGTTTTTTTTTTCAGAATATTCAATATTTTTTTCTCGCGGGACTGAATCGAACGCTTTTTCTAAGTCTATGAAACCCAATAAAAGTTTATCGTTACATTGTACTGTTTTTTCAGTTAGTTGTCTTAAAGAGAAATCAGGTCCATTGTCCCTCTTCAAGGTCGAAATTCGTGCTGGTTATCGTCAAGTGTTTTTCAATAATATTTCTTAATCTGTTCTCTAGTCTAATTTCATAAATTTTACATGCTACAGGTAGTACAGATATTCCTCTGTAAGTTGAACATTTTTTAGAATATCCCAATTTGAATATTGACAGAGTGGTAGCTAGCATCCAATCTTCGGGTATATATCCACTATTCCAGGCTGCAATTATTATTTTGTGCAATATTCGAGCTTCGTCATCACACATACTTGATCATTTCAGCTTTTATCCCGTCATGTCCCGCTGCCTTACCCTTCTTCAGTCTCCTGATTGCTTGATTAAGTTTCTCCTCCGCTATTTTGTCCCTCGCCACTCTTTCACTTAATGTTTCTATGGTATTATTTTGCATTGCCATTTGTAAATCTCCGTTCAGAATTTTAACAAAGTGCTTTTCCCATTGCTCCATTATTTATTCAAGATCTGTTATTAAGTTACCTTCGTCATCCGTTTCGATCTTATAATTATTGTCAGACTTATTTTTCCTTAGATTTTCTAGAGTTTATTTCCGAATATTTCCCACTGTTTGGTTTTCGCTGTTTTGACTAGTTGTTTGATTTACATTTTGTCGTTTTTCCTTATATTCCTCGTATTTAGCTGCAGATATGTATCTTAATTAGTCTTTCCACAATTTTTTCTTTCCTTTAACATCTCTCTCAATTTCAATGTTCCACCACGCTGTGCATTTAGATCCTCTGTTTTCCGTTGTTCTACATATCTCTCCCGCGGTTTTTATAAGTGTGTCTTCGAATATCTTCCAAAGTTTTTCTAGATCATTTT
Source organism: Philopedon plagiatum (assembly GCA_963971165.1). Taxonomy (NCBI): domain Eukaryota; kingdom Metazoa; phylum Arthropoda; class Insecta; order Coleoptera; family Curculionidae; genus Philopedon; species Philopedon plagiatum. The sequence continues at coordinate 30,931,208 of OZ020198.1, read as the reverse complement.
CCTTTTCCCATTTTTGCTGTTCAATTTTTGGTTTAGCCTATTTTTGCATTCTCTTTTCATATCTTATTGTGTTAATCTGTGCATCCGTACCCTTAGTTGTCTATATTTGTCTCCCTTAATAAAAATAGTATTTGTATGTAAATAATCTTTCATCTATAAAGTTTGAAAATTATTTTTCCAGCTTTATTAAAAATCGGGTTGGCAAGATATCTTCCTTCACACTGCTCAGTCAAGAAAGAATCCGAAGACGTAAAGATGACGAATTTCTTCATTTAGCAGGTTTAAATTCCTGGATGTTTTAATGAAAACCTTTGCTTTGCGATACATTATAGAAAGAAATCAATACGTGCTAAATCTGAATTTCTGGCAGCCAGTTAATACTGCCTCCATTAGGAATTACTTTTTTAAAGAAAAGATTTCCATGGGCATATGTGACCACAGGTACAACCATGGACAAAAATCCTAAATCAGACGGAAAAAGTGATGTTGCAAGATAGCACAAACGTAGAAGTTAATTGCAGAAAAAAAGTACCTACTATCAACCCAGACTAAGAGGTGAGGGGGCACTTTCTAAAGGTTTATAGATGGAGTGTTGCTTTATACGAATGTGAAAATTGGACTGTGGAAAACGGTATTCGAAATGTGGTGTTTTATGAGAAGAATAAAGTAAAGTTTGGTGTCATCAACCAAGAGGTACGTATTCATGTAAAAGGGACTAAATTGATAACTAAAAGAAAACAAATACTGGATGATAAGACATATCTGAAGATACGGCAAATTTGCGCAGCTGATCGTCGAGGGAATAGCCGATGGTAAAAAGCTGGAGGTAGCCGAACCACACCTACGCGTAATCGGAAAGTAGAAGACACTGAAGACATATCATCAAGGTGAAGAGTTATGTCAAATCAATCTTAGGATTTTACCACTCATGCAAACCCCACATTCTTTTTCTGACCGAAACCCAAATCAGCTCCAAATTCTCAACCAATCATCTCCTGTTTCCTGGCTATGAACTTCTGTCATCTTTTCGTTTTCATGGTGGGGTATGTGCCTACGTTCGCAGCAGTCTTTCTTGCACCAGACTCCCGAACCTGGAATCAGGCAAGTCCGATATTTCTGGCTAAAACTCACCTTAAATCTTCTACTAAATTTATCTGTTGCATCTATCGCTCCCCATCAGACAAATCCTACAATGAGTTCTTTGACTTTCTCTCGGCAAAAATAGACCATCTCATATCTGAATTTCTCTCCGCTGAAGTTATCGTCCTAGGCGACTTCGACGTTCATAGCAAGGAATGGTTGGGATCCACAAAAACTGACCCAGAAGGCAGAGCAGCAGAAAACTTCGCAATCAGCAACTCACTCACCAGTTTGATCAGAGGGCCAACATGCTTTCCCCGCATTTCTACCCATAATGCAAATCCATTTCATCTTTTTCTTACCACCCATCTTGAGCCATACTTAACATCTGTATGCGCTCCCCTTGGTCGTTCAGATCATGGCCTCATTACCGTCTCTTGTCCCATACATCCCGAGTTTGCTGAAATCATGCCAGAATGCACGATCTGGCACTACAATTCTGCCGACTGGGATGGTCTTCGAAACTTCTTCTCTGCTTTCCCTTGGAACCCTGTCTGTTTTTCCACTCCCGATCCCTCCGAAATTTGATCTCATATCACAGACATTATTCAAGCAGTTACTGAAGGTTTCATTCCACATACCCATAAGAAACTTAAACTCCACCATCAAAATCCATGGTTCTCCAAGGCCTGTGATACAGCCAGACTCAAAAACGTCCAAGCTCACAAAAGGTATCTTCAAAATCCTACACCCGAAAATCGTCAAATTTTCACCGAGGTAAGAAATTAATACAACTAAACTATCTTAGAGTGCAAAAATGCTTTTAACAACCGCATAAAAGATAAAGTGCTTTCCTGTCTCAACGGCAGCAAATCTTTCAGGTCACTTGCCAAAAACATTAGTCAGACCTTCTGTAGAAGCACTTTTCCTCCCCTGACCTCTGACAACGAACTTATCTCCACCTCTAAAGGGAAAGCTGAACTATTCACCAAACAATTCGCTGCCAATTCCACTCTGATCCCTCCCCCAAATTTCGCTCTTCCAACCGCTAAGTCTGTACCCCACAAAATGCCCAATATAATACTTAAGGTCAAACAAGATCAAAAGATTCTTCTCTCGCTTGACACCAAAAAGTCCTCCGGTCTGGATGGCATACCAGCAATTGTCCTAAAAAAATGCACTCCTGAACTTGCACCCATCTTAACTCGTCTTTTCCAGATCTCTTATGACAAGGGTATCTTCCCAGATAGCTGGAAGACTGCTCGTGTGCAGCCTGTCCAGAAGAAAGTTTCCAAGTCCCTATCCAATTATAGACCTATCTCTCTTCTCTCTGTTGTCAGCAAAGTTATGGAGAAAGTGATCAATTTGCAAATTCTAAAATATATAGAAAAACCCAAAATCATCCATGACGGATTTCGTCACCAAAGATCCACAGCTGATCTCCTTAGCTTTGTGACACATAACTGGAACAAGTCTCTGGAATTTCATGGCGAATCTCAGATTGTTGCTCTCGATATTTCCAAGGCATTTGACCAAGTATGGCATGCCTCACTCCTTAACAAACTACCTTCTTACGGTCTTCTTACCAAATTATGTACCTGGATCGGTAGCTTCCTCTCTAATCGGCGCATATCTGTTGTGGCTGACGGTCACTCATCTAACTTCCATCCTATCAATGCTGGCGTCCCTAAGGTTCAGTCCAGGCACCAACCCTATTTCTTCTTCATATTAATGACCTGCTCTCTTCAACTACTAATCCCATTCACAGGTATGCGGACGATAGTACTCTTCACTCCAATATTCATTTTTCCAGACAAATTTCGAATCAAGAGTTGGATAATCGACGCAGATCTATGTACCTATCCCTTTCCCAAGATCTTCAATTAATCCTAGACTGGGGTATCAAGAACCTTGTTCAGTTCAACGCCTCCAAAACCCAGTATTGCTCCCTGTCACGCAAAAAATCTGGCAACGCTTACCCCATCCACATGAATGACCAATCCCTACAAAACAATGAAACATTCGATCTTGTTGGCGTCGCTTTCGAACATGATCTCAGCTGGCACAAACACATTACTTCAGTAGCCACATCGGCAGCTAAAAAGCTTGGTTTTCTCTTTCGAGCCAGAAAATATTTCTCTTCCAACTTATACGCTCTCTACATTTCCCAAATAAGGCCTAACCTAGAGTACTGCTCCCACATCTGGGGAGCGGCATCACCTTCGACACTTAACATCCTTGATTCTATCCAAAATGGCTCTCTATCCAAAAGAGAGCCATTCGACTTATCCATGACCAAGCCCTCACGAGAAAACTCTCTTCTCTCGCTCATGGCCGCGCTGTTGGGGATTTATCCCTTTTCTACCGCTACTTCCACGGATTTTGCTCTAAAGAACTAGCCGGTATTATTCCCCCCCCCCCCCCCCTGACTGTTCCTAACAGAACAACAAGAGGCGCATTGCGTATGCATCCCTTTACTGTCCAGCTACAAAAGCCTAGAACAGACCACTTCTCTCGCTCATTCATACCTAGGGTCTCCAGATTATGGAACAAATTTCCTGCAGATGTTTTCCCTTCCCATCCCAACCCCCAATCCTTCAAATCCCGTGTCAACAGACTACATTTCCCTTCTCTTCAGACGCCCACGGTACGTTAGTACTTAGGCTTGAAGTCTACGTGGGATGTCTTAGATTAAAAAAAAAGGATTAAGAATATAAAAAAGACCGGTCCAGTGCAAGCTATACTTGCACAATTAGTGTTCCGTGCCATTAGCCCCCCACTGAACCTGGGAAAGCCTCGGCCGTCCGATATGCGCCCATCTGCTGCGCTACCCGCCGCCGACGGCACCAACGCCGTATCACAGCTGAGTGGGCCAAATTAAAAATTTTGGAAAACGTGTAGGGACAAAAGTTGTTCCTTACATCGTGAGAAATATTTTTTTCTTTAAGACCGATGGTTCAGCAGTTATAAGGAAATAAACAAATAAATTGTTTGTAACAATTGACCGCGCTAGAATTTTTCAATTCTGATAATATTCGCTTAATCTAAACCTAAATCTCAATATTCATGATTATTTTCAGATTTTTCTGAGCGATCTTTCTGGTGATAGGGATGGGGGACAGCAATTTTTAAGCTTTTTTCCCGAAAAATGCAAAAAAATACATCATATATATCGTTGAATTCGTGATTCAATAAGCTTAGCTTAACACTATACACGATGCCCTTGAATTTTTTTCCAAAGCCCAATTTATCCCCCGAAATTAACCCCCAGAATCAAAATTTAACTTTTTATTCTTCGTGTCTATAATTGGGCCACCACACTCCATCTCTGTGCCAAATTTCAATTTTTATGTCGAACAGTTTCAGAGAAAATCGCCTGTGACAGACGGACGGGCGGACTCCAAAGTGGTTCCATAAGTGTTCCGTTTCACGGACAATATACGATATTATTTATTCATTAAAATGATATTTATTGCCACACCACAGGCCCATAGTGACAATTTAATAAATTTAATTGAATTTTCTCAATTTTCGTCTACATTAAACGTTTATTTATCAAAAGGCTACTCGTTGGTAATATTGTATGTATTTCAAACCCTGTTTAATATAACATACATAAACTTTTCGCCGGGTTTTCTAGTTTTCCACAATTTCAAAACTATTAAATTGACATTAATTTATAAATACATTAGGTACTGAATGTGACGAGTTGTTGTATTAGGAACATACATCGTCTTATCGTTAATTGCAGGACGTACATAAACGAAAATACTAACAATACTAATAATAATGAAACTTTGTATATTTATATAGATTTCTATATCACCCGGAAAGTCCTGGAAATCGTAATAAAAAATGTAACCGCCATGAAATTTTGCACCCCCAGTAACTTGTTTAGGCACGCTTCTAGGCAAATAATGTATAACTTCTTAAGGTAGCTCCAGGCCACTTGCATTCCTTAATACTGCCAAATTATTTGGTGGGCTAGGTGGTCTACTGAGTTTTCTCATCACGTCTCCTACGTGTTCTAGGGTCTTTCTGGTGAGCTAAATGTAGGGTAAAATCACTAGTTGCAAAACTTTCTGCATTCAGTGAATGGTCGTAACCAGAAAAAACTAATAAAAATCTACCATTATAGCATATTATTATGGCTCCCCATAATGTCACTTCTCTTATTTAAACACGTTGCTATACCGAAAATAAGAAATTTCTTCTCCCTCCACGTAACCTTTGGATCCTCTACCCTCTACAAACATAGTAGAGGTATTTCATAAATAGGGGAGAGTCATATTCTCCCCTAACAAACCCGAACAAACCTGAAGCCGCAATTGTCAACTAGTAATATTCTAAAAGCGTTAATCTTTAAAGTGTTATTTAGTATAGTTATGGATAATTAATAAAGTTCACAAATATTTGATATCCATTATGCTGCTAAAATATTCCATATTTAATTATTCATAACATCTTTTAAACTTTTGCAACTCACAAGTTTTTGTATCCGTTCCCGTATTAGCGGGAAAACTTTCAGAATATTCCCAAATGTAAACCAGTCGAAAGAAAAATAAAATAAGTCAAAACAAGTCAAAAATAAGCCCAATTTGTAACAGATAATATTGGGGGAGAAGTTGAACGATATTTCAATCCTTGATGTTATTTTTAAACTACCCTACTGCGGTTTAACCATCATTTTATTGAATTTGTGTTTTATTGATGTTTATTTTTTTGATTAAGGGGTTCGTATATATAAGAGATTAAGAAATGTTAGTAATAAGAAAACCTTATCAAGGAGGAATCAAGCTGATCTCACATAGGATGCAGACTTAGGAAAAGATTATAAAGCGGAGGGGAAATGTCAATAGTGGAAGAGCAGTTTCATTTATAAAGGGTTTTATTTTTATTGATAGTAGTGGGTGAGTCAACGATTGCTCAGAGTAATTTTATGAGTTAAACATAAGATTTGTTGATAATAAGCTTTAGTGTTAAGGTGTGGTTGGATATTCTGCACATTTAAAAAATATTTTCAACTATACAGGTTGGGTTCAAAAATTAGGGGGTCACAAAGTTAGTTTTTTTTTAATGGTATTTAAATGGATTTTTGAATTCTACGTGAATTTCATAACTTTTCACTATGGTTTTATATACGAAAAAGTCATAGTTTTCAAGATTATCCAACTTGTAATAAAATTTAGCATTTGCAAGCACCTCTTTGTTGTGAAAATACTACTTAAATTTTGACTCCAACCGATTCATAATTTGTATCCTGAGTAAATTAAGTCAAAGAAACCTAGCCATTATGAAATATTTGACATCTCATTTATGGGGTGTTTTATTTCTAGGTCCAAAGTCAGAAAACTTCTAATTAAAAAAATCACTTTTATCAAATAGAACACCCTATATATTTTTCTGTCATCTTATAGCTCGTCAAAAACTCTTCACATTTTGTAAAGAATTTCCTATCCCTATCTTTAATAGTTTTTGAAATATTTTGATTTTTCCGGATTTTTTGTTCTTGCTATAGCATCTTTTGTCAATGGATCTCAGTAGCCATGGAAAACAAATGAAAATAAAGTTAGTGGATGACGTTAGGAATCAGGTTTTAAAGTTAGGCGTTTTAACTCTAAAGTTTATTGTCCAGTTATTTATACTCAAAATGAATTTTTCCAAAAACGAATTAATCTATATGATTTATGTTTTGGGTGAGGCAGATAAAAATTGTCTTTTTGCCGAAAGATTATACACTATTATACAGGATAAAATATCCTGAGCGGCGAACACCCAGTCCCCGGAGTTTTCAAAATTTAATGGAACGTTTTGATTCAATCGGCAGTGTGGAACATTCCAAAAGTCAAGTTGTCAATAGAATCGCTATAAATGGTGAGAAAGAACTTGAAATACTGTTACAAATTCAGGAGAATCCCCAAGTTAGTAGCCGTAAATAAGCTTCACTGTGTTATACTTCACAGTTAACGGCAAACCGAACAACGCACAAGTATAAATACCACCCGTACCATATTGAGTTACGTTACATCATTAACTTCACGATGAATATTTTCAAAGGCGCGTAACTTACTACCAATGGTTACGTGTCCAAATTGAAGTGAACCAAAATTTTTGAAATTTATAATATATTCAGATGAGGCTACATTTAGAAGTAATGGTGCTGTTAATAGACACAATATGCATTATTATGTAACGGAGGACCCACACCGGGCCCGCGAAGTTCAACACCAAAACCATTGGCCGGTTAATGTGAAGTGCGGCATTCTTCATTCTTCATTCTTCATTCTTCATTCATTCCTGTGAGGCTATACATAAATGATAGGTTCTATGTCACACCACCTACGACAAGGCGGGACATGGAGAATATGATTAGGGATATATGTCAAACAATAACAACAGTTATGATTTCCAATGTCCGGGAAAATACCATGAGAAGAATTGACATGCATGTTGAACAAGAAGGACATCTACTCGAACATTTATTAAGAAGAAACTGATTTTTTTTTGGGGTTACAATTACAAAAATAATGTGTTCATTACGTTTTAGTGTATATGTAAAGATATCTATGTTGGTATTTAGTTAGTTTTACCTACAGGTTTTTACTTCTACCGCGAAGGGAAGTACCCAGTACCTATTGTATTCAAAATGTCAATCAAAATATTTCAAAAGCTATTAGAGATGGGGATAGGACGTTCTTTACAAAATGTGAATAGTTTTTGACAAAGTATAAGGTGTCAGAAAAACATATATGGTGTTCCATTTGATAAAAGTAGCATTTTTAATAAGAAGCTGACCGAGTATCAAGATTTTCTTTTAAGGGATCACACAATTCTTCTAAAGAGTTCACTATTTTTTCACGTTCTCCATCACTGCTTCGACGAAATCATGGGGAGCACTCCAGCGGGTATCCGACAACCTTTTTAAGCTCCTTCCAACGTTTTGCAAGAGTATCTCCCATCTATGGGTAGAGACCGAAAAGAAAAGGATTAGTATTTTTAGCACATTAGTCTAAAATTAATTTATACCAAGGGAGTAGACTATTTAAACCTGTAAAATCCATGGAAATCGAGTTATAAATAAAACTGATTACTGACTAATTTAATCGAAACTTAAAATGTAAATTTTGTTCTGATGTTTCTCAGTGTTTTCAATTCAGTTAAATGATTTTTTCTGTTAAATGATAAATTTATCAAATGGAAATGAAACGTAACCCTTAAACAAATCCAAATTATTAATATCTTTATGCATTCAAAATTTGCGGTTGGTGAAATATTCGTAAACCACCGGTCGACCTAAAATTAATTGGTTCATTAAATGATTTGTGTAATACATTATCAAAAGTTTGGGGGTTAAATTTCAAAACATGAATTTCATGGTTATTTATACAAAACACACATTCTTGATTACGTTTAATCGGTACTGATTAAGTGAGCAAAAATATGCAAACATTCTAAATCATTTCTTATTAAATTCGACAAAACAATCACACTCGATTAAATAAAGCTACTGATTTACACGCGATACGCAACCTTTCAATCATAATCGGGCAACCCTGTTGCAAGAGAGCGCTTGGTATTGAGTCATATTAGGTAATATCCACAAAGAACTAGCAAAACAGTCAGAACAACAGAAATTTTACTTAAATATTAATCATTTTTGAAGAAACAATGTGTTGTATCGTGGTTTGTGAATCTAATTTTCAAGAAAAGAAACAGGTACTTTATGTCAAAAACGGAAACTTCCAAAAGTCATTCCGGAAGTAGCCAAATGACAAAAACAGACGTCAGAATGGAAGGCAGAGCGGCAGGAAACTTCGCAATTAGCAACTCGATACCAATCTAATCAGAGAGCCAACATACTTTCCCCGCGCTCCTACCCATAATCCAAACCCACTAGATCTTTTTCTCACCACCCATCCTGAGCCATACTTAACATCTATGTGCGCTCCCCTTGGTCGTTCACATCACGGCCTCATTACCGTCTTTTGTCACATACATCCCGAGTTCGCTGAAATCATGCCGCAACGCACGATCTGGCACTACAATTCTGCCGACTGGAATGGTCTTTGAAACTTCTCTGCTTTCCCTTGGAACCCTGTCTGTTAGTTCACTCCCGATCCCTCCGAAATTTGCTCTCATATCAAAGGTATCATTTAAGTAGGTATTGAAAGTTTCATTCCACATACCCGCAAGAAACCTAAACTCCGCCATCAAAAGCCCTGATTCTCCAAGGTTTGTGATAAAGCCGGACTCAAAAAGTCCAAGCTCACAAAAGGTTGCTTCAAAATCCTACAGCCGAAAATCATCAAATTTTCACTAAGACAAAAAATCAGTACAATCAAATTATCTTAGAGTCCAAAATTGCTCTTAACAACCGCATAAAAGATAAAGATCTTTTCTGTTTCAACGGCAGCAAATCTTTCTGGTCACAAGCCAAAAACATTAGTCAAAACTTCTGTAGAAGCACTTCTCCTCCCCTGACCTCTGACAACGCAATTATCTCCACATTTAACGGAAAAGCTAAACTATTTTCCAAATAAGTCGCTGCCAATTCCACCCTTAGTGCTCCTGCCAATTTCGCTCCTCCAACCGCTACGTCTGTACCCCACAAAATGTCCGACATATTACTTAAGGTCAAACAAGTTTAAAAAATTCTTCTATCCCTTGACACCAAAAAGTCCACCAGTCTAGATGGCAATTGTTCTAAAAAAATGAGCTCCGGAGCTCGCACCCATCTTAACTCGCCTTTTCCAGATCTGCTATGACAAGGGTATCTTCCCAGACAGCTGGGCTCGTGTGCAACCTGCCCCGAAGACAGGTTCCAAGTCTCTTCCATCCAATTACAGACCTACCCCTCTTCCCTCTGTTGTCAGCAAAGTTATGGAGAAAGTCATCAACTTAAATCCTAAAATATCACCACCCCACACATCCTCTTAAAGGGCTGGTGAAGTCCGTACGGATGTTTCCAGATCTGGATGTGTGACTCGGATTTCCCCACTACACCCGCGGGATATAGTACTTAGACTTCAGTCTTCGTGGGCTGTCAGAATATAGCAAAAAATACAAAATCATCCATGACAGACAGTACGAATTTCGTCGCCAAAGATCCACAGCTGGTCTTCTTACCTTCGTCACATATAACTGGAACAGGTCTCTCGAATTTCATGGCGAATCCCAGATTGTTGCTCTTGATATTTCCAAGACCTTTGATCAAGTATGGCATGCCGCACTCCTTAACAAACTATTTTCCTCCCAAACTATGTACCTGGATCTGTAACTTTTCCTCTAACCGGCGCATATCTGTCGTGGTAGGCGGTCACTCATCTAACTTCCATCCTATTACTGCAGGCGTACCCTATTTCTTCTTCATATTAATGACTTGCTCTCTTTAACTACCAATCCCATCCACCGTTACGCTGACGATAGTACTCTTCACTTCAACATTTATTCTTCCAGACAAGTCTCGAATCCAAAGCTGGATAATAGACGCAGATCCATGTACCTATCCCTTTCCCAAGTTCGTCAACTAATCCTAGACTGGGGTGCCAAAAACCTTGTTCAGTTCAACGCCTCCAAAACCCAGTCTTGCTCCCTGTCACGCAAAAAGTCCGGAAACACTTTTACCTAATCCACATGAATAACCAAGCCCTACAGAGCAATGAAACGTTTGATCTTGTTATCGTTGCTTTTGAACGCGGTCTCAGCTGGCACAAGCACATAACTTCAATAGCCAGATCAGCAGCTAAAAAGGCTTGGTTTTCTCTTTCGAGCCAGAAAATACTTCTCCTCTTCCAACTTGCATATTCTCTATGTTTCCCAAATAAAACCTAACTAGAGTATTGTTCCCATATCTGAGGAGCAGCATCACGTTTGACATTTAGCATCCTTGATTCTATTCAAAAGAGAGACTCATCAATGACCCAGTCCTCACAAGAAAACTGCCTGCTCCTTCTACCGATACTTCTACGGATTTTGCTCTAAAGAACTAGCTGCTATAATTCCTCCCCTGACTGTCCCTAACAGAACAACAAGAGGCATGTTACGTATGCATCCCTTTATTGTTCAGCTACAAAAGCCTAGAATATTCCTATTCTCTCGCTTATTCATACCTAGGGCCTCCAGATTATGGAACGGACTGCCTGCAGATGTTTTCTCTTCTCCTCTCAACCTCCAATCTTTGATAGCTGCCAATTATTACTACTACATACACTTACTTACTATATACACTAGATTTGACGTACTTACTTACTATATGCAATATATTTGACTTAAATTAGGTCAGTTATGTGTAGTATGTTTAGCCATTAAATGTTACCAAACACTGCATATAACTTGTAAATATTTTGTTTACTGGAAATAAAAATACTCTTTTCTTGTAATTAACTTTTTTGCATCTTTTGTTTTATTTTTGTAACAATGACGTCGGTTTTATTTAGTGTGTATATTGTATATAACAATGATGCAACTGCTTAGGGTATTGCATTTTCCTAATTACAAATGCCCGTTTTACGTACAAGCACTTCTGGTTTTTTTGTCTTCATGCTTTACAGTTATTTCATAAAACTGACACCCTATAACGAGATGCAAACATATCCATGTTTAATAAGGAGTGGGAAGCAATACACTAGCATTTAATACAAATTGTTTAAAAATGTAATCAGAATTAACTGTTAATTTAATCAATTCTGAATAAGAAGATTTAATTACAGATCTCTTAATTTAATCAATAACCGATGTCAATTTTTAAATCAATCAGGCGTGGACCTAGATTTAATGGGAATTATGTAGATTTTGATTTAAAATTTAATCTGTATTTTTAAGAGTGTATGTGAGCTTATTTTCGCATGCTTTAGTCAATATAAGTTTATCTCACTATCAACTTTGCTAAGTAGCGTTACTAACTGAATAAAATCTAAACCTGATTTAGCACTCTGTAAAACCCTTTTATTGTAATAAATTGCAAAATCGATATTTAAACGAACTAAAATATCTAGTCGCAAACCAGCAGATACATGGTATATTTCTGAAATAAGCAAAATTGATAAAGAAGAATGTGATTAAGCAATACTAATAATAATCCAAGCGGCATTGCTGAACCGTTGTAGTCTGGGGAAACAATTTCCATTGCGTGTCAGAATTTAATTTTGCGGAAACTACTCTAATGTTATTTCTATTGATTTGCATAATTTTATTGTTTCCATACACCCCAAATATTGATATTTTCTGATTACTTCCGATTGAGGATGGCACATGGATTGGCAGATATGAGATTCACAAAATAAATTATTCAAATTTAATGAACCTTCATTTAAATACAATAAAAAGTTAAATCATAGCCCACTTAAAGAAATATCATGGTGTATTTACCGAATCGGGTGATCGAGCTAGGTCCCTTGACAAAAAAACTAAAATAGTTTTGAGACGGATGTTTGACTATTTCAGCCAATAAATTACCTATGTGCCGATGTTACCATATGAAGCAATAGGGAGTGTGCATGTATTTTTTTGTTGCATCAATTATTGGATCAAGTCATTACAAACCCAAAAATATTATTTTGAAGAAAATTATCAGGATAATTTTTTTTAATGTTTCGAAAAATTTATTACGGTTAAAAATCATTTCAGCAATAACAAATGACGTCAGATATTGTCTAAAGCACGTGTCGCTGTTTCGTGCTGCATTTTTAAATTCAATCCGTTTTATCCTTTTTCTGAGATTTTTAAGCCATGTAATTAATCGTATTATTTACAACAATTAGTCAGGTGAATGTCAAAAAATTAGGATTACAGTATCGACTATATATGGAGTTGCCTATACTCATCACATCTGACCCAAATATTTAATCAGTGATGTAAAAAGAAAATATTTGTCGTTTGCGTTAAGTTGTTTTTATGAATATAGTGTAATTTGTCTGTAATGCTTTTGATTGAACAATGACATTTTTTAAGAACTACCCTATGAGTATTATATTGTGCGAATATACAAAATACCACTGCAAGTGCCTCGAACAAACTCTTTTTTCATGTGACAATACCAGCCGAAATCAGAAGAAATTAGTATTTAGTTAATTAAAAATATTACATAAATATTATTAAAAATGTTAGTGTCGCCAAATTCAAGTAAGCATATTTTGCTATTTATTGATAATAAATCGTAACAAAAATTTAAAGATATATACTATTGAGGTTATGATCTGCCACTGTCAAGGTATAGCATAAGATAAATAAAAAGAAAAAATTATATGAAGCTTATTAGCACAGAACATTATCTTAAACACATACAGTAAAATAAGAAACTTGTATTATCTATACAGGGTGATTCAAAAGTACTTTGACAAACTTCAGGAGGTGATTGCTGGCATTATTTTAAGGTGAAAAGTTCATATAAACAATGGTCCTTGGCGGCTTCGTTACGGAGATACAGGGTGTTGAAAAATTAAAAAAAATAAGAATTTTTAAGTAGCTTCTAAACGTTTTGAGCTTGTGTTATGAAATTCGGTGGATGAGATAAGCACCTAAGGACACTCATTTTAAAAGTATATCGCGTACTTTAATTTATCCAGTGGCGTCGGCACGAAACTTTCATATAACATTTTTTGTAAAAACTATGCTACGCCACTAACTTATTTTATTTTAACTATTGTGAATGTCATTTTGTGAGTCCTTGCTTTATTTGCAACAAAAAAAGTCTCTTGCGTTTTTTTCATACGGGGCACGGTCTAAAGGTAAATCATTATTTTATTCGGCTATACAAATGTATTAAAAAAATTATTTTAAATTGATCAAAAACATTTATTTTGAATTGATCAAACATTCAGACATTATTAAAATAACAACTATTTATTTAAATAAATAAGTAACAGTTATAAAATTGCCTTAAATAAATTGTTGGAAATGTCCACCCACACACAAGATGGCGGCATCTAATTTTTCAACACCCTGTATCTCCGTAACGAAGCCGCCAAGGACCATTGTTTATATGAACTTTTCGCCTTAAAATAATGCCAGCAATCACCTCCTGAAGTTTATCAAAGTACTTTTGAATCACCCTGTATATGAAACATTATTTTGATTTGTGTCAAAAATCTAGAGAGTATTATATAAAGGTTGGAGTTATATTAGGTAATATAGGAAATATATATTTAACCGGAAAAAAATGTAAACGACAAAAGTTTGCAAACAAATTTATTTAATTTTATTAATATAAAATAATAATTAGTTAATAAATAGATTTCCTTAAAAATATTTAGTAGAATAGCCTCTTCCAGCAATTAGAGTCTTACACCGGTCATGCATAGAGTCCACAAGTTTTTCACAAACTTGAACTACTTTGAAAAAAAATTTCACCTCATTGAAAAATTTCCTTTTGTTTTTAATTGATTTTATTCTCAACTTCCTTTTAAGATATTCCCAAAGATGCTTAATGGGACTGAGATCCGGCGATTGCGCTGGCCATTTAAGAACATTGACCTTTTTTGGCAAAAACTTGTTGAATAAATTTTGATGAATGCTTCGGATCATTATCTTTCTGAAATCTCCATGATAAAGGTATCTCTTCTCCACAAAGGATAGTATATTGTTTTCAAGGTTGTTTTTATACATATGTTTGTCCATTTTTCCCTGGATATCCACGACTCGGCCAGTGCCAGACCGGGAAAAGCATCCCCAAATCATTATATTTCCTTCACCATGAGTGATCGTTGGCAGCTGATACTTTTGATCATACATTTTTCCTCTCGGACGTCTTACATATACAATCGTATCTTATTTAAACAGGTTTATCTTACTTTCATCGCTCCATAACACTGTTGCCCATTTTTGAGTGGTCCAGTGTAAATGGATGTTTACAAAATCGAGAAGGGCCTGTTTTTTTTCGATATTAAGGGTTTTTTTGCAGGTCGCCTTCCAAATAGACGGCAGTTCACCAGTCTTCTTTGTACATTACGCACAGGAATATTTCCTTCGCCCCGAGATACTATTTCCTTATAAATATCACTTGCAGCCCTTCTAGGATTTAACGTCGATAAGCGTTTTATGTAACGGTCCACAACAACTTTAGTTTTTTTTTTGGTCTTCCACAACTTGGCCGAGCATCAGTTGTACCAAACACTCTATTTGTATTAATAACATTTTTAAAACTGTACCACGATACATTAAAATTTGCAATCTCTCAGCAATTTCTATCTGTTTAACGCCACCTTTGAAACAGCTGAACGACTTTATCTCTTAAATCTTTTAAATATTGCTTTACTTGTGCCATGCTCAAGCCACAATAGTACCTAATCGGATGTTAAATACCGATCAAATAAATAGCAAAATGCAAATATTTCCAAATTTTTGTCCTTGCAAAAATGGGAATCTTTGTAAAAAAACATGATCAGTATTTTTAGAATCACCCAATTTTATTATATTTTAGTAAGAGAGCAAATGGCATTTGTATGTATATATAATAAAACTTATTAGCATTAAAAGTATTGTCAAGATATCAAAAAATATTTAATGACAGCATGTTTCCAACATTTTGTGCGCTACTGTACCTTTAAGCTGCTACTCCTTTAATTTCTGCAGGTGAAGGTAAAGTCAGGATTTGTAAAAAAATAAGCAGTCATCAGAAATAAATCAACTGTCGGCTACGAAGAAAATAAAATAGGTTTGTTAACCTATTTTATATAACCTAGCAAATTATCATATTGTCCTTGTGGTCATTGTCTTTTTAATCAAATGTAATGTTTCTTATCCACGAAATCTCCTAATCGTCGGGAAACAGTCAAGAAAATAAATTAACACTCAAATTTATAGGACACTAGCCACAATCAACTCGAATTTTGTATGAAAATTTGTAAAAGAAAGTTTTTATTCCTAAAGAAAAACCAAAATAAATTATTAAAAACATCCGCCATACATATTTGATTTATGTAGAGAAAATAAAAAAAAATTAAGATTTGTAGTACCTCCATATTGCCTATTACTATCCCAACGTATTTAGTAAATATTATTGCAACGGACTAACGCCTTTATGCTCTGTAACAAGCACCTGGTTTGAAAATCATAACAAACCTTAAAAGCGGCACCACTTTCAGTGGAGCATTTCACCATTGCGTTGTCCACATTTAGTCTGGCTATAAATGGCTTATTTCTATTAATTACATCAGGAAGCACTGTTGCTGTCCCTTTTCCAATAATATTCATCATGATTGGTTTTAGTTGTCTGCTTATTTTTAGTAAAGATAGTTGGAATTCCTTTAGTTCATTCATGTCGCTTACGCTTCTGCAGTCATGGTGATAAAAAAAAATCGATATTCGCATATGTAGTCTATTATTTACATGAAATTGTGTAAAAAAATAAGGTAAAAAAAGTTATGATATTTTAATGACTATTTTAACACTTCACTTCGGAAAGCAACGAAGACCATAAGACACAAACCAAAGAAGAAACACAAACCCTTTAAACCCTTATATAGAGAGTTGGGAAGCTCCTTCCATATCCCCAAATCTCAAATTGAAAACGCTACTACATTATAAATTATAATATATATATATATATATATATATATATATATATATATATATATATATATATATATATATATATATATATATATATATATATATATATATAGATAAAAAGGTAAAATTTTATCGGGATTTGCGGTCTGTGGATAATGAAACTACTTTTTTCTTAAATACCCAATATTTCGCCAATGTTTATTGGCTTCTTCAGGGGCAAACTACAAAAATGTAAAAACAACAGACAATAAAATGAACAAATACATGTTACAAAAATTACTTACAGAACTAGAGTCAATCCTTAAAAAATAAAACTGCCGTTGTCACGTCATAAATGATCAAAGTCAAACGGCATTACACACAACTATTTTTACAAACTTACAGAAAACACTGAAAGACGAGTACAGACAAAGATATATATCTTATTATTTACTACCTGTTTCAATTCCATCTTATCTTTTTCACAGCAGAACACAAAACATAAAACTGCTGCTATATTGATACACCGAGTGTTTTATTTTTAGTTGCTAATGTTCACAATATTGCAGTAAATATTGCTTAACTGACTGGTGTCGGACTTGTAATTAATAGAATTTTTGTTTTTGTTTATGTGATACATTTCAAGGAATAAACGGCTTTTGTAGTTGTTTTCTTGAGTCAGAACTTTTATATTCCTGTAATCGAAATTATGACCTGTTTTTAAATGGTGATCAACCGTAGCACATCGGTTCTTTCCCAACCTACAATCACTTTTATGTTGTAAGACCCTCTGTTTTAGCCACTGTGACGTATGTCCTATGTAGCAACCCTGACAATTCAAACATGAGAGTTGATAGACAACGTTACTGTTGTATAATTGAGGTGTTTTGTCCTTTACTTTTGAAAATAGGT